>CP092875.1:24979278-24995244 GCA_030710605.1 Cordylochernes scorpioides
TCTGGCTATGATCCTCATCAATACAGGGGCGTCTTCGATTTGATTACAAGCTACGATAGGGGTTATGAAAATCAGTCTAATTTACCAAAGATGTACCCTCTAGGTACCTGAATACCTTCCAAACGCAACCTTATGTTGTATTCTAGCCTGAAATTGTCCACTACTACAATTTTTTACTAGAAGGATTAAAATGATTTATCGTTCTGATGCATAATTAAAGGGAGAATTACATGAATATCTTCCATATCTAGCATGTTCCCTTGTGTTTTGGCTCATTCTTAATCACCACTAGAACAGTTTTTCCTAGGGTGTTTAAAATGATGCATCGTTCTGATGCATAATTAAAGGGAGAGGTGCCCCTCTAGGTACATGAATATCTTCCATATCTAGCATGAAAAATCTTCCCTTGTGTTTTGGCTCATTCTTAATCACCACTAGAACAGTTTTTCCTAGGGTGTTTAAAATGATGCATCGTTCTGATGCATAATTAAAAGGAGAGGTGCCCCTCTAGGTACATGAATATCTTCCATATCTAGCATGAAAAATCTTCCCTTGTGTTTTGGCTCATTATTAATCACCACTAGAACAGTTTTCACTAGGGTGTTTAAAATGATGCATCGTTCTGATGCATAATTAAAGGGAGAGGTGCCCCTCTAAGTACATGAATATCTTCCATATCTAGCATGAAAAATCTTCCCTTGTGTTTTGGCTCATTATTAATCACCACTAGAACAGTTTTCACTAGGGTGTTTAAAATGATGCATCGTTCTGATGCATAATTAAAGGGAGAGGTGCCCCTCTAGGTACATGAATATCTTCCATATCTAGCATGGAAAATCTTCCCTTGTGTTTTGGCTCATTCTTAATCACCACTAGAACAGTTTTCACTAGGGTGTTTAAAATGATGTATCGTTCTGATGCATAATTAAAAGGAGAGGTGCCCCTCTAGGTACATGAATATCTTCCATATCTAGCATGTTCCCTTGTGTTTTGGCTCATTCTTAATCACCACTAGAACAGTTTTCACTAGGGTGTTTAAAATGATGCATCGTTCTGATGCATAATTAAAGGGAGAGGTACATGAATATCTTCCATATCTAGCATGGAAAATCTTCCCTTGTGTTTTGGCTCATTCTTAATCACCACTAGAACAGTTTTTCACTAGGGTGTTTAAAATGATGCATCGTTCTGATGCATAATTAAAGGGAGAGGTGCCCCTCTAGGTACATGAATATCTTCCTCTCGCAACTTTAGGTTGTATATCTCTTCTCTAGTGTAAGTTTTGATAAAGTGGGATAATATTCATATAGAATATGACAATACCCCGTATTTCCTATAATCAAAATTATTGTATTATTTACCAATATATTCGACATACTATTCACAGAATTAGGCAGTACTGGTCATTGAACTTGCTACAACAAGAAGGCGACATTCTATAGACGTGAAATTCTCAAGATAGAATCAAAAATATGTTGTGATATGCAAATGATTAGATTTTCAACGCATTTAGGCAAAAATAGACGAGAGTAATGACACCTTCATGTGTTTAAAAAGTATATTTTATATCAAGTTTTTCATATAGGAATTGCATTTGAAACGTTGCTTCGTTGTGAAAAGTTGTCGTTACGCCTCGTGTAAGAAGGAGAAATACTAAACAGCACGTTTCTAAATTAAATAGAGGTAAACTTGTAGCTTTCCGGAATTTATCGTACCGCAGTATTGCTGTCGGTCGGGATTAAATGACTGTTAGCAGAATATAGAATCGATGGGTCCAGGAAGGTCATACTTTGTGGATGTTTTAGAAGGTTTATGTTCTGTTTATTTACAAATCAGGTGATAATCCACTCAATAAATTTCTTGTGCAATAAAATATATTATGATGCATTAGCACCCCATCTGTTATGAAAATTCGAAGCTATTATAGACGCGTATGATTCTTTTAAAATAATCCTACGAGTCTATAATAGTTTCGAATTTTCAAAATATAATATAGTCAAATGTATGAAAAGGGGATTCTAGAATTCACTTTTATGTTCAATGATACGTCTGAGATTAGAGATTAGCCTATTGTCTTTCTTCCTTTTATATATCCAGATTTCTGTTTAGAATATTATCTATCCAGATGGTTTCTTAGCCTTTATTTGATTATATTGAAGAGAATTTTACCTGTACTGGAAATTAAAGCTAGTCTTTTGTGGTATTCTCTCTTATGTTTCCATTTTATGAGTAGATCTAAAAGCGCACTCTTTACTTCATCCAATCTGTCAGACCTATTCTTTTTTTCCTGATGGCATTATGAAGAGAATGCATTTTATTGATAAAATGTTATTTTAGAGCTTTAATAAGACCAATAAAAAGCTCTCTATTCCTGATGTTTTGTTGGTCTTTATTTTATCGATTCTTTATCCTCAACAAGATTATCAGGTTCTTTTTAAATTTTCTGTTGATATTTTACAATAACATATATACACAAATATATTAAAAATAAAGAAGGCATCTCCTGACCACAAGCACATGTGCTTTTTAGATGGCAGAGCGCCATCTAGTGGAGTAAAAATAAACTAAACGTTTATTTAGCTTACTCCGAGATATTTGGCCAACACAAATATATAGATGAAAATTAATATGATGACTCAAATAATCTCCTTAACTTTAGACGAATTACGCTAATAAGTAATATTTCAGAACTCTTCACGTATCTGTACTAAACACTAGTTTAAATAAATGGCTATAAAGGATTATTGATGAAAATTACGCTGAATATATTTAGGAAGGGATGCTTCATAATTATACTTTTATTATTCTTATACAATTGACACTGATTTGAAAAAGAGAAAACTTTTAAAAAATTTTATTGATTAAAGAAAGAACTCTGTTATTATATCCCACACCCTCTCTTATAGCACACGCCAGCCGGTCTCCGATTGATAGGCCGCTTCATCAATCTTGTTCAAAACTATTGTAGACACTTCATTTAGGTGGAATGGCCGGCATAAAGAATCTATCATGATGAAAACAGGAGTGTTACAACCTCTCTCACTGTAGTTATTTATCCTTTTTAAAAATGAGCTGGTCCCGATTTTTTGATTGATTCTGAATTACAAGGGATTTATTTGTCTAAATTCGTAAATATATATCTTCTTATATCGAGTTTACTGTGATCAAATTGATTTTGTTATATTGTGGGGTTCTCTATTTTTGAAATGGTAAATTCTATATTATTGCCTGTTTGCATTATTGTTGGAAAACGCTTATAAAAACAAACAGCAGGACTGGGCTTTTCTCACTGTTTTGATGGACTCGAGAGGATATTTTTTAAAAAGAAGTGTAGAATTTTTCTGTTCTATAAAAAAATAAATTCCTAACATAATACTAATATATCCATAGAACAATTTATTCAAAAAGATTAAGTAAATATAATGGACTCTTCTCTTAATAGCCATATAAACACCGATTTATGAAAAATACTAAAATCTATGTTTTCTAAAATAATTCATTTTAAATCAAAAAGATCCTTGCCTTACAAAGTAAATAGCCTATATCCCCCAAAGTGGTTTAGAATATTGAATGAAAGACTGTTGCTTAAATATTGAGACATGTTGGGTTATCACATACTGTTCTTCATTATTCTTAGCTTTAAGGAGAAAGCCAAAATTGGTTGTGTGTCATTCTTATCACAGTAAGAAGTTAAAGATTTACAATTATTTCCCCGATTCATTGGGCGATGAGAGCTCTTTCAATTCTTTCCTCCAGTTCTGCAGAAAAGCTGAGGATATGGTAACAATGAATGGAAAGATAACTAGATGTCACTCAATGTTTGTTAATTTTCAAAATAAGACTGATCTAGCTCATCACCAATTACCTATTGACCACCGTTTATTTCTTCCCTGGACTCCGGGACGAGCTATAGACGGAATGTGTCTTAGTAAAAGGCCTTTTATCTTGTAGCTATAATATTAGTGAATTGTTTGAATTTTTGCTAATACGTCGAGTGCTATGCTCCTGAAAATATAAGATTATGTATCGAATAATATAATTTTGTAATATGTATATAAGAAATGGAAGCCTTAAAGTACGATCCTTACTGCGATGAAAAAAATATTGAGAGGGCTTGGCTCATCAGTGGTGAACCCTCCTAGCGGTTTCGCCAATTTAATTTACCAGACCTCTACCAGATCTCTAAGAAAGAGCTCTAATACTGTATTGGATCATTCTGATTATATATGCTGCAATGAAGGGTGGAATCTTAGAAATGGTATTAAAGCAAACAATGGACATAAGCTTTTAGAACAACAGAATTATATATAAATATTTGCATCGAGCAATGCTCTTCCGCAAACAATAAGTACAAGGTCAGATAGGCATAATTAATTATAAGGCGATATCTATATATTTCTAATTACAGTAAGGAAAGTAGAAGTTTGTTTTAAGTTCAAAAGAAACATTCGGTGCTTCCATTTCTAATACATAGAAGCCACGTTATCGCCTTATAATTGAAAGGTATATATTGTTTGAATTTCTACTCTCGACCTTTTGTTACTTTGCTAACAAAGCCTCGTTCTTGAATGAGATCTAGATCTGGCTCCTTTTCTCTATACATCACAATGGGAACTGGTGAACAAAGGACTTCTACATCCCAATGAGATGTGCAGCAACATTATTTTGAAATATTAGAGATATCATATACAAGGTGCGTTCATTAATTTCCAGGACTGCTCTGTATCTTTGAAAATATAAAACAAATAAAAAAACTAATTTAATATTTTTCAAAATATGCCCCTCCTGCCTCAATACACCCGTTCCATCTTTTTTTTCCAATTGTCGAAGCAGGAGATAAAATCACTTTTTGAGAGGTTCCTCAAGGTTGCCTTCGATTCAGCTTGTATCATATCAACGTTGTCAAATTTCCGTCCTTTCAAGTTCATTTTTAATTTAGGATAGAGGAGAAAGTCATTGGGGGCTAAGTCGGGGGAATAGGGTGGATGAGGGATCTGTATGGTTGAATGCTTGGCCAAGAACTGCAAAACAACATGGGCTGTGTGCGGCCGCGCAATACCGACGTGAAGTATCCATTCATTGTTTTGCCATCTTTCAGGTCTTTTAAGGCGCACTGCGTCCCTTAAGCACCTCATTATCCCCAAATAAACAGATAGTCCAGTCTCTGAAAATAATTCTTCTGTTAGATTTAATTAACTCCTTTATTTTGAGCTTGTTTTCCTCGCAACGAAATGATCTTGGACGCCCAGTAGGCTGCTCATCGTTTACCTTTTCCCGACCTTTTTGGAAGCGTGAAAATCATTCAAAAGTTCTTGAATGGGATAAAGCCGCATCGCCAAAAGCTTCTTTAATCAATTCATACGTCTCAGTAGCACTTTTTTTCAATTTAAAACAAAACTTAATGCAGATTCTCTGCTCTTCGAAAATGGCCATTTTAAAATTAGAAATGCGAACCTTACAAGGAAGTTGTTTTGTTCTATTTTTAGATCGGCGCGTGCGCCACGAGACTCGTGCTTTCAGTCAGGTGTGGTCGAATGTCCAATATTCAACTCTGTAAAAAAATATTTTCTCTAGCTTTTTTATTTATTTTATTTTTTAACCAGTCCTGGAAATTAATGAACGCACCTTGTATTAAGATTATTTTAAAATTGTTCTGCTCTCACAGAATATATATTCCTAAACGTAAAAAAATAAAATATAGGTTTCTCTCTCTTAAAGTTTAATTTACTCATGCCCAAATTATAAACAAACTTATTGGAAAATGTATAGTGTTAATATATCCATAAAAAGCGTTCCAATATTTTCATATTAATTTAATTTCAATTTGTTTTATATAATATGAGACGGGTATACTAGACGTGTGACCCGGGCTTCGCCCCGGGATTGACCCGTGTGCATATCTACCCGAGTGATATATATTTAGATAAGATTTTTTTTATAATTGTTTGTTATTAGCATTATCTATTTGTTTGCATCCGCATAATTTAATCTAATCTTTGATAGAGGGCGCTGTTCGTGAGCAAAGTAGAATAATTTGAATATATAGTTTTAATAATTGATTTATATATATATTTTTAAATACTTATCGTCTTCCCCGTATTTCTTTACCTATGTATGGAAATTTTGGTTTGAATTAGTGAACTACTGCGAATTTGTATACCGGACATACAAACAAACAAACATACAAACATTGATTTATATATATATAGATATTATTTATTTTTTATATTTTTATCTATCCACACTAGTTTGAATCACAAGATTTGTAGCAATGAAATATGTTATTTCGTTGTAATATTACATGGAATAAATGAGGCCTACCACATTTCTCCGACGATAATACGCAATATAGATTTTTTATAACGAATGAAGACATTAAGACGCGAGTGTTTTTTCACAAATAAATTAAAATTCTACTGTCCTTACTGCGATGAAAATATATTGTGAAGGCTTGGCTTATCAGTGGTGAACTCTCCCAGCGGTTTCACCAATTTAATCTACCAGACCGTTTTTAGAGCTCTAATACTGCATTGGATCATTCTCCCTTCATATTCTACACTGAAGGGAGTAATCTTCCAACTGGTATTTATGTCTGATATTTAAGAACTGGTAGAGGTTTGAGTTATTTGTGAAAAGAAACACTCGCATCTTAATGTCTTCATTCGTTATTATAGATGGCTCCTTATTGCTTGGTATAGAATTTTATTTTAAAATCACAATAAAATTGAATAATTTTGAATCATCGTTTATTGAGGAGGCGGTAGATTTAAAATAAATTAATTTTTAGTAATATTTAAACTTGTATAAAATTTTTACAATGATATACACACAGCAATATAACAAAAATTTGTAGAAGCAAAGTTTTAAAAATTTGTACTCCGGCGGGCTGTGGAGAGATTAATAATTTGGCAGTTTAAAGTGAGCCGATGTGAAAAAGGCAGCAGCAGATCCCCACAAAGAATATGTAAATCTGATCTTAATAAAGCCTCCAGCCGAGGAATGTCATACTTCTCTCTCTGATTTATAGCGTCTGCCATTTATTTCTTGGCCATTCTGCCGCCTGACATACAGAAGATATTAAAAATTTAAAACCTATATTATTCTTATTTATGTTAAAATATATTTCAGTGAGCTTATAAACTAAAGTATAATGTTTTGATATTCTAAGTAGATTTACTGAGAGAATGTTAGCGAAATTACATATTTATAACTATTACACATTTTAAAAATACAAGTTTAAAATAAGAAAATTAGGCCTCCAGGGAAAATTTATTTTTCAAATATCTTTTATCTACAAATCTCTCAAGCTTTCGGGCAAAAAAAAGCCCTTCTACAGGAAATAGCTGTAAACGCCCAAATAATTTTATTTGATTTGAACTCCTATTTTATTGACGGTTTTATGTAAAGTATTTTTTTCTTGTAGAAGAGCTTTTTCGTCCGAAAGCTTGAGAGATTCGTAAATGAAAAATATTTAAAAAATAAATTTCCCTGGATGCCTCATGTTCTTATTTTAATATTGATTCATGGGATTATTTTATCAAATGATACAAGTTTGATAAAACATCAAGCAAAGTTTCATTAACGCTTGTATTTTCAAACAAATATATATATATGAAAAAACTAATAAAAAAAGGTCAGGTGTTGATATTAAAAATAAAAAAGGCATATCCTGACCAGGAGCACATGTGCTTTTCAGAAGGCAGAGCGCCATCTGGTGGAACAGAAATCAACTATTCATTGATTTAGCCTGTTCCCTGATATTTGGCCAACCCAATTTCTTAATATATCAAAAAAAGCCATCCACGAACGCGTTTTGCGCTGTTGGCGCTCGTCAGCGTGGAGTAGGCTGTACCGCTGCGACCAAAAGGATTATCAACACCTGACCTTTTTATTTTTTCTATTGTTTTTTCATGTGTTAAGCGTATTTAGGCAGGTTTGGCCTTAAATACCCATTTCTTGGTTTCTCAAGAAGCCACTGGAACCAAAAATATTTTTGGTCGCAGTGGTACAGCCTACTCCACGATTTCTGTTCCACCAGATGGCGCTCTGCCTTCTGAAAAGCACATGCGCTCCTGGTCAGGATATGCCTTTTTTAAATATATATATATTTAGACTATACACATTTGAAATATAAAATTTGAGTAGAACAAGTAGCTCTATCTTTGTTGGGAAATGAAAGTGATGTATACCTTCATAATTAAAGAGATTTAGTTTAAACACTGCTTTATCAAATTCCTGATATGTGTGGGGGATGCTTCAGATAGTGAATATCTTGACACAAGCCACATATACTACAATTATCCATTAAAAACTGTCATTTTATAAAAGTGAAATATATTACCTCGGCCTTTTTACAAGAAACAATTAAAGAATTAGGTCACGTTAGGAATGATCATATTCAATTCTAATACCTTTCATATTAAAACAATTTGATTCAATTTTTGGAATTCCATTCCTTGTTTAGATCTCTTACAAAACATTTTTCTTTATATTTTAGTGCGTTGTTGCACAAAATATTTATAAAATATAATTATTTCAGAAGATTTAGTGAAAATTCCATTCGTCAATATGAAATTATTTACCAAGGTGGATGTACTTAACATTTTATAGAATATAAATGAGCTCAAAAGTAGTTAATAAGTCTAAAAGTATTTATCATATTGTACGATCGTACATTGAAGGTGTTCTCAAAATCCGTATAGTCCAACCCGGCCTGATATCCTCCGGAACTTCCCCGACCGCGCCTTCTTCAGGATTCCTTGCTGTCTTCAGACTGTCTCTTCTCTTCCGCCTGTCTCTTCCTCTTCTTCAATCCCACGGTGTCCCCTGGGCCAGTAGTACTCTATTGTCTACCACCCATGTCGTCTTGGCTCTTGTGAAGGGGAAGCCAGATTTCACATTATTAAGAATTGTAACTATATTGAAGAAAAATTCTTTTTGCAGAGATATATCGCGTTAAATAAACCCAGTCCAGTAAAAATATACCCAGGTTTAATACTTCTTTTATATAATTTACGTAACAGAAATTATAAATTCAAAATGAAGAATACGATCAATAATCATGAAAACACTTAAGTTGATATAATAAATAATAAAATAATTTATTTAAGTAGATATTTAATTTTTCAAGAGACCCCTCAGTTTGTGAGAAAAGACTAGGGCAGAACCCCCCTACGTCAGAAAATGATGAACTAATTTGTCAGAAAATCTCCACTCTGTCATCCCCCTTCATTCCATCGACCCTCGGAAGCTGTCACCCTTATCGCCTTCCTCTGCTTGACGGATTCGTGAATATTTCTGGATTCATTTTTATTTAGAAAATATGAAAATATTTATTTTTAAAAGTAAATATCTGTGTTTTTTATCTTGGGTGGTTTCAGCTGTGAGTATTGAAATATAAAATAGATGAAATAAGTTTTAGCAATTATCTATTAAAACTAGGTACACCAATTATTCGAGACCTGATTGTCTTACACCTGCGTCAGCATCTTCCTTAATAGAAATCATTACAACCTACACTTGTGAAATAAATTTCGACTTTTTTAAAAATAAGAATATTTATGAAGGGGGATTTTTTCCTATTATACAGCATTAGTAGATATAAAAAAAATATTTTTTCACAATTTCTTAAGTTTAAAAATATTCCTGAAAATATAAAATATGATTTTTTTAAGAGAGTGCACCTACCACTTAGAGGCTTGAATTTTATATAAATACACTATACATTGTTTTGTATTTTTTTGTTTTATGTTTCGTTGTTTTTAAAAATGAATCACTACTGTGTAATAAAAAGGTTTATTATAAAATATAATTTTAAATAGACTCTGTATAATGACAAATAGAGAACGTGATGGTTGTTTCATCAGGTTTGCAAAATTTCTAGGCGTCGAATTCGATGCAACCAAATACACTAATACTGGTGGTGTTCGCGACAGAATAAATCACCGCGTGATATACTTGCGTCTGATCTATAAGCCGTCCATCGTTTAATATGGAGATGGTTTGTTTTTTATGGGTATTTTGTAGCTCGTCCAGTGTGTGGCTGAACAGTAACGATCATTGAGATGTTTATTTCAGAAATAAATGGTTATGTTCTCTGTTCGGATGCTTTCAATTCTAGAATTTAGTTGTGTAGATACTGCGAACGCAACATGCTGCACATGAATATAATTTAAAAATAAAACAATTTCTACTGCCCTTAATGCAATAGGAAAATTAATGGGAGGGTTCACCACTGATGAGCCAGGCCCTCCCATTAATTTTTCCATAGCAGTAAGGGCATTAGAAATTGTTATATTTTTAAAAGAATCATACGCGTCTATAATAGTTTCGTATTTTCATAACAGATGGCGCGCTAATGCATCATAATGAATCTAATTTAGCTAAATATTAGGTCAAATATTTATTTTTATATATATATCTGGTTAATATCACACACACACACACAAGCCTTTTTATTGGGGCATCCAGCCCTATACATGATTCCCCCTACAGGATTTAGCAAAGGAAGATATTTCAAAAGTAAAAACTAGAATACAAGAAGTAATAAGGAAAAAGAAAAAAGAGAAGAAAGAAAAAAAACAAACAAAAAGAAATATAACCATATATACAAAAAATAATCATACAGAGAAAAAGGAACCACACATGATTAAATATTTAAATTAAAGTACCAATGTTTAGAATATGTCAAGGTTAGGATATCATTGAGAGGGCTAGTGTGGAATCAGCCGCATTCAGTCTTCGTTTTCTTCCTCCAAGCAAACCACGACATTCGGCGAATCCATTATTCTCCAACGGGTATCCTTCAACTATTTTCCCTTCTATTTGGTCGAGTAAATTTTTGCAGTTGGTCAAATAGTGTTAGTTTGGTGGCAAAGTAAGCAAAAATCATACACACTCGCATTTCACCGTCCAACCTCAGACAGATCATAATCCATTGTTTTTCAATTTCAGTCCTTTCAATCTTGTCTTTTATAGCTTCTCGAATCCCAACAATAATTCCCCCCGATGATCTACCCTTCTTGTGGTCTCTCTGAGCAAGAGATTCATACAAATGAAATCCTGTTGGTTTGTTCTTCATATGTTGATCCTTCCATGTTTCTGTGAGTGCAAAAATGCTGCACTTTTCTAAATGTGTGAATAGGTCGAATTGCAGCAACATCCTTTCCAATCCATTAACATTCCAACACAGCACTTGTGTGTCGTCTTTGAACGGAAAAACTATATCAGGTTAATATATATTTGGTTAGAATTCTATTCACAAATTATATACAAATTCCCGTTTTTACATATGAAGCCCAAATAAAGATCCAAAAATAGAAAGTTAAAAATTCTGATGAGAGAGAAGCAGCCGCAGCCATATTTCAATTCAAGATCGGACACCTCAAATGTATAAAGTTTATAGGCAACACCACAAGACATTCGCGACAAGCGTGTCACCACATCCATTATTGTTTCTAAATATCAACAAAAACTTTTATTAAGACACTATTGTCTTACAAGGGGATTCCCCTAAAAGGTTATACAGTAGAACTTGGATAATTCGAACTTCTTTAATTCGAAAACCTCTTTAATTCGAATATTTTCTTGGTCCCTAGAAGCCTTAAGCCTTTATTCAAAACATCTTTAATTCGAATTTTTGGATAATTCGAATTTTTTTATGGTCCCTTGGGGTTCGAATTATCCAAGTTCGACTGTATATGTAAATGAGTGAGGAGGAAAAGCAATTTAGAGGGGAGGGGGAGCAATCAGCCGTTGTCTGTGGAGTTGAGCACTTTTTCCCTAATTTAATCAATCGCCTTGAAAATTTTAAAATATTTATAAGCAAATGTTCTATCAAACAGGAGAGTAGTAAATATTTTATATACATGTTGTTCATTATAGTGAGTAAGCCCCGAAATTTCGCGAATTTCCAGTCTCTTTTCCTGTAGGAATGGGCAATGGAATAGATAATGGACCAAATTGTCTTGGATGACAGCATTGCAGAAGTAGCAATTTAAAGGGTCGCTGTTCCAAAATCACGTGATATCATCGCGGAAAAATAGCTGTAGAATCCTTTGACGAGCTATAAATCGTGTATTTTCAAAGAGAGGTTTGATAGTAAGTATTCCTCCGTCATAAAGGAGCTACTTAGAGATCGGTAGTGAATAAAATGAGTTGAGTTTTGTATCTAAGCTCGGTCGAATTGGAGTAGCTGGTCCACTGTGGTTTGAACTATTCTAGGCATTTCTCCTCGCAAAACCATAATATCTTCACAGTTCTTAAGAAAAGAAAAACCCCTAGAGTCGATGATGTTATTTAGGTTATAAATGAAGTTGTTTCCCGTTTTTCCCACAATTGAAACTTTCCAGAGCTAGGACAAGCAAACATAAGGTAATCTTGTCCTGTCCATTTTTAAAATCCGTATCCAGAACTTCAGAATCAATTTCGTAATGTTTAATTCAAGGGACATCCTTACGGTTTCTGATCGTAAGATATAGCCCGGAGTAAATTTGGGAAGGTCAAGAAATCGCCGTAGGAAAATATCCTGGATCTGGTTTACAATTCCTATCTGATTCGTCGCCCACAGTGGGGCCGAGTGTAACAACGTGGATAAAACTATGGAGTTAAGTAATTTCATCACTGCTCCGAACGATTTGGTTCTTGACTTAGATAGTATTCTCCATACTGTGTTTGTAGCAACCAATGCTTTGCTTTTAAAGTGCTGCTCCACGTAAGCAGTTGGATTCTTGGTTGTTAAGGGGTAGCCAAGGTCCGTATTTTGAGGATACTGTCAAGGTATGTTGGCCCCAAAACCAAACGTCAGATCTCGCCAAGCGGCCTCCATTTCGAAACACTACAATTTTAGACTTGGATTGGGTTATTGTTCAACTATTTTCCTCAAAATATATTTTTATTAAATTAATCTTTATTTGGAGATTTATCTTGGATTCACCAAAGAGGACTATATCATCCGCGAACAGGAGGACGTGTATAGTTCCATGGCCCGGTAAGTATATACCTGCCAGATCAGAATCATCCAGCGTAGCAACCAGATCGTTAATGAAAATAATAAATAAATACGATGAAAGAGGTTCACCCTGAAGAACACCTGATTGTATTTTGATAAATTCTGTAAAAGAGCCGTTCCATCTGACCACTGCCATCATTTGAGCGTAGTAGTACTGTATAAGTTTGACAAATCGCCCACTTAAACCAACAAGCGCAAGCTTTCTCCATAATAGTAGATGTGGAACTGTATCGAACGATTTTATAAGATCAACAAAGAATGCGTAAAGTTTCCTCCTTTTGCGGTTTAATGTCATTTGGATCAGTGACGTAAGCGTGAAGATATGGTCTTGGCACGAGTAGCCCCTTCTGAATCCTGCCTGGTTTTCCGATATGAGTTTTCTATTTTCAATTCAATTACTTAATCTATTTGTTAATATGGATGTAAAAGGTTTTGACAAGTTGCTTATAAGGGCAATTTCCCTATAATTTGATCGTGTATTTGTGTAAGAGAATCAGAGGCTGGATCTCAGAAAGTATTGTTTAATTAACAATAATATTATATTAAGATGACAAGGAACAAAAAGAGTCACAAAAGGCAAGCGCAGTAGCAGGAAGAAAACCAAAACGTAAAACTACAGGTATAGACAGTGTGGCGCCAGGTCACGTGATGTCTGGAAGGAAGGTGTCGTTGCTAGGCAACAGCTGATGTGCGAAGTTACTCTCCAACAATTTGGATCACCATTTTTGAATATTCGTTGGATGATGGTTTTTGACAAATGTGAAGGAACTTGGGATTTAGTTAATATTTTATTGAATAAGTTAGTTAAAAGGATTAAACTATTCTCAGTTAGGGCTTTGATAGCTTCATTTGGTATACTATCGTAACCTGCTGCTTTATTGTTTTTTAAGCTAACGATTTTCCTCGCAATTTCCATAAGTAAAATTTCGACGTCCAGCTCGGGACCAATAGGAATTAGTAGAGTAGGTATATCAACCACATTTCTTTGAGGAAGCGACAATAAACCCTGATAGAAGGATTCCCACTTGTGTCTAAATATCTTCGAAGAGAGTAGAATAATTATGTATATTCATAAAAATTATCAAAAGTTGAGGAATTACCAACTGATAAGTGAATCTGTCAAAATAGTTGTGGGAAGAAACAACTGCAACCACTTTGCTTTGAGACATAAACACATTGACACACAGCACATATTATCATTAGTGTGGTCAAACAAAAAAGAAAGCCTTTCATATCAATACAATTCTAGAATAATTTCAAATATAATTGCCTTATCATTATTCAATTTTATCGATAAAGAAAGGATAAATGATTACACAGGTCTACAAAATTTTAAAAGGTTTTTGGTGTTTGAACATTTGAAATGCTTTTTGGGTAATCCAATGGCGCTGATTCCGAATCTGTTCTTAGGTTTTCTGTATGTCATCAAAATCTATAGGTAATGACTATAAAGTGTATTTCACCAAAATAATATTTTCATAAAGAAAACTCCAAGTCAATATGAGTGCTTCATAAATTTTACAATCATCACACTATGACCCGGGTTCGATCCCCGCATTGGACACTTTTTTCTGTTAAAAAAAAAAATGCTCCAATGGCCCCCCCGATTCTTGCAAAAGTCCAACCCCACCAGCGAGTGCAAGTAACCAAACGGGGCTCTGGCACATTTGTAAGTGCAAAGTCGAACTGCTTTCACATGTGTAGACATGTGGTGCGCTTACAGTAAAAAGCAGTCGCTAACTACCCACCATGATTATCATGGCCTGTACCACGTGTACTAGGGAGAAGCAAAAAAAAAAAATAATAAAAATAAATAAATAAATAAATTTTAAAAATTAAAATAAATAAATCACTTTCAAACATTATACCATCACTTCTAATATGAAATTGTCAAAAATTAAATAAGTATTTAAATTTTAAGAGAAAATATATTTTATCCACACAGATCAAATTTATTATTATTTCGAGCATCATTCATTTAAAAGCTATGCCATCAACTTTATGAAAATAAAATGTTAACACATTAATAAATTCCCTTCCAGACATGGTTTCCAAAAGAAGATCCTGCAAAAACGACCCAAATATTTTCTGTTATATATGTGGCGAATATACTGCAAAAGCTCAAAGAAATGCAATAACAGACTTTGTAAAGCGGGCGTATTTCGCATATTTTGGAATAAAATTAGGAGACCAGAACAAGACATGGGCTCCACATAAGGTATGCAAAACGTGTGTCGAAACACTGCGCCTGTGGACAAAGGGTGAAAGGCAACTGACATTTGGGATCCCTATGGTTTGGCGAGAGCCAAAAAATCATGACAATGATTGTTACTTTTGCGTACAAGACTTGAAAATATTTTAACGCTTTAAAATCAGGAATTTTTGACGGACCTCAAATCAAGAGGCTCCTGAATGACAAAAATATCTAATAACCATGAAAGGAATTGAAGAAGCAGCATGGTCAGGCTTTAAGGCTGTAGTACATAGATATTTAGGTAATAGAAGAGACGATAATTACAAAGAGCTTGTCCAAAATATGCTTAAAAGCTATAAAGAATTTGGTTGCAAATATGAGTTTTAAGGTTCGCTACTTGCATAGTTACCTGGACAAATTCCCTGATAATCTCGGTGCATATAGTGATGCACAAGGCGAGCGATTCCATCAAGACATGAAAGTGATGGAAGAGAGATACCAAGGTGTTTGGGACTGCCACATGATGGCAGATTACTGCTGGAATCTGTCCCGCGACCTGCCGGAATACACTTATAAGAGAAAAATCAAAAAGGTTGAAATTCATGAAGGATTGACAGTAGCATTTTACATTTTTTGTATAGATTCGGTTTTCTTATACTCCAGTAAATAAAGTAGCTTTTGGTATGACGTTCTCAGTTTTTATTTGTGTTCAATATGTTTTTCGTACCACTTATATGGACTGATGTACCACATTGTGGCCTGA
>CP092875.1:24995344-25057340 GCA_030710605.1 Cordylochernes scorpioides
GCTCATAAGTTGTGAGCGCTTTCAGCAGTTTTGAACAAACATAACGTTTTACAGCTCTAATATTGCATTGATCTATTGTGTTTATACAATATGTATTTTAGAAGTAATCTTGGTTATGGTATTTATGTTTACTATGGACATAAGCTTTGATTACACTAAGCTTTGATTACAGCTTTGTTTTAATAAAAAATGAAATATTCGTAATCAATAGCTTTATAATTTATATATAGAGGCAGAGCTAATCCTTATATATATAAAAGTCAGTGTCGGTATGTATGTATGTATGTATGTGTGCATGTTTGTCGGCTATACACGTCCGCAATACGCAACTAACTGACTGATATTTTAACAGTATATATAGTAGAATGGAAAAACTTATAGTAAAAATTTCAGGTCTTTATCCCGAATATTCTTTGAGTTATTTGCCAATTGCTTTGCAAATTTGCCCTTTCGCTCGCAAGCAGCGCCTCTATCGGTGAAAATGAGAGGTAATATCAGCGACCTGATGTACATCTAAAACGTGTTTTAACAGGACATAGAGAAAAATCTGGATGTGATATGCGTCGCATTTTTACCCAAGAAAATTTGAAATTGACAGGTTCTGGGCAAAAATAGTTGGTTTTTTATTCAGAAAATGATGATGATAATATTGCTGTATCATGTTTGATTTTCAGATACAAAATTATATCGGGGAAAATTCCAAAAAGCAGAGACCCACGGGTGAAGCCAGTTCATTTTAGTATGCGGGAACAAAATTCTAACAGGAAAACATTCATTCGAGTAGAAGACACAAAGCCAGATCATCTCTCTATAAAAATATCGCTTCTCAGACACAAAGTTTGGAGCGGAACGTTTAACATGAGTGACATCCACAGCTCCAATTCATAACTGTAACGAATAGTATTCGAATAAAAACATTTAATCGGGTAAAACCCGGGGTTGCTCGAGTCATTCGGCTAGTGTCCTATATATTTAAGACTAGTAGTTCAAGAAATATCTCCCAGGAACCACGTGTCACCCACTCTTGTGATTTGTTAATATGACATCTTTTCCAGCCGTCAATGGAGCGCTGCGAAATGAGTTATTTATGCGATGCGTTTTTTAGCCCCGAAAGTTGGTAAATCTCCTGGCAAAATTTGATTTATCTAATGAGGTGGCACTAATGGGGATTTAGCATTTATCACGGCAGTTAAATATGAACAGAACCAATTATATGGACTATTAACCCTTTCTAATGGTCGTTTAGATTGAGACATTCGCTCATAAACTGCTCCAAGCCGCTTAGAATTTAGACGTCCAGATATGGATGGGTGCAAATATCCAAATATGCATTTATCACTTTACTTTTTAGCGCTAAGATATTTGTTTTTACTGGGTTTATATATCTGATAGTTTTGTTTTTTCATTAGTTTTTTATTCATAACTAAAGGTATTTTCATATTCTTAGACCTTATATTATATTTTTCTGTTCAGAAGTATTTTTCTAGACCATTTCCACAATATATTGAAACCAAGAATTACACTGGAACATCTATTCTCTTTTCCTCTCTTTAAAGAAAGTGTATTGCGATGTCATAAAGTCAAATAGTGTTTTCAAAAACATTTTCACAATCAGAACACTTTCAATTTGTTCTGTATTCAATCAACAATTTTGAAATTTTGAAGACAATAAAACAATAATTGTTATTTGACCCTACGAGTAGAAACTTGAAATAAAGGCAAATATGTATGTGTATATATAAAGTATTTATTATACTAATTGAATTATTTAAATACATTAAAATTTGAAGGCAAATTACTTCTCATTACCCTTGTATGGAGAGTGTGGTTCACTGGCAGCACGTATTAGGCATTTGAAGAAACTATCTCTTGTATATAAATATTGAATAAAGATGCCATTTTTATACCTATATAAATAGTTTATAATAAATATATGTGTCGTAAACCCGGGTAAGCCAAACAAGTGAGTTGGAAGCAGTCGGGGTTGAGTGGCAAGGCGTGCAGAGTGGGAAGTCCGCACGGGATAGTAAGGACAAAGTTTGGGATCAAAAGACGCTCTCCTAGTACGTCTCACGTGGCACCAGGACCAGGGGAAAGTTGATGATTAACAGAGGAAAGCTCGGCGTCCTGCATGAAGCCGCGGGGGCAGAGAGGAGCCAAAACGGCGGCCACGAGGGCCGCCGTGAGATGACAACGGACCTAGACTCAGCGGGCCTGTCCGAAATATTCACTGTCCTAACTAACTGTCAACATCCGGACAAACGTCCCTTTTTGTCCCTCTCTGGATCCCCCGGGTGTTGATGCTCATTGGTCAGTCTTATGTGGGTCATCCTCCCCTCCCCTGGGGTCCGGTGGCAAACTGGTGTCACTTTGAGACGACTAGAAAAGACGTCATACTTTATTGCTCACATATCTTTGTTTAAATTACGATAGAATGTGCCCCCGGTGATAAAGGTTTGATTAGGGGAGTGAAATAAAACGAAGCGAAAAGCTAACAAACCTATTATAAGGGAAATAATTTGGGGCACAAATTAGTTACTAGAATAAAAATAAAGATAAAGGGAAAAGAGTAGTGGTTACACACTGATATATTATTATAAAAATACAAATATATATATATGAGGAGTACATAAGAAAGGATAATTTTAAAGTAAACACACACTATAGCGAGGGTAAATATTTGGAAAAGTTAGGTGTACTATTTACAGTTTTTTGTTACTTAAGGTGCTATGAGTATTTACAACATAGTTTCAGGGATGTAATACAGGAACGAGAAGTAGAGATAATAAAAGTAATATAAAAGAAAATTGACTGAAGCAATAAGTTAGGGATAAGCAGTGACGCAGTGAAGAATAAAGGAAGAGGGTCTGAATTGGTTTCTGCAAAGGACATCTCAGGAGTCCTGCCCTGCAATACGAGCTTAGAAGCGAAGTATTGTTTTCTGGGATCAGAAATCTCAAGATGCCCTGTAAGTAGCATTAGATCAGATGGGCAAAAGGCGTAAAGATCGAAGGAGAGGTAGGTAATGGGAGAATATGGGAAAGAGAAGAGCTGGCTTAGAGAGGTTAAAGAGAGATGGAGGCTCAAGAGCTGCGCTGCTGTCGGTGATTGAGCTCGACCAGATAAAAAATAAAAGTAAAAGAAAAATGAGTGGGCGCATCATGCTGATGACGGCGATGGGTCGAGCGTGAGAAAAAAAAATCTCGCTGGTTACCCAAGCTCTCCGTGTGGAGTTAACATGGGGAGGAAGAGTGTACCAGGTCAATGAATCATTAAAAAAAATTGTTGACGAGCAGGAGTCTCAGGAACCGTTGAAGAGGTTAGAGGATGCAGGTAGATTGTGAAAACAGGGTTCGACTGTTGCCATTGATTGATTGAACCCGGGTTTGAAGGAAAAATAATGAAATGAAGAATGCTGGGACGGTGACCCGGGTGTAAATAAAAAAATATATAAAAAATAAGCCATGGATTTTCCTGAACACACCATCAGGATGGGATGGCGAGGAAGGAGTAGTCCACTGGGGCAAATCAATAACAAACAAAAAAAAAAGTCGGCGAACAGGAACTCTGCGATGGACGAGGGGTGGTTAGAACCGAAGGCATAGAAGGCTTAAGGAAAAGGATCAAGAGACGAGAGAAGTATGGAAGGCAGAGTTGGAAGGATCAAGATATGAGAAGGGACAGTTGGTAGAAAAGGCGTCACTGTTAAAACAAAATTTTAAAGTTAAATTATCTAGACGTAGGCTATGGAAAATTAAAACCAAATGATGTCAAAGTATATAAGGTTTCAGATAATGTTTATATAGGTTGGCTAATGATTTTAGCTGTTTAGGGATGGAAGGAAAAGAAATATCATAATGTAAAAGAAACATTCAAAAATATCTGGATTGATTCTAAAATATAAAATGGCACACATCAAGGATCGTAAAAATATAAATGAATAAGATAAAAAAGGTAAGTATTTAGGTTAGTGTGTTCCCCACGTGATGCAATGCTTATAAACGCAAATTAGACAATGTTTGGAAAAGTCAAAAGTGGTAAATAAAGAATTTACAAGTTAAAATATTTGAAAGATAAAAATTTGTGAAGAGATGATTAGGGGAAGATAAAGGTATTCATTATTGGAAGTATCGAAAGTTGTACGCAGAAGAGAGATCCTATCAAAGGAGGAGAATTGTCACCAAGTTAAAACGAGTTCAAACGAGGGGGCAATCAAACGGGGGTGTAACGACTGCTAAAAATAATGCGAGGAGCGAGGGTGATATCTGACCTCTTCGTTCTCCCACTTATCCGAGGAAGATTTCTAACATGGGTTTCTAGCTGAATAGACTTGGACTTATGTGACTAAAGGTGTTTGCATTGCAGACGGCCACAGATATAAATATAACATTTTGAGCAGATAAGCAAAAAAAAAAAATCACACGTTTATAAATGTAAGGATTTGAATCACTATATACAACATAATAAATTGAAATACCATTAGGGTTTGTTTTTATTTTTTCATAATTATAATTTCAGAGACGTCTCACATGGTGAGAGAGAGAAAAAAAGGAAAACGAATTTATCAAAAGTAGTAAAATGTTGCAAGTAAACTTATAATGGGTATCTGAAGGTTTAGAGTGATGCAGTGGCAAAAAGAGAGGAAGTCTGAGTTGATTTTTGCAATGGCGTTCGGCAATGCAATACGTGCCTGTGTAAGTGAGGTATTGTTTTAATTGGCTGAACTCCCAAGACGTTCCATAATCAACATTAGATCAGACGGGGGATGTAGGTAAGTTTAAAGTGGAGGAATTAGAAAGGTGGAGTCAAGAGTTGCTCTGTTGCCAATGATGATTGAGCTTGGATGAAAATGGGAAAAAAATAGTAATAAAATGGTAAAAATGATGGTTGTAATGATGATCCGTTAATTGAGAAAAAAAACTCGAACTGGTCGCCTGAGCTCACTGTTAAGAAATATACAGCGAGGAAGGTTGAGCCAGCTGGTTTAATCAAAATAAAAAAAAAAAGTTTGGTTGGCGAGCAGGAGGAGACTCTTGACTGCGGGAAATATGGAAGGTAAGGTAGGTAAAGGGTACTGTTGTAAAATGATGATTGAACAACCCGACATAGTTGAATGTAATGAATGATGTTGCCAGGTGATGGATAAAAAAAAGGAAGAATCTTTGGATTTCCTGAACTCGTTATCGGGAATTGTATACCGAGGAAGAATGGTCCAATAGATGAATTAATAAAAAAAAAAAAAAGGTTGGCAATAGGAACCCTATGGGAGACTTTATGAGGTTGAGAGGAAATTAGTTAAGGAGGTATTGTTTAAGGCCCGGTTCTCATACATGCCAGTGGAGAGAAGAATCCTAGAGGCATACTCCTTGAAGAAGATATGCCATGTCGAAATATTGGAAGATAATAATATAAAATAGGTGATCCAAAATGAGCGTATAAATAATGAATATGAATTTTATCTTTCTTCTCTCTCTATATTTCTCAAGAAGATATAGTTGTAGTGATCATCTCGGGCTGAATCCATTTAGTATCAAGGCTGGAGTTCAGTCATGTGCACGGTGCAGTGTTCGTTTGGGTGCTATTGGGCTCTTCATATAAAATCACTTGACACTTAAAACGACATCGAGTATAGAAGTTCCTTCAATCAAATATATGCAGGTACTTATGGCTAGAGACTAAATCATTCTAACATGATGCATGACTTGTATGTGGAAAGATTTAAAGTGCGCCAATTTCTTTTTAAAATAGAACAAGTAAAATAATTTTCTCTCTATTGTGTGTGCCCTTACTGTAGCGATAGAGAGGAGCTGACTCGTCAGTGATGCTGGTGGCTCAACATTGACGAGTCGGACCCTGTTTATCATTGCAGTCATGGAACACAAGAAAAAAGTTCCTTGTTTGTTTTACTTTAAAAGGTAACGGTCGCGCCATAAAATTTTACAAATACGTCATTTATTGACCCTGGGTTTGTTGATTTGTGCAGGAAACAGAAGAAATACGTTAACTTCTCACTAACCAGATTTCAACTTCTGAAGTCGATTTGTAAATAATCCCTCAGTTAAGTAGCTTCTGTTTAGAAAAAGAGAGCCAACAGTGATTTAAGATATATTGTATTTTTGAAAAGTGAAATATTTTGATACCTAAAAAATATTGGAATATATAATTTATAAATTGTGCGTAAATATTTTGACAAAATAAAAAAAAAATTGCATAGTCACATATTGGCTTATTTTTCTGAATATATATATATATATATATGTGATATCTTGGGACCTCTGGGACCAGTGTTACCTGATGCTAGACGAACCTCGATGTCAACTCTCCCGTGCAGTCGTGGTGGAAGGCGACACAGCTGGGCCAAAGGTGAAATAAACAAACAGAGATTCCACTAAGAAGCGTCTGACGTCAAGAAGGAATGGGATGAGGGGAGAGAGAGATCTTAAGAGCAAGTGTTACCGTTGGAATCCAAGCGAAGACTAGCAATTCTAGGTCCTCGATTTAACACCACGACCTTGCTTCTTTCTGATTGGCTGACCTATTTAGGTGATTCTTTCCTAATTGGTGGGACTTTTTCACGTGGCCGTAGGCTATTGGTTGACCTACTTAGGTGATGTCTTCTGTAATTGGCCTTGCGGCTTTCTTTGATGGAAAATACGTCCGGTCTTGGCCCGGAAATTGGGCGTCTCTCAAACTTTTATAACTTCTGGTCACCAGATACGTCCTGTCTTGTCCGGAAATATTGGTTTAAACTTAGCTCGCAGGGTTTCCGGGGTCAGAAGGTTAACTGTGACGTTATTAATAATTATGTTCTCTCCTAGATCTACTTCTTAGGTTTGACTTCTACGATCCTCTAAGCCTGATTTGTTTTAACCTTAACTTTCTCCTGTCTCTCTCCATTCCTTCTATCTGTGCAGTTGCAATACTTTATTAGATTCTTACGCGGTACAGATTGATGTTAGTTGAGGTTTTCTATGTGCAGTACATAAGAAGTTATATACAGTCATGGGGTGGAACATGTGGTAGTAGATATCTAGACTATTTACAACAATTCCATGGTCTTAAATCATCATATATATATATATATTTCAGATAGAATTCCTTTTTTTATTTAATAGAAACATTGTAAACGACTTGATTATGTTCATTTAAAAGTTTATTGGATAAAATTATAAAACTTTAGAAAACAAGTTATATATATGCGCTTTTATCAAATTATCCAACAAAATAGTTTTCTCTAAAGGCAGTTCAGTTTTAATAAAAATAGAGTCCATAATCTCTGATGATATCAGACCCCAGAGTTGTGCTGAGTATAATTTAGAGGAAATGGCTGACGTGGCTATGGGGGGATTATTCAAGAATTGCTCCAGTAAATTCTGGCGGAAAGAAAGCCCGGGTAATCAATAGGCAGGCGGAGCATTAATTGAATTTGTCTTCGCTATAACTCACACCACTACCTACACTCTCCTTATTTTTCGCTAAATGTCCAAATTGAAAAATGAGAAGTCACCTATTATTGTTTTCAAAAACAAAAGGGATTAATCAATTTGGAAGATTGAGATGTTTCCCGCCGCTTATTGGATTATTTACTGCTGTATCGTCTGCAAGGTTTTTTGTTCGTTTGGGCAGATATTGAAACATAAATTTTTATTTAGAACGGGATCCTTAATGCAATTTTTGCAGGTTTTTGGTGAATTTATGAATCGCGGGTGAAAAGTTTGTGCGGATGAATAATATTTGTCATTTTTCACAACGACGAAACATATTGTTGGTTCCTTAAATATTTTAAATGGTTATTTGTTTTGATTTATCAGTTCACAATATTTTAAGGGAGAGAGTAAAAATGTAAAAGTTTAGTGTATTTCAGTGAAGCGATATTTCCCCTTCAATTTGACCTGACCCAGGTACTATCTACACATGTTGTAAGTAGTAATAATTATATACGTTCCTTCATAGTTTTCTACGATATCTATTTTATCTTCACGTGAGAGTTCCTGCTGCTTCAGTTTAACTTTCTTTTATAAACTCAGGTTTTTTAACTACAAGGTATCTTCATTGAATTCTTGGAATTAATGAAAACACAAGCTCAAATATATAAAAAAATATTTAGTGATTTCTTCGCCAAATAATCATTTTATGCATCTAAATACTTATGACATTTAGCTTTCCAATTTTTTGTAGCAATTTTATAGTCCTTTTTTTTTCTAGCATCTGAGAAACTTCGGCGATTTTTCTATAATATTATGACTTCTTGTGAGAGACTTAAATCGCTGCCCTTTGAGCTATATTTTTATTCTACTGTAGGGGAAAAGTAATTTGGGCAATATTTGGTGATAAAGGGCCTGAGGAAGTATAGAAACTTTAACACAAAGCAATAACGCGCCATCTATACATATAAAATAAAAGGATTTAAAAGCGCGAATGTTTCTTTTATACATAAAACGAACTTCTACTGTCCTTACTGCGATGAAAAAATATATTGGGAGGGCTTGGCTCATCAGTGGTGAACCCTCCCATTGGCCAAACCGCTGGGAGGGTTCACCACTGATGAGCCAAGCCCTCCCAATATATTTTTTCATCGCAGTAAGGACAGTAGAAGTTCGTTTTATGTATAAAAGAAACATTCGCGCTTTTAAATCCTTTTATTTTATATGTATAGAAACTTTGTTCTTGGCAGGAAATTAAAACTGCAACAGCCGTGTGAGGTCTGGCGTTGTCGTGGCGGAGACCCAAAGGTGAGAATCCCATTCTTCTGGTCGTTTCTTCCTTATGGCTTGTCATAGCCACCTCAAAACATCGATATAGACATTCTGGTTTGTTTTTCAGGAACAAAATAATGGAAGACCTGTCTTTTATGATTAGATATATGTTAACAACAGTACCTTGAGTTTGGATATTAAGAAGCGAGCTTTCTTTAGTATTGGTTCTTCTTTACCGCGCCATTCTTTTGATTGACATCTGACTTCCGGGTCATAACCCATGTATCACCCCTCTTTATGTCTTTCCTAAACTCTTTAAATATAATCTGCGAATATATCAAGCATGGTCTCACACGTTTCACGGAGTTTGTTTCTGTTCGAGTGTGAGGGACAAATTTGAACAACTTCTCTACCATTTGATGATTATCGGGAATAATTTAATAAATTAATCCCATCGCGCGAACGACTGTTCGATTTTCTGAATTTTCTTTCTGCAATTTGGTTGATGTTTGTTCTTTTTTATTTATAGGTCTTCCGACTTTTGAATAATCTTGAATCGAGCTCCCCTTTCTTGTATACAAAGTTTGCCAATGTCCTTCCACGCGGTTAACGCATCTATTGACGGGTAAGATTTCAGGAGACTTAAATATCAACGTTAAACTTGATATTGGTTGATAGATTGAATATTTTTGAAGAAACACTCAGAATTGCTGTGAAATTTACAAAAAGGAGAAATATACTGCTTCAAGGTTTTTTTACCACCATTATACAAATATATCTATACGACTAATGGAAAAAAAGGTTTGGGCTTTAATCATGAATTTCTTAAGGTGTAGCAACTGGTTAGCTAGTTTTTATTTTTCCCTAAAATTTTTATCTAAAAGAATTATATATTTTATGGCCCATTGTTAAAACAACATTCGTCAGGCAAACTTCACTCGTGAAAAAACCGGGAGAAGCCTGGTCCATTCGGTAGTCTCCTCGAGTCTTGCTGGAATCACTCCTGCCATCTACTGACTACGCCAGGATCAGACTTAAGGAGAGTACGGCCACTGCACGTCTTCGCTCAAATATTGCTCAAAATCACATCGTTGTCGCCTTCAAGGCCTTTTTATGAACTCTGTAATAGTTGAAATAACCGCAATATTTACACTATGGAGAGTTTTGAAAATTCTTCGCTCGCCATTATAGGAAGAATATAGAATTATAATTAGAGTAGACTTTTGTGATTTGTATTTTGCGTGGAATATATAGTATATGAATGTGTTTTAAATAAAACATCGCGCTTTGGAATAAATTTATTTTGATTTTTATATCGAAAAAGAAGTGTTTTCTATAGAAATTTTAAAAAATGAGGCCTAATTTTTCATTCGAATTTTTATTTAAAAGATAAAACAAGCTTTCTTTTCCTATTCGTATTCCGCGAAGAACCTTTGATAATAAAGTGGTGTTTGTAATTGGGTTTGATATGTATTCATAATGGATCTCTCTACGCTTATTTTGTTCTCAATTGAATGTCGGCCTAGAAGATGGTATATTGAGAGAACCTGCGGATTGTCGAAAGATATCGTCTTCGTCTCCGATTCGTTTTGACCAAATATAATATTTACGAAGAAGTGTTTCGAATATTGCTCCGATTCAATTGAGAGCTTTCACTGGTCAATCCCAGTAAAGTTTCCACAATGTCTGCTAGATTTACAGAAGTTTTCAACTTATCCTGAAGAAATTTTTATTATTGAATGTGACCTTGTAAAAATTAATCTCCCAAACGTTTTCCATTTAAATGCAGAATTTTAAAATTAATTATTTATTCATTATTCATTATTTAAAACTTTGTTTTAGAATAGCTTACATATTTATGAACTAGGTATTATTTCCTTGCTATCCATTTATGAGTTTGAACCAAACAAAATTTTTGAGAGTGGTTTAAGCGCGTTGAGAATATAAATTGAATAATTTTTTCTCCATAAATTTTTACGACCTTTTCCCTAAGGTCGAAGTGCTCCATGAATTTCATATCAAGCCGTAGAGAGAGACATCAATGGTGTTGATAGTAATTTCAGAAAGACCTCCCTAACTTACATTCTAACCTAGCGCCTACATGCCTGAATGGTTCATAAAGTTTAATTTCCCCGGCTGGTAAACTGAGCTGGTCGAGAGTTGAATTTGAAGCGGATCTCGCGGCGCGGGCGCTCCAGTGGCAAGATTAGAGAGGGCCATGTCTTTGAATCCGATCAGGTCCGCCGGGCTGGACTACTCCAGCGCCGAGCCCGAGGTTCTCTGCGCCATCTGTCTGGATCCTATACAATGCCGCAGCTTCCCCCAAAACTGCCTGCACCAGTTCTGTCTGGAGTGCCTACGCCGGGCCTCCGCGCGCCGCTACCACTGCCCGCTCTGTCGCCGCGTCTTCGCCGTGATCGTGTTCAACGTGCGCGGCCCGCGGGACTTCGACACCGAGCCCATCCGGCTGATGGAGACCCTCAAGTCCCAGGTGCTCAGCTCGCCCGAGGCCTTCGTCAACTTGCTCCAGGAGATGATCGATATCACGCAACAGGCCCACGCCGTCCTGACCAGTGTACGGCTCTGATGTTGCTTCGATCCTTAGTTCAAAGGAGAGATTAAAGCGATCACGCTTTGCCAGAGTCTTTTTATTTTAATACCTGATACTGATAATATAGATTAAACAAACACATTTTCCAAAAACTATATAAATAATATATGAAAAAAAAAAGATAACCTTTCTCGCCTATTTCTGGTGTCGTTGAACTTCTTTTAACTTTATTGTCTCCATACAAGTTATAATATTTGTACAGCGATATTTCCATCAGATGGTTGCTTACTTTGATCTTGTATATTGAAATGGACTCATCTGCTCACGTGATTTAACTTGGGTAGTTTGGGTAGTTAGCGGCTGTTTTTCTGTAAGTACATCGCGTGTAGTCATTAGCACTTACAAAGTGAGACAGCTCAGTTACTTGCCCTCACTGCTGAGGTTGGACTTGGCGCAAGTACCGGGAGCTATTGAAGCAGACAACGTGCTCAATGCGGGATTCACTTGTTGGAAATCGATGGTGTGTAAATTACTCCCAAATCCTTCCTCACGGCTTTATGAAATCCATGAATGCCCAACTTTGGCATGAAAATAAAACCAAAACATTTCGTTGGTAATCATAACTTACCATTTGATATAAAATAATATGCCACACACTTCTCTCTCAACCAAGATGTATAAAATATGGAACTTTCATATTCAAATCAATGGAGGATAATATTTGCTTTAAACAAAAGATTATATTTTCTTTCTGTGAAGGGTATTTTTGTTCAGGTCGAATGATGTAATTCACTATGTATCAGCATCGTGAGTTTTTAGTATTCAGTTTATTATTTAAATAAAATTAATATTTCCGGATATATATTATTTGCTTTTTCAATTTCCCATATCACTTTTAAATATATAATTGTGATATATATTAGAAAATTATTTTCTTTAGTAATAGAAAATATTTCTATTACTTTATTTTTCGTGTATTTGATGAAATTAATTGTTAATTATCTTTAGAAATTTCACCTAGATCTCAATAGATCTTTAGAAGTTTTAGAACATGTTAGGCATTTTTAAGGCCTCGAAACTATTTCAAATTCCGAAAAGGTTCTCTCTCTCTCTCAACTTGGACCAAAGTGAATCTCCATAATATTTGGCAGCAGAAACTGTATGCAAATCTGCCGAGGAATTCTTGTTTTCGTGGGGTTTATTGTTAGACACTCGCGACTTTCCTACTTTATTTCCAAGTGGGAAACGTAGTTTATATTCACCATACAACTAATACCCTCTAGATTATTATTATATAGTTTTTTTATTATAAAATAATATGGGGATTATCAGTTATATCTTGAACAAAAAGAGAGATACAATTTATATAATACCATATTATATATATGTTTTCTTCGTAGATCACGAAATGCGTGGTGTCGCTGAAGACCCGCTGGCGATTCTCCACCAAACTCTGCATTGTACATTGTACATAGTGTTATGCATATATATAATTAAATTTTTAAAATAGTGCAGACTGTGCAAATTTGCCTATATTGACAAGATGTCAATAAAATTATTTTAATTGTATTGTATAATGCTTTATTAACTGCTGTTGGACCCAGATAATGATTTTTTAATAGTAAACGTAATTATGCTGAAATATCATTAATGTGGTAAGATCCATACACATTTTATAAAATTTGAGTGAGTTATCTAAAATACATCAAATGAGATTTTTTTTAATGTGCATGTGCGATAACATTAGACAAATAAATTTATTTTAACTACTAGTACTGCTCCTAGTGGTATAAAGGCGGAGAACTAGTTCAATTTGTAATATTCTAATATTGCTGGTTAAGATATAACCCAGATATTGTCAAGCATATAGAGATGAATGTCTCAATAAGGACAATACTTCTATAAATCTCTGTTGCTAATAATAATCAAAATCAACCTCAAGAAATTTTAATTTACTAAATTTAAAAACAATATTCTTTATGATATAGGAATATAGAAAAAAAGGCGTATTTTCATTAGTGTGAAGAAAAACAAAAATGTGAATATTTCGAGGGAATTCCGTTGTTTTATAAACAGAGAAGGAAAAAGCAATCCTTCGAAATATTTAATTTTTGTGTATTTCTTTAATAGATATAACCTAGATTTAATGGGTCGAATTATAATATGTTGTGATATTTATTCCTATCAGGTCGCTCTAAACAGGCTTCACACGAATTCGTATTTATTCTCTGAAGTGTTTGATGGTTCGACAGAATTCTGTTAACTGTGACATAAGAAACCACCGCTGGACTCCATCTAAGATGGAATCCGACATTTGCCCTTTTTATTTTTTAACAGAAGACATTAAAAATAGTTATTGATATAGTTGATAGTTATTATATATTCAGACAACAATTTAACTTAAAAAAAAAAAAAGTTTTTTAAAAAAATTGTTATTTTTATTTAACAGAGAAGAAAAATATATTTATAAAAAATAACGGCATCTTGACGATAACTAGTGTTTAATTTATTTCCTTTATGTAAGTATATGTATAACGTCCACAGAGCGGTAAAGAGAAAGCAAAACAAATTAGAAGTTTTGAGAAAAAGCCTTGTATTCGGATTCTCGACGTTTATTTTCCTGATTTGTACATCTATTGCTTATCTATCTAACTCTCTCTCAATTCTATAATTTACTCTATATTCACCATTATATTTGCATTTATCCATAAAAATATAAAAACAGACGCTATACTGTACTGCCATTCTTCAGTTTTCCTTGGCCGCGTTATAAAGCCCAACCATCTATATGGTTGCTAGGCACAATTCTCTTACATCACCTCTATGATATTTGAAACATTATAATATAAGACTTGTATATTAGTCTCAAATAAAGCATATTTTGAAATATACACCTTCTCTTAATATATATGTACGTCATCCACCAACTTAAGATTCCGCCATTGTAAAGGCTGTCTTCTACTCCACGTTAAGATAGAGGCTGAATTAAGTGGCCTTTGTCCAAGCCGTTCCATTGTAGGCAAGGATGGGACTCAAGATGGAGGAAGGTGCGCCGATAACGTCGCCATTCTAGAACATTAAGATCTTCTAAGCCATCATTCAGCTCCGCGATATTCAGAAGCCGCCAAATCCTCTCCTGTTTGTCACCTAAAGCCTGTCCATTTGTGAGGGACAATTGTCGGTCTTATCAGTAGGACGGATGTCCAGACACTGTGTTCTCCATGGTGGAAAATATAACGCTTTCCGTTTTTTATTGTGCATGACGCATTTTCTTATAAAATAAGTGCATCGAATATCCTTATATTTCGCCTTGTCATGTTTGTTATGTGTAAATCTTGTTATCCGTTTTAACTCTTTCTCAAATTTTCTGTTTTATTTAGTGTCAATTTAAAGATATGACTGTGTGTGTATATATGTTGCTGACTACAGCACAATCCATAGGCTGAATACGATAAATAATAAGATGTATCTTGGATTATATTATATATTTAGAGCGATATTTATAGAGAGACCGAACGTTTCACTTTTTTAAACAATTCAAGAATCTATGCGTGCCTCTATATTACTGTCCAAGTATACACTGGGAAATAAAACTTGCTACTGATCTATTTCAGTAGAAGTAAGTGAGTAAGAGCTTCCTAGATTCCTTCAAATATTAGTAAATAAATCGCAACTTCCTGGACAATCGCACTATTATATCTAGGGCATATCCCACGCAGTGATTACTGCACATGTCAATTTAAATATAAAAAATAAAATACAAATTTTGAGAGATTTACTAGGGATACTGGGATTAGATTTGTGTTTACTAGAAGGATGACCGTCTGGAATATTTGGTATTGGAAGGCTGACAGGTTAAAAAGGAGGTGGTCCTCGCACGGGTTGGCTTTGGAAATGAGGGCATATTGGATCTTCCTTTAATATATTTGCGAATATTTGTTTCAGATAGTAAATATTTGATGTTAAGCTAACATGGAGAGCAATAGTCTCGGAAGGACTGAAAATATCCAGAGATTCATGAAGTGATATTCAATGTAAAGGTTCTCTCTCTCTTTCGCTCATGTTTCCTGCGCAATCTATCTTCGTTTAGAGGATAGACACTTCATGGGAGAGAGGGTAGCAAAAGAGAATGGTAAGTTCGAATTTTCGGGAGCTTTCGCTGTTTGATCTGCTTTTTCATCTTCCACGAAGCCACTGTGGTCTTGAGCCAGAACAGTTGTACAATAGATGTTCTATGTAGGTTGAAGATTGCTTTAGCAATAAGGTGTGTTCTTGGATGTCAAGGGATACATATGGCAGAGAGAGATCAGATTGGCATACCAAAATGTATTTGACTACACCCTTCGCCTAGCGAACCAATAGTTATGAGAAAATCGCTCTTTTGTACCTTTGTGTCCAAAACAGAAAGTTGATCTAAATTTCCCTATGGTACTAGTGATCCTTGGAAGGATCCGTGGCATTTACTAAGCTGTTATTTATATGTTTAATATGTTTGAATCGAAGGTGATATCAATGCTTTTGATTTTTTTGTTGATGGCAATGGACGGATCATTAAGGCTTTCCTTGCCCGGTCATTTTGGTTTGCTCCTATGGAACATACATGCTTGATTAGAATTAGAATATACCATCCTCTCATATCTGGTGCCTTATAGAAAATTGGCCGAGGAAGTTGTAAATTTGGCGTTTGGATGCTATTTGCATCATTAGCGTGATATCATCTGCGAACCGGCAAATATTTCCGTAATTGTTACCAAACTCGCAATATTGATGCCGTGTTAGTAATGTATTTTCAGTCTAACAAGGGACCGATCTTGAAGTTCTTGAACTGCAGACTACACAGTAGGCTGGGCTGCTAGAGTTCTAAGCAGTCTTTAAAATATTTCTTAATTTGATGTATTTAAGAACAATACATGTAGCGGATGTAATAGAATTCCAGAAATATAAGACCTGTGAGGTAAGTGAGAGAAGGAAAGCACTTAACTGTATATCCAGGTGCTAATAAAACTGCTATCAATTTAGGAATGGGCGAGCAGCTGGGCAGCCATCGGGTATTGGAGGACTTTCTAAGGCCTAGGCTCGTTAGTCTTCGCCCTCGCCTGGCTGAAGCGAACAAATAATACCGGCAAAATATTGATCTGCAACGGGTTTCGATCCGAGGAACAATTAGTTTTCCGATATCCCGCTCACTCTTTCGGTTGGCCGTAAACCTGCCCATCTGTTCCCAGGAGCGCCACCGCCGCACTTATTAAATTGTACGGGTAAATAAGCAGGGGTCCTTTCTTCTTTCTTAGAACCGGTGTCTTTACATTTCATGGAACTCTCTCGACACCATATATATCTATATGGGCACATGTGTGATGTAGCTAAGACCTTGTCAGGAAATAACGCCGCGACAACTTTCTTATCCCTCGATAGAAATAATATTCCAAAAAGATGTTTGTTACCGTTTCCCGGCCAAACTATTGAATGCTATGAAATCTCACATGTAGCTGGTGTGTGTTCAACATTTATACTATTCAATAGATGAAATAATTATTGGTGATTTTAATAAATGGAAAACCAAGATGTATTAGTTTTGCTTTTATTTGATTGGTTAAGTTTTTTTTGCACGCTTTTTTCATTTTTTTATTTCGAATAATTGTAACAATTTAATAAAAATAGTTTTTAAAAAGTAAGAATTTTAAAAATGTTTCATAGTGTATTTATGCATTTATACCAATAGCAAATTATATTACGTACTCAATTTATACAAAGCAATAACGCGCCATCTATATATATAAAATGAAAGAATTTAAAAAAAAAACGAATGTTTCTTTTATACACAATACAAACTTCTACTGTACTTACTGCGATTAAAAAAATATATTGGGTGGGCTTGGCTCATCAGTGGTGAACCCTCCCAGCGGTTTCGCCAATTTAATCCACCAGGCCGCTTCTCAGAGCTCTAATACTGTATTGGACGACTCTGCTTATATACGCAGCCCTGAAGGGTGGTATCTCAGAAATGGTTTTAAAGAAAACTATGGACAAAAACTTTTAGGACACTAGAATTACGTTCAAATATTTGCATCGAGCAATGCAACTGGCCTTGTTTTTATTGTTTGCGGAAAAACATTGCTCGATGCAAATATTTTAACGTAATTCTACTGTCCTAAAAGCTTTTGTTCATAGTTTTCTTTGAAACCATTTCTGAGATACAACCCTCAGTACTTCGTATATTAGCAGAATCGTTCAATACAGTATTAGAGCTTTGAGAAGCGGTCTGGTGAATTAAATTGGCGAAACCGCTGGGAGGGTTCACCACTGATGAGCCAAGCCCTCTCAATATATTTTTTCATCGCAGTAAGGACAGTAGAAGTTTGTATTGTGTATAAAAGAAACATTCGTGCTTTTAAATATTTTCATTTTGTACTTAATTTATGTTATATCAATTTTGTAAAAATCCAAGATATATAGCTATCCTTTTTTTTTTTTCTGAGAAAATTTACAAGTATAATAGACTTCTCAGAAGTTGATACATTGTTGGCTATGAGATGAAATAATATTGAGAGAATTTTCACACATTTTGTTTATCTCCAAAATATGCAAGTATAAATGATTAAAAAATTGTTTTGGAACGTGTTTTAGGCTTTATTTACGGGGCTACTAACCAAAATAGATGATTTTTGAGCAATGTTTTGGGCCATGCAATGTATTAAAAGTATCAAAACAATGTACCATTTAGATAAGAAAGATTTGATGTCAGAGAAATAGGTCTATAACTTCTGCTCGATTCGTAATTTGTATTTCCTGGATAGAATTTATTCTATATATCTGGATAGTATCCCAATTCAAGGCATTTATAAAATAATTTATTGAAAACTGGGGTTATTAGTTAACCAGCATGTTTGATCATATTGTAACAAAGTATTTATTATATTTGATCTACAGATTATTAATTTTTCTATTTTATATTTTTCTACTCTGAAAACTTATCTCATTGCTGATCTTTTGTCTTATAAATCTTGATTTTGTGTTTGCCTTAAATAAATTGCCATGTCATTCTGAAGTTTGTCTTTCTTAAATTCCTACGTGACAATTATTGCTGATATATTCAGGTTCAGGAACCTACTTAATATTTAATTTTGAATAATATATTTTATTATTCTTATAGATATATCTATAGAAACATTAGTTATGTTTCTATATTCGGGTATATTCTGTTCATATCATGGTATGATATCCTTTATCTATTCTATTATCATCGTGAGGAAATAAATCAATCAATAAGCTTTTAATATTTTGTTCATCTTAGCTGGGCCCGGTGAATTATCTACATTTGGAAATCCTGATTTTTTAATCGATATTCTAATGATTTAAAATTGTTATAGCATTGCCGAAAGGGTTGTTTAATTGTTTCTTCAATACACTTTCTCCAATTTGACCTTTTGCTCTTTGTATAGAATTGTTACAGTTATTACAGTTTTTCTCTTTAAAAGTATTTTGCCTAATTATATGCTTCATTCCGATAGCATAAATTTCTGATGCAATGCAAATCTGTTTTTATTATATCAAATTTCTCTTTCCCCACCACTTGTATTAGGTTTTTGCTTAGTTTTTTGATCGAATTTGAATTCGCAAATATTCTGCCTCAAAATCTCCAACAGAATTTCTTTTTAAAATTGTGGTTTCGAGCACCCGTTTACAAAGCTATTTTGAGATGTCGACTTTTGGTCAGGTATCAATTTTACAGAGCTGAATTCGTAACAATAATTATTTGAGGATTTGAAGATCAGGCTTATTTGTGGCCATATTCTAAGGTTTAAACTCGGACAGTAAAAGACCTAACTCTATAATGCGTCAGAGTTCCATATCTGGATATGTCATAACTGGTGAAAGTGTGTGGAAAGGCCAAACAAGTCCTCATTTATTTCATTACAATACGTTTATTTATACATTGTCGGTGAGTGCGAAACGTGAATTTGTTTGAGTTTAAGGAACATCAATATTTAATATGGTAGAAGAAATATGAAATTGTGTCTTCGTGATTGAGGCTTATCAGCAATAACAATATGCAAAGATAGGGAGAGATCTCTCGCTTTTTAACTTATCTTTCTTTACTCATCATTTGAGTAGGTATCGAAGATTTTTTTAAAAATTATTCAGCTCTATATATATTGTTTAGCGGGATAGACCTAGGGAACTTAAAAGAAATACAAAAATAAATAGAAATATATTTTAAAAATATATATCAGATTTGATGAATATAGAGTTACGAATTTAACCAAATGATAAATATAATCATATTTTCTATGATATATATATATAAAACTGTACCAAAATTCTCTCCAATAAAGTAAATATATATTCACTAATTATTTGAACCAGAGTTATACAATTTTATGGCTTGTGTAATGTGAGAAAATTAACAAAAACACTGACGAAAAAAACAAGTAGGTTCAAATTTTCTCTATAAACAATTTAACCAGCCCAAAGTAGCACATGCGACGAAAACATTCGAAAATATTCCAAGCAGAAATTCAAATATCCTCTTAAATATACACTCACGGTCTTAGAACAACATTCACATCCCTAAAAACTGCCAAACAGACGGCCCCAAATCTGTTGAACCGTCTTTGAATATACAACGGCGATTGAAACGAAATGAACTCCGCATGCGCGCCACCAGATAAGAACGAGAGAATTGAATAAACCTATTGAGACGTATATTGTCGTATACATCACATACTTTGATTTCACATTTACTCAATTCTCATATTTAAAATCCTCCATCAATTTGTTTCCTGTAAGTGATGTAGTTACATATATTCCTTGAGTGTTATAATGTGTGTCATATATAAAATTATAAAAAAATACTACAAATGAGAATAAAAAGTATAGAGATTGGTATTCTTTCATGTTTACATCTAACAGTGTCTTCTTCTTAGGTTTTTTTTTTTTTTTTTTTTTTTTTTTTTGCTTATCCCTAGTACACGTGGTACAGACCATGATAATCATGGTGGGTAGTTAGCGACTGCTTTTTACTGTAAGCGCACCACATGTCTACACATGTGAAAGCAGTTCGACTTTGCACTTACAAATGTGCCAGAGCCCCGTTTGGTTACTTGCACTCGCTGGTGGGGTTGGACTTTTGCAAGAATAGGGGGGCCATTGGAGCATTTTTTTTTTTTAAACAGAAAAAAGTGTCCAATGCGGGGATCGAACCCGGGTCGTTGTGGTCGTAAACCAAACGGTTTAACCAGCCTTCCACCGACCCCCCTCTTCTTAGGTGAATTGTTAAGATAGATGCTAAGTAATCGACTTATTAAAATCTATATGTAATACATTCGAAATATCGACACAAGCATTTCTAAAAAGTCGCTCTAAACTCTAGATATCTGATATGAATGATACAAGCGTATGTCGACAGTGTAGCGCTAGTAAAAGAACAATAACGAACAATTCTGTGATGTTCTAGAACCCCTGTCACTGTCTGAGGCAATAGATACTGATTGATGGCCGGAATGCCAGTGGGTCTGAGATTACACAATCTGACGGTGCCTTGTCGTGTGGCTCAGTTAGTGGTTTTATATTCGCACTTAAAGGATCATCTGTTTATATAATATATGAAGATTCACATATTTGTCAAATATTTACAACTAGAAATGCATTACATTTCTTTTAACATAATTCTAAAACTTGAGGAATATAAAAGATGCATTAAATTTATTCTACAAGAATCCGAGATGTCTGTATAGGCAGCAGAAACTGTGTGTGTGCATTGCTTTGAATTATTGTTTCTATTTTGTTTCTTCTAAAGTAGAACTTACATGAAATTCAAACTGTTATGAAATTAATAGCTGTTTATTGAAGAAGCGAAAAAGGACCTTTCTTGTCTATGGAAGAAAATATTTTGTTATTATTCAGAATTTCATTCGTGTCTATTGCGTAAAAGGAAATTTATAGATATTAGAGAAAATTTACTTCTTAAGCAAAATCGCGTAACTTGAAAAATATGATACTCTGGCCAGTACATTATCATGAATCTATATACTTGTGCGATATATTTCTGTTCTATTGTCACAATTTGTTTATTGTAGAGTAAATTTTAAGCAACTGGTGTTATATTAATAAATATATAAATACCTATGATAGCTTCAATGTTAATTTAAGAAATATATGAAATTGAGTTTTTTATTTTCTTCCTTGTTTTTTGTATAGAAGCTATATCTCTTCAGTGTTGGATTTTTGATTATAGAACCTGTTAAGATAGCGCTTTGTGAATATCGTCTTAAATTGCGAAAATTGGTGGAAACATTGGGCAAAGCTTTGACATGAAAACGGCTGAATAAAATAATTTGAAAAGTCTTAGACTGAAGGTATTATCCCCTGATTTATAGGATTGCATATCAAGACCAAGATAGAATAAATCCGGAGAAACTTCATCCACAACCCATTATATTGCATTTCTCTGCAGTGCCAAGCTTTCTTTCTGCTTTATCTTTAAATGGAAGTCAAGATGCCCTAAAGTAACTTGTGGATTATAAACGGGTGGCAAAATACAATATTCCATATTATTCTTTTAGGGAAAAGATCGATAATGATATGAAAATAATGAAGAAATACTAAGTTCTTGGGATATTTTCGACAGGCCTTAGGTCAAACATTCGGTAAACAAAAAGTGATGAAAGAAGCCGAGTCTCTATTAAAGACTAGAGCTCAGAAAGCGAAAGGATAATAGGAAGTGTGCATCCAGGATGTGTTGTAATTATGTAAAGTAGTTTATCCACGGTTGGATGATGACCCTAAATTAAGACACTTGATGGAGCGAGTCGCAGAGGACGTTTATAAGATATTTATTGCAAAATACGTGAAAAATATGAATATTATTGAGGGTATGCCGAAAGATAAAATTGATGAAAAGAGAAGAATAATTGCTAGAGAGATAAAATTCTGAAGACTTCCAAATATGGCTCCCATGGCTATGTGAAAGGTACTCGTATTCCTTCTTTGATTAGAAGAATCGTTCTGCATTGAAGATTTAATTAAAATTGATATCCTTATGGATACTGAATTCTCCAATGAAGATATAGTGAGTTTGGTAGAGGTTCTTGTGTGGGAATTTCATGGAAGTATTCGAATTATAAAACACGGGCTTAAAATTATATCTTCAAATGTTAAACATCGTGTTGATACAGGGTATCATGCCCTTATTAAGCAACGCTTATACCAAATGTTACCTGAAAAAGGAAACATTATTTAGACAGAAGTAGACAATATGCTCAAATCAGTAATAATTCAACAATCGGATAGTCCCTGATCCTCTTCTGCCGTCTCAGTTAAAAAGATAAATGGAATCTGGCGGTTTTGTGTGGACTTCTGCCGCTCAAACAGAATAGCCAGGAATGGCTAATAGCCGTTACTCAAAATTGATGAGGAACTTCAATCTCTACGATGGGTTTGAAATCGGCGTATTGGCAGATCGAAGTCGATGGGGCTGACTGTGAAATGACTGCTTTTGTGACCCCTGATGGTCTTTTAGAGTTTAAAGTAATGCCTTTTGGCTTATGCAACGCCCCGCGACATCTTGAGAGAATTATTGATAATCTAAATCTCTACGAGGTTTAAAGTGGACCATGTCTCCGCTACTTTGATAACATAATAGTTTTTTCCCAAACTTTGGAACGTCTCGCAATGGGATTGAGCTACATTTTAAAAGAATTTTCAAACTTAATTCCGAGAGATGTCAATTTGTATATAGGCAGATGAAAGTTTTAGGACATTTAATGGATGGAGAAGGTATTTATTCTGACCCAGACAAAGTAGAAGCTGTGATGCATTTTCCGAAACCAAAGAATGTATCAGAAGTCAGGAGAAATTTGGGTCTCTGCTTCTACTAACGCGGATTCATAAATAGCTTCGTTGACATAACAGGACCACGGAAAGTACTACTACGGAAAGGGAAAAAGGTTTGTGTGAACTGACAGACAAGAAGCGTCGTTCAATAAATTAAAGCCAGCTTTGACTTCTGAACTCGTTTTAGGTCCTTTGATGAGACTGCGCCAATCTATGTCCATAGCGAAGTAAGTAACTATGGTTCCGGATCTGGTTTGGTCTAACTGAAGGATGAGTGTTTGGCGGTAATTTAGTAAATCCACAAATTTAGACCTTACCTGTTTGGCTGCCCTTTTTATATCGTGACATCCCTTCTTATACTTCGATCCATGCAAGATGGCTAAAAAGATTTCGGATGTTAACTTCGAAGTAATGACGGTAGACGAAAATCTCGCAGGAGCAAAAGGTCCAAAGACGTAGTGCATGTTTTGGGTATAAATCCCTAAACATCCCGAACAAAAAAACCGTTAACGACAAAAAGGTCGCTAAAATATCTGGAAGTTGTGATCATTTTGCAAATATTATTTTGTATAATATGAAAATATTGGGACGCTGTTTTTCTAGGAAATGAGGTAATGTCATGAAATTTGTTTATTTTAGAGTAAATTTAGAGCAACTGTCTATATTAGTAAATCTGTAACAGCACCTTTTAAAATTAGTTTAAATGTCTTATAAGAAATGTATGTAAATTGGGTTTTTTGATTTTCTTTCTTTATTGGTTTGATATGATACATCTCTCTCTGTGTTGAAATTTTAATAATAAAAAACTACTAAGATTGCGCTTTATGAATATCATCTTAAATTGCGACACTCTTAGTCCTAATTTAAAATATTTTAGAAGAAAAATTGCAATAACTTGAGGAATGTATGTGATAGAGATTGATGAATAGATATTAAAAATCCTATTTACCAACTATATCAAAATAAAAGTTTTACTTTCTCCTAATAGCGAATGTGATCCTTCCATAACTGAATACAGGATTGTCGTCTGATTCTCACACTTCACACGCGTTGTTAATTTTAGGCGCTGGTTATTATATAGATGCTGATAGTGAATAATACATTAAAGAAAACAGAACTAATTATTTTATAAAACCTAAGAATAAACATAATACCTAGTAAACACGGCAAAATACATTTATAACCTGTTAACGGAGTTTCAGAGAGATATTATTATCGGTATAAAAACAGAAGGGTGGTCAAATCCCCATGTGGCCAGTCACATCAATTGCTCTGACTGCTAGTTGAGGACAAATTGGAAAGGCTACGAGTAAAGATGAGGAAGGATGGTGCGCCACGTGCATAGACACATTACCGGCCCACCTTACATTACAGGCTGATGTTGAGAGCTCCAGTATGTCAATAAACTATATCAGGAAGCCTTGAATAAAAAGCCTTGATTTGTGTTGGGGTCAGATGATCACTGTATGCGATTCTGGAGATCCCCAGGAAATAGGCTTAATATCGCCTTGCCTTTCGAACGCCGCACTTCACGAACTTCATCCATTATGGTACGGAGTGTCATTTTCTACGATAGCGCCGGACCTCCCTTGTTATCCTACATGATATGGGCCAGCGATGTGTAGAATAGTCCTTTGGCCTTATGTTCTCTCCTTTCTGTCTACGGTTCCTGGAAAGATGTTCCAATAATATAATGCCTGTCCGCGCATACTGAAATATTAACGTCATAGTGATGCCAGACTCTTTCATTGCCCGCCTGTTCCCCACAAACCTGTCTTTCATTTATCATATTTATAATCAAAAGGATATCAGGCGTCTCTTCGATTCTCTGCATGCATGCGTTGAAGTGAAGAATTGTCAAGTACGGAATCAAAAATATCGATGGTTGTGAACTTTTGATTTTTTAATCATTTGTTTGTTTTCAATTTATAAGTAATTACATACAATTCAATTTCTATCTGATGTTAACTTCTTGGTACGAAAATCTCATTGTTCACATTTGACTGTATATACGACTTATTCATTTGATGCATTTATAATTTTGAAAATATATATGACTATTCACTTAGACGTATAACTTTCAGTACAAGAGGCTTATATTTGATTTATTATATTTTAAGAAATAAAACCATTTATCACGAATGTTTCTTCAAAAAAGTCCTTGATTAATTGCTTTATTTCTTGTGTATGAAGAGATGACGCGTTATAATTAACTATATACTTTACTATATTATTAACAAAGTATTACGTAAAAAATCAAATTAAGCTTTGACAGCTCATCGCGCGCAATTATAAACAATCTCGTGAAGAACTATGAAGCAGGACTCAAAATAATATAGCGTGTCTCTCCGTCCGATATATTACGAGAATGAAGCTCCATTCTATACTGACGAGAGCTTAGACACGGGTGGACATGGTGATACCAGAGCTGGTATATTCATCGGTATGTCAATATGCATCTTTTTCGCAGCGAATATTGACTGATTTCCTGGGTTGATGCATCTCGTATATAGTTGTGTCACATGAAGACCTGGAAAATGTAATTTCACCGTGTGGAGAGACAATGAATGGAAATGTCAGTGACATGGCGATAAAGTCGCCACATTGTATAACTCGGCTTTATCAACGAACGCTGAAAGTCGATGTATTTACATAAATAATTGTCGACGAGATATAGAATCGAATAAATGAAGGCATTTAATTTATTTGGTATTCAAAGGGAGGAGAAGTGATTGCAGGGGAAAACCTCCCTCCCCCCGTCAATTTGTCGCCCCCTGCAGCTACTTTGATTGAGGCGTGAGTCACTCTCCCTTCATCCCTTCCTCTTCAATAACTAACTAACTAGCTAAACCTAACTAAAATTACAAACAAATTGAAATGTCTTACATTTTACAGTCACTCGCACACGAAGTGTATTTTATTTCATAATCACATTTTGATATATACATATATTATAATTCACTGCGGCCTATGCTTATAAAACGACACTTGAAGTTTCACCGCTTGAGTTTCTTTTCTGTGAAAAATCAACATTTATTTCAAGGAGAAATATTTACTATTTCTAACCCTTTTGGATGAAGTATGAAAGGGTGAAATATGAAGAGTAATGACGAACGGAAAAATAAAAGTGTCCAGGGATGGGAATCGAACCCACAATGTTCCGCTTACCGGGCAGATGCCATGTCCACTAGGCTACCCTGGACGTATTTTTCCGTTCGTAAATAATACTTAAAGTAACTTATAATACATTATAATGCACTGCGGCCTATGATTATAAAATGACACTTGAAGTTTCACCGCTTGAGTTTATTTTCTGTGAATGTGTTAATTTTTCACAGAAAAGAAACTCAAGCGGTGAAATTTCAAGTGTCGTTTTATATACATATATGTGTGCCCCCACCCCCCCGTTGATATATTTCTATCTACAATACAAAAAGTGCTTATACTGTGTAAGTGAGCTCAGTGCCACAAAGCGTTGTCATAAGCTACCGATGAAATTAATTTTATTCATATACAATAGGGGGATATTCTAAATCTGAAACGTATTATTATGAAAAAATACTATTTCTCTTCTCTTACACAGAGGGACATCTCTCCCTTAATGCATTAGAACGATGCATTATTTTAGTCATCCAAGTGAAAGACTTTACTGGTGATGATTAGCCACAACACCAGTTTTTGAGAATTCAGACAAAAAGCCAACAACCTGTATACCATGGTTTCGGGCTATGATCCTCATCAATACAGGGGCGTCTTCGATTTGATTACAAGCTACGATAGGGGTTATGAAAATCAGTCTAATTTACCAAAGACGTACCCTCTAGGTACATGAATATCTTCCAAACGCAACTTTATGTTGTATTCTAGCCTGAAATTGTCCACTACTACAATTTTTTACTAGAGGGATTAAAATGATTTATCCTTCTGATGCATAATTAAAGGGAGAAGTGCCCCTCTAGATACATGAATATCTTTCTCTCGCAACTTTAGATTGTATATCTCTTCTCTAGTGTAAGTTTTGATAAAGTGGGATAATATTCATTTAGAATATAACAATACCGTATTTCCTATAATCAAAATTATTGTATTATTTACCAATATATTCGACATACTATTCACAGAATTAGGCAGTATTGGTCATTGAACTTGCTACAACAAGAAGGCGACATTCTATAGACGTGAAATTTTCAAGATATAATCAAAAATATGTTGTGATATGCAAATGATTAGATTTTCAACGGATTTAGGCAAAAATAGACGAGTGTAATGACACCTTCATGTGTTTAAAAAGTATATTTTATATCAGGTTTTTCTCATATAGGAATTACATTTGAAACGTTGCTTCGTTGTGAAAAGTTGTCGTTACGCCTCGTGTAAGAAGGAGAAATACTAAACAGCACGTTTCTAAATTAAATACAGGTGAACTTGTAGCTTTCCGCAATTTATCGTACCGCAGTATTGCTGTCGGTCGGGATTAAATGACTGTTAGCAGAATATAGAATCGATGGGTCCAGGAAGATCATACGTTGTGGATGTTTTAGAATGTTTATGTTCTGTTTTTATTTACAAATCAGGTAGTAATCCACTCATTAAAATTATTTTATGCAATAAAATATATTATGATGCATTAGCACCCCATCTGTTATGAAAATTCGAAGCTATTATAGACGCGTATGATTCTTTTAAAATAATCCTACGAGTCTATAATAGTTTCGAATTTTCAAAATATAATATAGTCAAATATATGAAAAGGGGATTCTAGAAATCACTTTTATGTTCAATGATACGTCTGAGATTAGAGATTAGCCTATAGTCTTTCTTCCTTTTATATATCCAGATTTCTGTTTAGAATATTATCTATCCAGATGGTTTCTTAGCCTTTATTTGATTATATTGAAGAGAATTTTACCTGTACTGGAAATTAAAGCTAGCCTTTTGTGGTATTCTCTCTTATGTTTCCATTTTATGAGTAGATCTAAAAGCGCACTCTCTACTTCATCCAATCTGTCAGACCTATTCTTTTTTCCTGATGGCATTATAAAGAGAATGCATTTTATTGATAAAATGTTATTTTAGAGCTTTAATAAGACCAATAAAAAGCTCTCTGTTCCTGGTGTTTTGTTGGTCTTTATTTTATCGATTCTATATCCTCAAAAAGATTATCAGGTTCTTTTAAAATTTTCTGTTCATATTTTAAAATAACATATATACACAAATATATAAATGAAAATTAAAATGATGATTAAAATAATCTCCTTAACTTTAGACGAATTACGCTAATAAGTAATATTTCAGAACTCTTCACGTATCTGTACTAAACAGTAGTTTAAATAAATGGCTATAAGGGATTATTGATGAAAATTGCGCTGAATATTTAGGAAGGGATGCTTCATAATTATACTTTTAATATTTTTATACAATTGACACTGATTTGAAAAAGAGAAAACTTTTTAAAATTTTTATTGATCAAAGAAAGAACTCTGTTATTATATCCTACACTCTCTCTTATAGCAAACACCAGCCGGTCTCCGATTGAATGGCCGCTTCATCAATCTTGTTCAAAACTATTGTAGACACTTCATTTAGGTGGAATGGCCGGCATACAGAATCTATCATGATGAAAACAGGAGTGTTACAACCTCTCTTACTGTACTTATTTATCCTTTTTAAAAATGAGCTGGTCCCGATTTATTGATTGATTCTGAATTACAAGGGATTTATTTGTCCAAATTCGTAAATATACATCTTCTTATATCGAGTTTACTGTGATCAAATTGATTTTGTTATACTGTGGTTCTCTATTTTTGAAATGGTAAATTCTATTGTTGGAAATGTTATTGTTGGTATTGTTGGAAAACGCTTATAAAAACAAACAGCAGGACTGGGCTTTTCTCACTGTTTTTGATGGACTCGAGAGGATATTTTTTAAAAAGAATTGTAGAATTTTTCTGTTCTATACAAAAATAAATTCCTAACATAATACCAATATATCCATAGAACAATTTAATCAAAAAGAATAAGTAAATATAATGGACTCTTCTCTTAATAGCCATATAAACACCGATTTATGAAAAATACTATATGTTTTCTAAAATCATTCATTTTAAATCAAAAATATCCTTGCCTTACAAAGTAAATAGCCTATATCCCCCAAAGTGGTTTAGAATATTGAATGAAAGACTGTTGCTTAAATGTTGAGACATGTTGGGTTATCACATATTGTTCTTCATTATTCTTAGCTTTAAGGAGAAAGCCAAAATTGGTCGTGTGTCATTCCTATCACAGTAAGAAGTTAAAGATTTACAAATATTTCCCCGATTCATTGGGCGATGAGAGCTCTTTCAATTTTTTCCTCCAGTTCTGCAGAAAAGCTGAGGATATGGTAACAATGAATGGAAAGATAACTAGAAGCCACTCAATTTTTGTTAATTTTCAAAATAAGACTGATCTAGCTCATCACCAATTACCTATTGACCACCGTTTATTTCCTTCCTGGACTCTGGGACGAGCTATAGACGGAATGTGTCTTAGTAAAAGGCCTTTTATCTTGTAGCTATAATATTAGTGAATTGTTTGAATTTTTGCTAATACGTTGAGTGCTATGCTCCTGAAAATATAAGAGTATGTATCGAATAATATAAATTTGAAATATATATATATATAAGAAATGGAAGCCTCTTAAAGTACGATCCTTACTGCGATGAAAAAAATTATTGGGAGGGCTTGGCTCATCAGTGGTGAACGCTCCTAGCGGTTTCGCCAATTTAATTTACCAGACCTCTACCAGAGCTCTAAGAAAGAGCTCTAATACTGTATTGGATCATTCTGATTATATATGCTGCAATGAAGGGTGGAATCTTAGAAATGGCATTAAAGCAAAAAATGGACATAAGCCTTTAGAACAACAGAATAACATATAAATATTTGCATCGAGCAATTTTCTTCCGCAAAAAAAAAAATAAGTACAAGGCCAGATAGGTAAAATTAATTATAAGGCGATAGCGTGCCATATATGTATATATTTCTAATTACAGTAAGGAAAGTAGAAGTTTGTTTTAAGTTCAAAAGAAACATTCGGTGCTTACATTTCTTATACATAGAAGGCACGTTATAATTGAGAGATATATATTGTTTGAACTCTCGACCTTTTGTTACTTTGCTAACAAAGCCTCGTTCTTGAATGAGATCTAGATCTGGCTCCTTTTCTCTATACATCACAATGGGAACTGGTGAACAAAGGACTTCTACATCCCAATGAGATGTGCAGCAACATTATTTTTAGAAATATTATAGATATCATATATTAAGATTATTTTAAAATTGTTCTGCTCTCACAGAATATATATTCCTAAACGTAAAAAAATAAAATATAGGTTTCTCTCTCTTAAAATTTAATTTACTCATGCCCAAATTAACTAAAAACCTATTGGAAAATGTATAATGTTAATATATCCATAAAAAGCGTTCCAATAATTTTATATTAATTTAATTTCAATTTGGTTTATATAATATATTTTATTTATTTTTTATATTTTTATCTATCCACACTAGTTTGAATCACAAGATTTGTAGCAATGAAATATGTTATTTCGTTGTAATATTACATGGAATAAATGAGGCCTACCACATTTCTCTGACGATAATACGTAATATAGATTTTTATAACGAATGGAGACATTAAGACGCGAGTGTGTTTTCACAAATAAATTAAAATTCTACTGTCCTTACTGCGATGAAAAAATATATTGAGAGGGCTTGGCTCATCAGTGGTGAACTCTCCCAGCGGTTTCGCCAATTTAATCTACCAGACCGTTTTTAGAGCTCTAATACTGCATTGGATCATTCTGCCTTCATATTCTACACTGAAGGGAGTAATCTTCCAACTGGTATTTATGCCTGATATTTAAGAACTGGTAGAAGTTTGAGTTATTTGTGAAAAGAAACACTCGCATCTTAATGTCTTTATTCGTTATATATAGATGGCGCTTGGTATAGAATTTTATTTAAAAATCACAATAAAATTGAATAATTTTGAATCATCGTTTATTGAGGAGGCGGTAGATTCAAAATAAATTAATTTTTAGTAATATTTAAACTTGTATAAAATTTTTACAATGATATACACACAGCATTATAACAAAAATTTGTAGAAGCAAAGTTTTAAAAATTTGTACTCCGGCGGGCTGTGGAGAGATGAATAATTTGGCAGTTTAAAGTGAGCCGATGTGAAAAAGGCAGCAGCAGATCCCCACAAAGAATATGTAAATCTGATCTTAATAAAGCCTCCAGCCGAGGAATGTCATACTTCTCTCTCTGATTTATAGCGTCTGCCATTTATTTCTTGGCCATTCTGCCGCCTGACATACAGAAGATATTAAAAATTTAAAACCTATATTATTCTTATTTATGTTAAAATATATTTCAGTGAGCTTATAAACTAAAGTATAATGTTTTGATATTCTAAGTAGATTTACTGAGAGAATGTTAGCGAAATTACATATTTATAACTATTACACATTTTAAAAATACAAGTTTAAAATAAGAAAATTAGGCCTACAGGGAAATTTTTTTTTCAAATATCTTTTATCTATAAATCTCTCAAGCTTTCGGGCAAAAAAAAGCCCTTCTACAGGAAATAGGTGTAAACGCCCAAATAATTTTATTTGATTTGAACTCCTATATTTTATTGACGATTTTATGTAAAATTATTTTTTTTTCTTGTAGAAGAGCTTTCTTGTCCGAAAGCTTGAGAAATTCGTAAATGAAAAATATTTAAAAAATAAATTTGCCTGGATGTGTGTGTGTGTGTGTGCCTCATGTTCTTATTTTAATATTGATTCATGGCATTATTTTATCGAATGATACAAGTTTGATAAAACAACAAGCAAAGTTTCATTAACTCTTGTATTTTCAAACAAATATATATATATATGAAAAACTAATAAAAAAGGTCAGGTGTTGATATTAAAAATAAAAAAGGCATATCCTGACCAAGAGCACATGTGCTTTTCAGAATGCAGAGCGCCATCTGGTGGAACAGAAATCAACTATTCATTGATTTAGCCTGTTCCCTGATATTTGGCCAACCCAATTTCTTAATAAATCAAGAAAAGCCATCCACGAACGCGTTTTGCGCTGTTGGCGCTCGTCAACGTGGAGTAGGCTGTACCACTGCGGCCAAAAGGATTATCAGCACCTGACCTTTTTATTTTTTTTTTCTATTGTCTTTTCATGTGTTAAGCGTATTTAGGCAAGTTTGGCCTTAAATACTCATTTCTTGGTTTCTCAAGAAGCCACTGGGACCAAATATCTTTTTGGTCGCAGTGGTACAGCCTACTCCACGATTTCTGTTCCACCAGATGGCGCTCTGCCTTCTGAAAAGCACATGCGCTCCTGGTCAGGATATGCCTTTTTTAAATATATATATATTTAGACTATACACATTTGAAATATAAAATTTGAGTAGAACAAGTAGCTCTATCTTTGTTGGGAAATGAAAGTGATGTATACCTTCATAATTAAAGAGATTTAGTTTAAACACTGCTTTATAAAATTCCTGATATGTGTGGGATGCTTCAGATAGTGAATATCTTGACACCAGCCACCTATACTACAATTATCCATTAAAAACTGTCATTTTATAAAAGTGGAATATATTACCTCGGCCTTTTTACAAGAAACAATTAAAGAATTAGGTCACGTTAGGAATGATCATATTCAATTCTAATACCTTTCATATTAAAACAATTTGATTCAATTTTTGGAATTCCATTCCTTGTTTAGATCTCTTACAAAACATTATTCTTTATATTTTAGTGCGTTGTTGCACAAAATATTTATAAAATATAATTATATCAAAAGATTTAGTGAAAATTCTATTCGTCAATATGAAATTATTTACCAAGGTGGATGTACTTAATATTTTATAGAATATAAATGAGCTCAAAAATAGTTAATAAATCTAAAAGTTTTCATCATATTGTGCGATCGTACATTGAAGGTGTTCTCAAAATCCGTACAGTCCAACCCGGCCTGATATCCTCCGGAACTTCCCCGACCGCGCCTTCTTCAGGATTCCTCGCTGTCTTCAGACTGTCTCTTCTCTTCCGCCTGTCTCTTCCTCTTCTTCAATCCCACGGTGTCCCCTGGGCCAGTAGTACTCTATTGTCTACCACCCATGTCGTCTTGGCTCTTGTGAAGGGGAAGCCAGATTTCACATTATTAAGAATTGTAACTATATTGAAGAAAAATTCTTTGCAGAGATATATCGCGTTAAATAAACCCAGTCCAGTAAAAAATACCCAGGTTTAATACTTCTTTTATATAATTTACGTAACAGAAATTATAAATTCAAAATGAAGAATACGATCAATAATGATGAAAACACTTAAGTTGAAATAATAAATAATAAAATAATTTATTTAAATAGATATTTAATTTTTCAAGAGACCCCTCAGTTTGTGAGAAAAGACCAGGGCAGAACCCCCCTACGTCAGAAAATGATGAACTAATTTGTCAGAAAATCTCCACTCTGTCATCCCCCTTCATTCCATCGACCCTCGGAAGCTGTCACCCTTATCGCCTTCCTCTGCTTGACGGATTCGTGAATATTTCTGGATTCATTTTATTTAGAAAATATGAAAATATTTATTTTTAAAAGTAAATATCTGTGTTTTTTTTTATCTTGGGTGGTTTCAGCTGTGAGTATTGAAATATAAAATAGATGAAATAGGTTTTAGCAATTATCTATGAACTAGGTACACCAATTATTCGAGACCTGATTGTCTTACACCTGGGTCAGCATCTTCCTTAATAGAAATCATTACAACCTACACTTGTGAAATAAATTTCGACTTTAAAATAAGAATATTTATGAAGGGGGATATTTTCCTATTATATAGCATTAGTAGATATAATTTTTTTTTCACAATTTCTTAAGTTTAAAAATATTCCTGAAAATATAAAATATGCATTTTTTAATAGAGTGCACCTACCACTTAGAGGCTTGAATTTTATATAAATACACTATACATTGTTTTGTATTTTTTTGTTTTATGTTTCGTTGTTTTTAAAAATGAATCACTACAGTGTAATAAAAAGGTTTATTATAAAATATAATTTTAAATAGACTCTGTATAATGACAAATAGAGAACGTGATGGTTGTTTCATCAGCTTTGCAAAATTTCTAGGACGTCGAATTCGATGCAACCATATACACTAATACTGGTAGTGTTCGCGGCAGAATAAATCACCGCGTGATATACTTGCGTCTGATCTCTAAGCCGTCCATCGTTCAATATGGAGATGGTTTGTTTTTTATGGGTATTTTGAAGCTCGTTCAGTGTGTGGTTGAACAGTAACGATCATTGAGATGATTATTTCAGAAATAAATGGTTATGTTCTCTGTTCGGATGCTTTCAATTTTAGAATTTAGTTGTGTAGATACTGCGAACGCAACATGCTGCACATGAATATAATTTAAAAATAAAACAATTTCTACTGCCCTTAATGCAATGGGAAAATTAATGGGAGGGTTCACCACTGATGAGCCAGGCCCTCCCATTAATTTTTCCATTGCAGTAAGGACATTAGAAATTGTTATATTTTAAAAGAATCATACGGGGATTCCCCTAAAAGGTTATATATGTAAATGAGTGAGGAGGAGAAGGGGGAGCAATCAGCCGTTGTCTGTGGAGTTGAGCACTTCTTCCCTCATTTTATCAATCGCCTTGAAAAATTAAAAATATTTATAAGCAAATGTTCTATCCAACAGGAGAGTAGTAAATATTTTATATACATGTTGTTCATTATAGTGATTAAGCCCCGAAATTTCGCGAATTTCCAGTCTATTTTCCTGTAGGAATGGGCAATGGAATAGATAATGGACCAAATTGTCTTGGATGACAGCATTGCAGAAGTAGCAATTTAAAGGGTCGCTGTTCCAAAATCACGTGATATCCTCGCAGAAAAATAGCTGTAGAATCCTTTGACGAGCTATAAATCGTTTATTTTCAAAGAGAGGTTTGATAGTAAGTAGTCCTCCGTCATAAAGGAGCTACTTAGAGATCGGTAGTGAATAAAATGAGTTGAGTTTTGTATCTTAGCTCGGTCGAATTGGAGTAGCTGGTCCACTGTGGTTTGAACTATTCTAGGCATTTCTCCTCGCAAAACCATAATATCTTCACAGTTCTTAAGAAAAGAAAAACCTCTAGAGTCAATGATGTTATTCAGGTTATAAATAAAGTTGTTTCCCGCTTTTCCCACAATTGAAACTTTCCAGAGCTGGGACAAGCAAACATAAGGTAATCTTGTCCTGTCCATTTTAAAAATCCGTATCCAGAACTTTAGAATCAATTTCGTAATGTTTAATTCAAGGGACATCCTTCCGGTTTCTGTTCGTAAGATATAGCCCGGAGTAAATTTGGGAAGGTCAAGAAATCTCCCTAGGAAAATATCCTGGATCTGGTTTACAATTCCTATCTGATTCGTCGCCCACAGTGGGGCCGAGTGTAACAACGTGGATAAAACTATGGAGTCAAGTAATTTCATCACTGCTCCGAACGATTTGGTTCTTGACTTAGATAGTATTCTCCATACTGTGTTTGTAGCAATCAATGCTTTGCTTTTAAAGTGCTGCGCCACGTAGGCAGTTGGATTCTTGGTTGTTAAGGGGTAGGCAAGGTACGTGTTTTGAGGATACTGTCAAGGGTTGTTGGCCCCAAAACCAAACGTCAGATCTGACCAAGTGGCCTCCATTTCGAAACACTACAATTTTAGACTTGGATTGGTTCATTGTTAAACTATTTTCTTCAAAATATCTTTTTATTAAATTAATCTTTATTTGGAGATTTATCTTGGATTCACCAAAGAGGACTATATCATCCGCGAACAGGAGGAGGTGTATAGTTCCATGACCCGGTAAGTATATACCTGGCAGGTCAGAATAATCCAGCGTAGCAACCAGATCGTTAATAAAAATAATAAATAGATACGATGAAAGAGGTTCACCCTGAAGAACACCTGATTGTATTTTGATAAATTCTGTAAAAGAGCCGTTCCATCTGACCACTGCCATCATTTGAGCGTAGTAGTACTGTATAAGTTTGACAAATCGCCCACTTAAACCAACAAGCGCAAGCTTTCTCCATAATAGTAGATGTGGAACTGTATCAAGCGATTTTATATGATCAACAAATAATGCGTAAAGTTTCCTCCTTTTGCGGTTTAATGTCATTTGGATCAGTGACGTAAGCGTGAAGATATGGTATTGGCACGAGTAGCCCCTTCTGAATCCTGCCTCTGGTTTTCCGCAATGAGTTTTCTATTTTCAATTCAATTACTTAGTCTATTTTTTAATATGGATTTAAAAGGTTTTGACAAGTTGCTTATAAGGGCAATGCCCTTATAATTTGATGGTGTATTTGGATCACCATTTTTGAATATTGGTTGGATGATGGTTTTTGACAACTGTGAAGGAACTTGGGATTTAGTTAATATTTTATTGAATAAGTTAGTTAAAATGATTAAACTATTCTTAGTTAGGGCTTTGATAGCTTCATTTGGTATACTATCGTAACCTGCTGCTTTATTGTTTTTTAAGCTAACGATTTCCCTCGCAATTTCCATAAGTAAAATTTCGACGTCCAGCTCGGGATCAATAGGAATTATTAGAGTAGGTATATCAGCCACATTTCTTTGAGGAAGCGACAATAAACCCTGAGAGAAGGATTCCCACTGGTGTCTAAATATCGTGGAAGAGAGTAGAATAATTATGATTATTCATAAAAATTATCAAAAGTTGAGGAATTAACAACTGATAAGTGAATCTGTCAAAATAGTTGTGGGAAGAAACAACTGCAACCACTTTGCTTTGAGACATAAACACATTGACACACAGCACATATTATCATTAGTGTGGTCAAACAAAAAAGAAAGCCATTCATATCAATACAATTCTAGAAGAATTTCAAATATAATTGCCTTATCATTATTCAATTTTATCGATAAAGAAAGGATAAATGATTACACAGGTCTACAAAATTTTAAAAGGTTTTTGGTGTTTGAGCATTTGAAATGCTTTTTGGGTAATCCAATGGCGCTGATTCCGAATCTGTTCTTAGGTTTTCTGTATGTCATCAAAATCTTTAGATAATGACCATAAAGTGTATTTCACCAAAATAATATTTTCATAAAGAAAACTCCAAGTCAATATGAGTGCTTCATAAATTTTACAATCATCACATCTTAAAGTACTTCTAAAACATGCGTCATTAATTTCATATAAAAATAAAATTTTAAAAATTAAAATAAATAAATCACTTTCAAACATTATACCATCACTTCTAATATGAAATTCTCAAAAATTAAATAAGTATTTAAATTTTTAGAGAAAATATATTTTATCCACACAGATTAAATTTATTATTATTTCGAGCATCATTCATTTAAAAGCTATGCCATCAACTTTATGAAAATAAAATGTTAACACATTAATAAATTCACTTCCAGACATGGTTTCCAAAAGAAGATCCTGCAAAAACGACCCAAATATTTTCTGTTATATATGTGGCGAATATACTGCAAAAGCTCAAAGAAATGCAATAACAGACTTTGTAAAGCGGGCGTATTTCGCATATTTTGGAATAAAATTAGGAGACCAGAACAAGACATGGGCGAACAAGGTATGCAAAACGTGTATCGAAACACTGCGCCTGTGGACAAAGGGTGAAAGGCAACTGACATTTGGGATCCCTATGGTTTGGCGAGAGCCAAAAAATCATTACAATGATTGTTACTTTTGCGTACAAGACTTGAAAACATTTTAACGCTTTAAAATCAGGAGAGAGAATTTTTGACGGACCTCAAATCAAGAGGCTCCTGAATGACAAAAATATCTAATAACCATGAAAGGAATTGAAGAAGCAGCATGGCCAGGCTTTAAGGCTGTAGTACATGGATATTTAGGTAATAGAAGAGACAATAATTACAAAGAGCTTGTCTAAAATATGCTTAAAAGCTATAAAGATTTTGGTTGCAAATATGAGTTTTAAGGTTCGCTACTTGCATAGTCACCTGGACAAATTCCCTGATAATCTCGGTGCATATAGTGATGCACAAGGCGAGCGATTCCATCAAGACATGAAAGTGATGGAAGAGAGATATCATGGTGTTTGGGACTGCCACATGATTGCAGATAATTGCTGGAATCTGTCCCGCGACCTGCCGGAATACACTTGTAAGAGAAAAATCAAAAAGGTTGAAATTCATGAAGGATTGACAGTAGCATTTTACATTTTTTTTTGTATAGATTCGGTTTTCTTATACTCCAGTAAATAAAGTAGCTTTTGGTATGAGGTTCTCAGTTTTTATTTGTGTTCAATATGCTTTTCGTACCACTTATATGGACTGATGTAGCACATTGTGGCCTAAATATGTATATGTTATATCTATAAATATATTGATGAGATACATAAAAACTAACATTATATCCGTGATCAGCACCTCAAATTAAGTCAGAAACTGATGCATTATCAAAAACATATATTTCAGTGTAGACCAGTGTTATTAAAGGTGTCTCCAGTTGTTCTGCGCAAATAATCGTTGAAAGGTTATAACATATTTTAAAGTGCAAATTAAGAAAGGAATCTCGTCATCATGCAACTAAAGGTTGATGATAGTCGGAATAGATATTAACTAGTCGTTGATTTATATTTTTCCTGAATTGGTCAAATACCATTTTTTGATTAATTAAGAAAGGATGTTTGGTCAATTCTGGAATAATTAAAAATCAACGATTAGTAGATATTCATTCCGGCATAGTGCGAGTGTAAGAGAATCAGAGGCTGGATCTCAGAAAGTATTGTTTAATTAACAATAATATTATATTAAGATGACAAGGAACAAAAAGAGTCAAACAGGGGCAGACAACAAAAGCAAACTGAAACTTATACAGGTACGGCCGGTCAGAGTGTCGCCAGGGTCACGTGATGTCTGGCAGGAAGGCGTCGTCGCTAGGCAACGGCCGACGTGCGAAGTTACTCTCTCCAACAGCGAGCCATTAGCAGCTTTTATTTGCACGACCAGGAGATGCCTCTTTCTTAATTTATTCACCTAATTTCAATAAAATTTCTCTTTTGTACTAAATTTCACATTTAAAGGTGTATTACAAATATGTTAAATTCCTTCAGAGAAAGTAGCCATTTTTTCTCTCTTTTTTTTGTAGAACATATTGTAACATAGAGTTGCGGGAGGATTAAATTCACATACCTAGACATGCATATCTCCCTTTAATTATGCCTCAAAACGATGCATTATGTTCATAAACCTAATAAAAACTTTACTAATGGTGTTGAAGAATGAGCAAAAACATCATTTTTGTCAAATTCAGACAAAAGCCAAACCGTGGCTTCGAGTTGTAGCCCTCATCAGTACAGGAACAGCTTCGATTTCATAACATCCTACGAAAGGGGTTATAAAATAGGTTGAATTTACCAAACAGGAGCTGGTGAAGTGTAATCGGCCCTCGCCACTTCACCAACTTGAACACTTGTTTGGGAAATTTTTATAACACATCTCGTAGGATGTTATGAAATCGAAGCGGCCCCTGTTCTGGGCCCTGATGAGGGACATAGACCGAAGCCATGGTATACATTCTTTTTTTGGCTGAATTTTCCCAAACTGATGTTGTTGCTCATTCTTCAATACTATTAGTTAAGATTTTTACTACATCTTTCTGATGCATATTTGAAGAGAGAGATGTCTCTCTAGGTACATATTTCTCATTTTCTTTCATTAATCATTCGCTCTTATAATTATTTGTAGCTTATATTTAAAAAAGATAAACATATATGAAAATAATAAAGTTATCTATATTTTTCTTATCTCAAAAGGTAAAGATCATGATAATCTTGCCAGCTAAGAGCCTTGTGAATGTCATTTACTCTAAGCACGCCATCATATTTAACATGTAGAAAACAGTTTGGTTTTTGCACTTTTAAAGTTTCAGAATGACGTTTGGTTATTTTAACTCACTTGTGGAATGGGACTTGTACATGGATTCCGTGCCCTTGAAGCAAAGTGCCTTTTGAAATAAGTGCTAAATGAGAGGTTTTCGTTCCAGTGTTGCAGACAGTTTATTCTACCTGATCAAATGGGGTATAATATATATATATATATACAGTTATTTAAGCCAGAAACACGTGCGGGTTAGCCTTTCTTTATTAATCAAGAATGGGTATTTGGCCATTTTTGGAATAATTAAAAATCAACAGAATAGTTGATATTAATTCCGATAGATGGCGCAAGCCATCAGCACTTTCGGTTCTACGATAAGGAAATGCCTTTTTTTTTTCTCAATTAATCTACCTCATCCCAGTACAATTTCACGAAGTTATATGTTTAAAAATAATCTATATAAGCTATATAAAACAGCCAACATTGACTATTCTAACATTGAAGTAAATGGGTGATATCACACACACAGATTCCTATCTATGAAGCCTCTGTAAGGAAGCTATTGTTCGTCGATGGGGTGGGACTTAAATTAAGTTTGAAACAATTTTTAAATTGCAAATTTAATCATGTCTCCGGGGCCAGGCAGGTGTGCTGTGTCGGTCTTTGACCTTCTAATTAGCCTCCATTTAATTTTAAAATTAGGCCCATCGATTCTTCCGCAGAGTTCCCTCAGTGGGGCAACCCTTCTCCCTTAAATCACAACACCGAGAACTTTGTAATTATTTAAAATGTTGCGGTGAATATTCATGTTGGGGAATTAAGTGGATCCCATTCTGTGCTAGAGCGTGGCGGTGAGTATTCAAGATCACCATTCGAGTCTGTCGTTAAGGAAGACGAAGTTTCCAGACTAAAAATTGGGACCATTCAGTTATCACGTTAGAATCTTGACGAGTAGAGACAGTTAAGAAGACAGTGTAGTGAAATTTTGAAGTTTAGAGAATATTCAAAATATGTTTCAGAGCGATCGAGTTAGAGCAGAGAGAGAGATATTTTGAAAATGTAGGTGAAACTTGAATTGTTAAAACGAAAAGTGAATATCTGATCTTTTAGGTTGATTCTGAGAAATTAAAAGATAAAACAAAACAATAATATTACATAGAGGCTTGTTTTACAATATTTTATGATTTTTCTGAATTAAAAAATAATAATTTACAACTTTTAAAACAAAATATAATTTATTCTATTTTCAGTTCGTTGTTACCTTTATATTTATTATATTCTTAATTTTAAGCATTATATATCAGCAGCTATAGAAATTCCTATTGTGATACTCATTAAGTATATAGTGTGTAGTAATAGGCCTTCCTCTCTAGAGAGATCCGTCATGATAATACCACCGTTGAACTGAAAATTTAAACAGCTCTATATTGGAAACGTACGGGGTAGGGGAATGTACAAATAAATAAAAGGACCATCTCTCCTATATAATAAACACGTTATAATGTTTCAGTGTATACCTATAAACAATACATTTGTTCTATCTTTATAGCATAGAACACGCAAACTCATACCAATGATATAGCAACAACATCACTGGAAAATTCGAACATTCCAATAGCTACAACACTTTTTAACAGCTTCGCCTGATATCATAACTTCTCCAGTAAGATGTTATTAAATTCCTGCCGCTTTTTTACCAATGAGGGCCCTAACTCTAGAGTGATGTGATATAAACCCAGAAGTAGATTCACTGGTTTATTCTTTTATCAACCTTTGTGATTTTGATTGTGGTGGTTGACTAAATCCTACCCAATGGGAAGTCACCGTTAGAAACAAGATACAGTGGATCTAGACTAAGGAATGTTTAAACATCCTAGGTAAAGGCCTCAGTATGACCAGAATATTGTTCTGCTATGGAGACGATGTGAGACATTAACCTCTCCTAATATTCAAGGATGATGGCGTCAAACAGAAGATGGATAGAGATCATCACATCAACACGAGGTATCAACTATTAAAAAGATGAGAATCCCCAAACTAAAATACAGAAAGAATAACAAATTTATATGTATATAAATTCTTTGCTTTTTGGCCCTCTTATCGTTATCATTAAAATTGCCTTACTGCGACGACAGATAATATTAAATGAGAGCGTGTCACAAAGGTGAACTCTCTTAGAGGTTTCGCAAAATTGTTATCGGATCGCTCTACTATTGTATTATGTCCATAGCTTCCTTGTTCCTCAGAAAGAGCACACTATATAAGGAAAACAGTATAATTCAATAGTAGAGCGGTCTGGAAATTAATTTGGCGAAACCGCTGAGAGGGTTTGAGATAAGAGGATGCCAGCGGGCGACGCTGGCCTGGGACGCCGGGAATTCTGCGATCAGCGGCGGCTGGCCAGCCGGCCTGCGCGCGCAGGCTGCGCGCGCACTTTTCGAACACCGCCTGATGTCACCGGCTGTTTACCGCGCGTCGCTACAACCTGCAGCGGTTCCTTCCCTTATATAATACTCTAGGCGCTGGTGGAGTAAAAACTGTACTCCACCTGCCTCTTATAATTGTATGTAATTTTTGGACTTATTAAAATATAAATTATTAATTTATAGTTCTCACTGCAGCTCGAACCTTTACCCTAACGCGGTAGAACATGGCGCAGTCGACATTCGGTTAATTATAGCCGTTTTTTAAGTGACAGCTCAGTGACAATTAGTAATCAAGATGCCCTCAAGAAGGAATCGCCGACCATCCCAAACCCCTCCAGAGAACCCTGCCTCGCCGACCAGCACCGACATCCTCAGGTCCATAGCCGCACTGTTGCAGCAGATGGCTACTCGGAATCCGACACCGACAGTCCCATTAGGAGCTCCTCCTCACCACGCCACAAAAATCATCCAGCTTCCTAAACTGGCTTCCCCGGAGGAGTTAACGATGTCTTTTTTCCGCGATTGGAAACAACGTTGGAACGACTACGTGGACGCCCAACAAGTAGCCACCTTCCCGCTATCCACACAGCAAGCGACTTTGCGTGCCGCCCTTCATTCCGAATGGACCATCCTTTGGCAATCAGGCCGCCTTCATATTTCTACCACCACCACCCTCGATGAAGCCGTGAATGCTCTCGAGGCCTACTACGCAAGAAGCGAAACCCCCTCCTTGATCGGCAAGATTTTCATCGTAGGGACCAACAAACCGGAGAATCGGTGGATCGCTACTTCGCAGCCCTTAAAGCTCTTGATGACTCGTGTGCACATGAGCTGGATTTTAAGTGCAGCACATGCGGCGACCCGTGTATTACAATATGCACGAAAAGAGCTTGTGGGAAAACGTTTGCCCTTGCTGGTTATCAACAGCAACTCCGTATCCGTGACAGGTTAATATGTGGCCTGTTTGATAAAGACCTCCAACGAAAAGTACTGGCGGAGCAGTACAATTCCGACCTCTCCCTGGACCGAGTCCTCTCAATTTGCATCGCACATGAGAGTGCTACCGCCGTGGGCGCGACTCTTTCACCCTCCCCAACCACCTCCCCCGAAGCCTTCATTGCAACCAGACGTGCACCATCAACCTACAAGCATCAACAAGCCAGCTCGTCTGAAACCTCACCTAAGGCCAACCGTTTCTTTCAAAAACCCTATGATCCTAACGACCCCTGCTCCGGTTGTGGGGCTAACCCAAGACACCGCCGTGACCAGTGCCCAGCAAAAGACATAGAGTGTAACAAATGCGGCATCACCGGGCATTACGGAAGGGTTTGCCGACAACTGAAACGGAAACTCACAACCAAACCTAATATCCCGCCACCCGCAACCAGAAACAATCAGTCCCAACCAGGACCCTCAAACACAGTTGTTGCAGCTGGAGTACGCAACGAACTCATAACCATTTCGACCGATATCAACCATAAGTTACACCAAATCCGTTGGCTGGCGGACCCGGGGTCAGATCTGGATCTAATCCCAGAATCAGAATTCCTGTTACTGGATGAGCAGACCCGATCAGCACTCAACCCGAAGAACGTCCCTTGCGTAGGAGCCAACGGCATCAGCTTAAGTCCTTGTGGATCGTTCGTCGCGGCACTGCATCTCAACGGGAAAACATACAGTACTACCGTTGGAGTCTGCAAGCACCTGAACGCCCCTCTCTTGAGCAAGAGCGGATGCAAAGCCTTAGGACTTCTGCCGGATAACTGGCTCCATTCAATGATCGTCAATGCCATAACCAATGGACAAGTTCTAACGTTCCCGCCGACCCCGGTGAGAGCCAATGAGATCGATAAGCAGTCTATCCTTACCCATTATGCTAGAGCGTTCGACGACACAGTGTTAAAACCCATGCAAGGACCCCCCATGTCTATCGAACTAGTTAAAGATGCCGTTCCTTGCAAACGCTACCGGGCATACAACGTTCCCTTTCACTGGAGAGACCCCGTCAAAACTCAACTCGATACCATGTTGGCGAAAGGGATAATCGAACAGGTACCCGTCGGCGAAGCCATCGATTGGTGCCATCCTATGGTAGTCGTCCCGAAAAAAGGCTCATCACAAGTCACTATACCAAATGATCTCGCCGGTGCCATCATTGGGAAAGGTGGTCAACGCATCAGGAAGATCCGGCGCGAGTCTGGTGCGGGGATCACCATAGATGAGTCTCAACCTGGTAGCAACGAACGGGTCATCACCATCTCTGGCACGCCCCAGCAGATCCAGATGGCCCAGTACCTCTTGCAGCAAAATGTAAGAGAACATTCCTTCCGGAAGCGATACAATCGCAACGCCAAGCCACTCTCACATTTGGAAGTGGGAGCAATAGTCCTTGTCCAGGATCACCGCACAAAACATTGGACCCTCCTTGCTGAGGTTCTCGAACAACTTCCACGCGGTCGCAGCTACCTCATCCGGACCGACGCCGGACGCCTTCTTCGCCGTAATCGCAGATTCTTACGACCTTTCGTGCCTCCACCGTACACCACTCCACCCAACTCAGCTCAACATCAGCGTTATAGCAACTACGTTGGATCGGTCCCAAGTCCCAATCTCCAGGGGGGGCATGAGATAAGAGGATGCCAGCGGGCGACGCTGGCCTGGGACGCCGGGAATTCTGCGATCAGCGGCGGCTGGCCAGCCGGCCTGCGCGCGCAGGCTGCGCGCGCACTTTTCGAACACCGCCTGATGTCACCGGCTGTTTACCGCGCGTCGCTACAACCTGCAGCGGTTCCTTCCCTTATATAATACTCTAGGCGCTGGTGGAGTAAAAACTGTACTACTAAAACTGTACAATTGAAGATTGTACCTACAACAATGACTCCAGCTAGTGGCCGTGAGTTGATCCGAGTCAAAAATGAAGTTTGTCTGAACTGAGTCATCAAAATAGATTGTTAGAAAAGAAAATAATTGTGTGCGGAAATCTCCAGCACTCCATCATGTTAGCAAATCTTAGAGCTTAGTTCAAGAAAACAAACCAAGACCAGAAGACTAAATGTTTCAAACTACTTAATATAAGATCAGGCATACTTTTGAAAAGGAGAAACAATATTTGACAAAGATAGAATAATATTCCATTTAAACGCAGCTATCTGGGCAGAATAGGCTCTGGCTATCGAAATGTTTTCCACAGCAAACAATTACAAAGTTAAAAGGAATTTGGACGGTACAGATCATCTTCTGTTTGAGAGCCAGGAATGTATATTTGAGAGCGCCTTTAACGGAATTCTTGCCATTAATCCTACAATATTACAGATAGTTTTTTTTGTTAATAGGAAGCAATGGTTTAGGCAATACAAAAATATGTAAACAATCAGGCCAAAAACTGCCTTGGCTTCAGAGAAAAGCAGAATAATAATTTTAAAAGCTATTGAAAGCTATTTCCTTATTACTGTGTGTATTAAAACTTATAATAGATCTAAGTAATGAAATGATAGAATTTGTCTATGTAGATATACCGTGGACCTACAACAGGCAGAAACGAAGAAAAACAGAAGTAATAAAAAATTAGTTTTAAGAAATAATTGAGATGTCACCGAGAAAAATGACAAAAATAATCGCGGTGACTTAGCAGCCTGATCAATAGTGATTTCTTTAGGAAGAAAAAAATGAAAGAAAAGCGATTCCTTGGAGGCAGCAGCATCAGCCTTGAGAAGAGTCAGGGGTAGGATTTCAACTTTTTTTATTTCCACTTTTTTTTACGACAAGACATCCCCTGAGTGAAAAAATAAGGAAAAGAATCTTTTAAAAGTATAGGGGATAATTAAAGTTAATTAATTAATGGAATAAAAGTTAATGAAGATATTTTATTCGAGGCATTTCTCGTAATTGCTACTTAAAAAACCTACGAGACTTATATTTCCTTTGATAATCACGGGGTATGTGTCTGTGGGAATTGGTGTAAATTTTCTATTCTCTGATTTCCATTAAGTATTTTAATAAGTTTTAAATAATTTCCTTAATAATTCATCTTGAAACTAAAATTTAATTTAAATAGAGAAATTATATTTAAACCAAATGATTCATTATCTTATATTGATAGATTAAAAAATTGCTTCATAACAAGAATAATTCTGCTAATTGAATCAGTTTTTATATTTTTGAACCAAATATCTGTCTATGAAATACTTTATTCAGAAAATGCATCCAATAACTGTAATCGGTGTGGGACCAATAAATAACCGGATTCGTATTGCTACATCTCTTGTACCTGTAGTTATACCGTTTGGGAGTTGTTGGAGAACCTGAGTCAGTCTGCCAAGTGGGTCACCCGAAACTGACGAGTCTGATTTCTGCGACAGTCCTTTAGTGCACTCGTGACGCTAAAGATGACTGATTCTCACCGTTCGACTTTAGAGTTTTGTTTTTACTCTACAAGAATGCCGCAGAAATTGTTGTGATGATACACACAGTTGAAAAATACATGCTTCTAGTAAATCTCAGGTGTACGAATGGCTTTATATCGGATCGGATATAAATATTGAAATGGCCACTGAAGATTAGACCGTTCCGGTCGTCCTTCCACTACTCGAGCCGAGGACCTGGTCGGTAAATCCGTATTCTCATCATAAATAACGACACAGATAAAACTTATTTGGTTAGTCATGGAGTATAATCCAGCTCAATATGGCTGTTAATTTAGGAATTCGAAGAATGGCAGCAAAGTTTGGGCCCAGTCGTCTCAACGAGAATCATAGTCACCTTAAACCATGGATACTTTGATGTTGTTTTCACGCATGCCACTGCTTGATTTAGATATCGCAGGCTACTTTATATTCCTTAGGATGGAATAATAATTCGGGGAGAAAACGTTTTTTTGATGTCGGCGAGGTAAAATGCGGGCGTCACGAGGGCGCCGGTAAATACCAAAGAGGGCTAATATAGAAGTGCTTCTAGCATTGAAATTAGCGACAGGTGTTAAGGGCATTTGTGCCAATAGAGGGTTGGAAGGATACTAAAGTTGTATTTGAAAAATAAAGACCGGGCATTTTATAAAATAATTTCAGTTATTTTGGGGTTTCACTGCGTGTATATGAAAGTTTGGTTAAATCAAGAATAAGATGGATATAAAGTATATAAATATAGTAATGTAATCTATTATATATATTAAAATGATCTGATATAAAAAATTCCATGATTGAATATATATTAAAAGGCATAAATTGGATCATTCCATTTAGTTAATTACCTACATATTTACTATTGTTCCAATCCCCCAATTGACTGAGTCCCAATCACTGTTAAACCTATGTACGGTGTAGCACTTACAATATGTGATGGTGTAACTTTATTTAAATACACCTTGATGAAAGCTGGTGTTCATACAATTTATTTATCGTCAAATGTCAATAATTCATAACGTCAATTTTATTATCCAACATATATATTTTTAATTATGCAACATATTAAATGTGTGTGTGTGCGAGTTTATCCGAATTGAGAATATTGCACATGCTTTATTAAAGATCTTCAGTCCAAAATCTATCTCTTATAGGTTTCGTGAATAAATTGATGTAAATATGTAAATAATGTATGAGTTTTATACCGATGACTATTGGTACTTTAGTTAGAACACAAATGAAGATGTCTGTAGGTGATAATTTATCGTCGAATAGTTTATATAATGATGAATGAAATAGAGTTACCAAGGCCTCTATCACAAAGACAATATAATAAATATAGCGATATAAAATAGATATCTAAATAAATACCTTTGGTGTACGATGATCTATGGGATTGAAGAGTAGTAAAATGTGACGTATATAGGTTTGTAGAATAAATTAAATTGCAATTATTTTTATTTACACAGATTCATATTTTCCCTCTTACATAGGAATATTTTGTGTAAATTAATATTTTCCTTTGGGCCAGTTAGGGTTAATTGTTCATACCTATACACCTCTCTTCATATAATGCCTAGAAACCATTGGCTAAAGATAGGTAAAGTTGACCGGACAAATATTATTTTTTCTGATAATTAGATTTTTAAAAAAGAGAAGAGAGAGATCCCCTTATAAACATCCAAAACACATTCACATATTGTTAAGGTTCTTATGGTCTATATAAAAAAGGAGTGTTCAATATGTAAGGACCAATTATTCCTTGTGCGCGCGGACATGGAATAGGAATTTGAAATGCGCACATATTCAGCATTGAGAGAGCAATTACCCGCGCGATACCCTCGGCGTATTAATAATCTAGATTAAAAATCGGTCACGCATTTCCTAACTTCAACTATATTAATATTAATCAGATTTATTCAAAGAAGGTCTCGAGCCCCACATTCTCGATAGTTGAGATTTACCGCTAGTGGCTGGATATATATCAATTGACCAATATACAGATATTTCTACAGATTATAAAATGATACATTTTTATTGAAAACTGACAATCATTCTCAAGACCAAAGATGATCATGATCAAAAGACCATCAACGGCTGTTAAATGTTAGATGGTAGAGAATTAAAGGTCTGTCAATGAATTTTAGATTGTATTCTGACCAGAATAAAGAATATTATCGGATTTATAATCAGTGGATATCTTTTAATTTATATATTTTTGTATTGATTTGAGGATAGTATGATATTTACTATTAAGAACAGATCTGTAAATATTTTTATATATTCTTTAATCCACTTGCTCTTCTCTATTCAATGACCTATAAAATGATTATAGGATGATGTTTCAAGAACACACATTAATAAAGAGTTAGCTAAGAATGCAATGCTCCAATCCAAGAATTATATATTGCTTTGGAACTATTCAACAAATACTCGTTCAGTAATTTAATTATTTATGTTATTGTTATTGGACTAGTTTACGACTTTGATAAACACACCTTCGTACGTTATATATTCACTCTATGTTTGGTTACAAATTGGAATAAGATGATTTATACGTTTACCGCAAATTTCATACTAAACTTTCTCTTAAAACCTTATCTCTATCATTATTTTAATAATTTCATATTTAGGAATTGGTACAAAAGGTCAGGGTTCTCTAAATTAATATACGTATGTTGGCAATATAACTTATATAAATTATATTATAATGCTAATGTTATGTGTGTTTTGATTAAATTAGGCGCCACTATATTGTTTAGATATGGTGTGAACAAAATATCCCTTTATAAAATTGATTTGACATGTCCACTTCTGTTAGTAGGAAGCTGATCATGATAAATAAATGCTAAATAATTTCACAAGGTAAAGTTTTATTTCTTTTCGTAGAACGGGTATTTCTCAAAATATATAGAAATATAAAAGTAAAATTCTGTCTATTTTGGGATTGTTTGAATGAGGCGAAACTCCCTTTCGTGGATAATAATGATTATAATGAGTTTGTCAATAACTCGAATATATAATATAAAAATCTTTATAATATATTCGTTGTATAATGCTCTAGGGTAAGTGTCCGTCCGGGTATTTTGTCTATATATAGAGTAATTATTTATAGAAAATAACCATAATTTTCTTGTGCAATGTCCTATAAATATAAATGTTCCAGCGTGTAAATATAATCTTTATAAATTTATGCTCTCTCTTGGACGCTTATTGGAGTTGTTAGGTTCTTGCTATAATCAAATTTAACCCATCAGATGGGTCCCTCATGGGAGGTTTTGTTGTATCACACACACACTCATATATAGGTCAAAGACTCTTCCAGTAAGATATGTCAAGTAAGAAGTTTCAGAAGATCTTCTGAAACTTCTTACTTGACACTCATATATATATATGTATTTTTTAAAAAGGCATATATTGGATCAAAATATCATTTATTTTACCAATATTTCAGTTGGCTGAACGCCAACCTTTTTCAAGATATTATAACATATTAATTTGTTATAATAACAGATTAATATGTTATAATACCTTGATAAAGGTTGGCGTTCAGACAACTGAAATATTGGTAAAATAAATGATATTTTGATCCAATATATGCCTTTTTAATTAAAGATTTATTTATGGATTGATCTATTTTCAAAACATATACATATATATGATATAAGCATGTGTGTTACTGTGACCAACATTAGAACAATATAATATATATGTTGTAACTATTCCAGTTAATGAACAAAATTTTTGTTTTTAATTCTCCCTTACTTGTACAAAATATTTCATAATGGCGAACAAATTAAGGTTTTGATATTTTTTATAAATTTTCTTTCCTCAAACAAAAGTTTAATCAAATATAACTAACACGTTTATTGGATTTCATTTATAACTTTTCTAACTATTCTATAACTTCTTCTAATTGTTTTAGTGTTTTCTTAAAGTTCACTGTAGACACAAATGGGTTTTCATTTTAGTTTTTATCCGAATTTCATTCTTCGACGATGTTTCAATTCTCGCTTTTATTTTTACTTGTTTTGATTTTTTTGTCAGGAATTTTTTTCTATATTTTCTAGGCCTTTCCCCTCAACTTTTCTTACCCAATCTATCGATTTAAATTTATATTTAATTTTCTCCCTGGTGCGAAATGTGTTGTTGTTGTTGAATTTTGCTGTCACAGAATTGTTGGATGGAAATTTATTTTCTTTAGTTTCCCAGTTTAAAAAGTGTATAAAATGTTACTGAATTGCCATTCGTGTCCCAATATGGAAGACATTTATCAAATCGAGTCAGGCGACTTTTCCTTCATTTTCAAAAGACACCAGGGACTTTGTTTTATTCTTTAGTCTTATTTAAGAAAGAACAGACTGCTGTTGTATTTATTCTGTATTTATATAAGTAAAAATATCCCTTTAAAAATAATAAAATCTTTATATATATATAGAGATAAAGATCATTGGCTGTTTTGCTATATACAAATTTCTTTAGAGATTTGAAATATATATTATTTTAATTTTTTTCTCATCTCGAATACAATATCTGTCGTTAAATTTGCATATTATTATCTTTAAAGCAAAATTTGAATTTGGGGACATTTTGTATGTGTATATTTGAAATCAATATTTTCGAGTCCGCTGAGAGGACTTTGAGAGAAACATGAAAATGTAAATATAATACTTATGAGATAACAGAGTTATATAGAGCCAACACAACAAATAAAGAAGAAATATGTCTACACTTCTACACGACGAATTAATGAATACTAACTATAATTTCTCTCTTAGTGAGAACACATGGAAGGATCGAAGGAGACTTGTTCATAAGTCTACAGACAAACTTGTCCTTCCTGTCTTATCTGTGAACAACTCAGATTGACAATCCTTCAATCTTATTCCTACTCACATAGGCATTTCGTGTGATGTTGTTAGAGAATAGCGTTTGGAAACACCTCTATAAATGTTTTCCGTATATATATATATATATATATATATCTAAAGAGACAAAGGTTGCCTCTCCCGTCAAAATAGACGTCAAAACTATACGCCATCTACTGACCGTCACCGCAAACTAGCGGTCTCGGGTCGGTGACAAAGCCACAACACCAGCTTTGGCAAACTGAAAAGCGTCCACCTAGAGACCATGGTTTCGGGCTAATGGCCCTCGTCAGTCTAAAGCGGGCTTTATCCCACGAGATCCACACGGGATCTAATGGAATCTTGACAATCTGGCAAAGAGGTGTTTAGCTGGCAAAGTGGCTGGGCTAAATCTATGGCTAAAATATAGATGGAAATTTTGCCGAGAGGATATTGATCTAAAGAGACAAAGGTCGCCTCTCCCGTCAAAATAGACGTCAAAACTAGACGCCATCAATAGATGGGAGACGCGACCTTTGTCTCTTTAAATCAATATCCTCCCGGCAAAATTTCCATCTATATTTTAGCCATAGATTTGGCCCAGCAACATTGCCAGCTAAACACCTTTTTGGCAGATTGTCAAGATTCCATTAGATCCCGTGTGGATCTCATGGAATAAAGTCCGCCCTAGACTGACGAGGGCCATTAACCCGAAACCATGGTCTCTAAGTGGACGCTTTTCAGTTTGCCAAAGCTGGTGTTGTGGCTTTGTCACCGACCCGAGGCCGATAGTTTGCGGTGACGGTCAATAGATGGCGTCTAGTTTTGACGTCTATTTTGACGGGAGAGGCGACCTTCGTCTCTTTAGATCAATATCCTCCCGGCAAAATTTCCATCTATATATATAGTATAGTTATGAAAATTTTAAGATCAATACATTTTTTTATTTAATTTAAATGTGTGAGGTTCGTTTTTTTATTTTTTTTTGTAATAAATAATTAGTTAGATTATATTTAAAAAAAAAAAGTAACACCAGCAAAGCATCGGCAGTTACGTGTCATAGGCTGGGTGAAAAAAGGAATAAGCGAAGAGAATGTTTTAAAGGGAAGAGCAAAGACAGAACCATGATAATAATTTTCCAAATATAAAATAAAGCTAATTAGAGAGAGAGAGAAGTATTTTTTGCTCTATTTTCTCTCTTAATGAAAGAAGATAGATTTTTGTGAATTTTTTATTTTTTTATATTTTTTCTAAGCTTATTTTAAAGACAATCTAGTGTAAATGTGGAGGACACGATATAAGATAGTATATTAAATTAGGAGGGATGAAAACCTAAAGGTTAGACCAGATGAAAACCATAAAGGTTAGACCAGATGGAAAGAGGATGGTACTCAAGCGGGCCTCTTCAGATGAAGACCTGAGCAGCAGTTTCGGCCCTTTCTCCATTACTGCCAAACCATGCCTCTTCGACCAAATAGGAAGCAAATTTAGGTTGGAACGGAGATAGGGTAATAGCTGAGCCTTAGATACTACATAAATCAACTAATGAACTGAGCATATATCATCTTCTGCACTTTCAAACCTAACTCAAAAAATGTTTTTTTCAGTTCAGAAGTTAAATTTATTCGGTTCCCTAGACATAATCAGATTGAGATATACTTATCCCTTAGTGTTAAACTTTAAATCAAATTGTGTTTATTCTTTTTGGGTATAATAACTGTAAGAGACTGATAAGAAATTAGTAATACAGTTGAATGATTATTACAAATACAGGAAAATATGATCATATCCCAAGCCTATAACAATGTGCGTCGACAAGGGAACAGGAAAATCTAACATTAAAGAACATAGAAAAATAAATTTTATCTGATGTTGGTAGGTTCAGTTTATGGTCCAAATTGTGTTCATACACTCTAAATAATAGGACTGCAGGAAAATAATAAGATATTAGTAGTACGAGAGGATAAGGATTAATTGGAACTACAAGAAAGTACGATTAAATTCAAACAAGTTAAGAATGTGCGTCATACCATAAATGGAAAAATCAGCTTCATCAGACAAAGAAATAAGTCCCTTGTATGAAGATGGTGAAAATGCTTTCCCATAAAAACTCACATCATCAATTTATTTGAAATGGTCCTAACGGGACCGTATATTCTATATGTAGTCCTATCTATACTTTTTTTTTATTTAAGTATTATATATGTGGACCAGTACCTGTTATTTCTGCTAAATAAGGAAGTTTAGGAATTTAAGTTTTAGTGCTTCATATCAATTAGATTGAATGTTCATTCTATATACCCCCCTTTATAAAGATTGAACAAGCATAGATAAAATTGTTATGTATGCTATAAGTAGAGAAAAAATATTCTAAAGTTATCGTATAAATTTAAAGGATCAAACAAAGTAAGAATTAGAGAAAAAACAGAAATAAAGGTATGGTATTGGTAAGCACAGGTAAAAAGAACAAATCTAAACAAATAAACAGTGTGCGACGTTTCGGCATCAGCGACGTTACAATCTTCAGACAAGTCTGAAGAGGGCAACAACGCCGCTACCGAAACGCCACACACCACTCATTCACTCGGACCCGGTCCCGTTACCTTGTGTTTATAATCTATAATCCAAATTGTGATTTATCAGTATGGTGTTGGTGTTTCAGAATATTGAATTTAATAGTTTCTATTATTGTAGATGGATTTTTTTTATTTTATTAATTTAAAATCTTAATTATTATTTGTTCTAAGTCCAATCAAAAGGGGTGAAGAAAAAAGAAAAAAGGAAATTAAAAAACAAAAATAAAAAATTAGAAATAAAAATTAAAAAAAAAAAATGAAAGGAGAGAAAGATGAGGTGGAAAAATAAAAGAAAATTTCTTTGAAAATATTTATAATAGCTTATAAATACACTTAATTAGTGTGATAGCCTTCCTTATGAATGTTATGATTTCAAGAGTATTTATCTATAATTAAATTATTTATTATCTAGATTAGCGGAATGTAGTTAGTGTTAGTGAATCAAGAGAGATAGATGATGTGACTCTTGTTAGTTACATCATTGTCTACAAGTGAAAGTAGTGTTTAGATTGGCGAAGCCAGCTATTGCATATATATTAAAAGTGTGAAAAAACTATCCTCATATATACATTCATAAACAAACCACGGACACTGCACGGGGCACACGTTTAGTAGATGGAAAGAAATACAATTTGATTTCAAAATAGCTCTTTATTCTATATACATACTAGTCGAAATACATTCGTGCTAAAATCGCACGTTTCCCGGGTTATTCGTCTAGCATCGGTATAAAATGAAACAAAATAAAGTTCGCCTTTACGTACGTACTATTTTATTTCTTTGAAACTTATTTTTGACGTTTTCTTTTATGTTCAATCTCAGGCCTATTTCGTGTTAAGTAGTGTAGTCGGTGTTCTTATCCTATCGTCCTCGGTATTTGCGCTACATATCTTTGATGTCTTGATGAAACCTTCACCATATTCTTAGCTGACTGATTCTAAAGTTTCGGGGAAAGATTTTACATGTGAGTGAAGGAAATGTAGTTTGATACTCATGGAAGAAGCCAAAGCATGGAATTTGAATATCATATTAATCATAATTTGTTTATAATCGGGATCCTTGTAATTGCCTATAAATTTGCTGACAAATATTTGAAAGCGACCCTAGCTGCTTTTTCTTTTAGTGTCATGCTTGTCTAAAATTCATTATCCTTCATAATCTAGCGGATGCTTGTGGACCAACAAATATTCCCTCTTTCAACTTGGCTTCGGATAAACCTGGAAATGGTTTGCACACGTATTTTAAACAATCGCCATCCTTTGGAATAGCCTTGTCAAACGGTTTCATTGCACCTAATTTTATATGCTGAGAGAGTAACAATACCTTTTTATTGGATCAACTAAGTTAATCCGAATTACATTTTTGGTGTCTGGTTCGAGAATTTGTATTTGTGGCCATTCTCTTCCGACCCAATGTTGAATCACGGGTGTCCCACTCAAAAATTAAACATTGGAACTTTGAAAATCCTGTTGGAATATTTAATTGTATATATATATATATATATATATATATATATATATATATATTCTGTGAGATTGGATATGATGACAACCTAATATAGAAAAGTTGTTGTTGTTAAAAAGTGACGAACAAAAACTTGATTAAAAATATATAGCCACTGTTATCTTTTGTATTTATTGTGTTTTCTTATTGTAATGTATGTATAATAAATAATACATTTAAAGGAGAAGTCTGTCAATCATTAAAAAAACACAGGTTATGGGCCCAGCACCATCTTCAACTGCGATATAGAAGAATAATTATAAAAACAAAAATGGCGGATATGTCGCAATTAAATATACCGAAGCGCTTGATGGCAATACATTTGCTAGTTTGAAATTTAGAATACTTTCTGTGCTTGAAGGAAAGGCTTTAGCACATTTTTTAGTACAAGATTCACCAAAATATGAAGCCGAAAAGGCGAAATGGATCCAACAAGACGCCCAAGCAAAAGGTATTATTACATGCGCAATGAATGATTCGCAAGTCGCACTTATTCTTACCTGCAACACATTCAAGGAAATTTGGACATCTTTGAAAAATGATTAGAAGGTAACATAAAAAGAAAAAGCATTGAAGCTACAAATGAAGTATCATGGCTACAAATGAAAAAAGTAGAAAAATGGCAAGAATACATTCTAAATGCAGAAAAAATGCTTGAAAATGCAAGAATTCTCGGTGCTGAAATAGATGAAGAAGAATTCACCACTGCACTTATTAAAGGATTACCTTCAAAATATAACATTATTGCTATGCAAATAGACAGTATGGACAATCCAACTATCGATAATATTCGACGCCTATTCGAATTATACCAAGAAAGATACTGCAATCAAGAAAAAGACGAACATTCCTCAGCTTACAAGGTATATAATAAGAATACATATGAACATTATAAAGAAACAAATACATCAAAAATGTACAAATATTTCATCTGCCATAAACAAGGACATAAAGCCAACGAATGCTGGCACAACCCAGAAAACAATGGGAAGACAATGGTAAAACAGACCTCCCAACCAGGACCAAGTGAATATAAAACAAATACACCAAATAAGTATCAAAGGCAACAATTGTCAAAGAAGATATGTGTGAATTGGCAAAACTAGTGAAAGAAAGGAAAAATTTGGAACAACTTTGGATTTTGGATAGTGGGGCATCAAGCCATACGACACCACATTTTGAATACCTGAAAGAACCTCAAGATGATAAAAGAACATTAATTCTTTCTGATAATAGTTACATAAAATCCCAATTTTCAGGAAATGTAAAATTTAGGGATAATGATAATGAACCCTTTATTCTAAAGGATATATTACATGTTCCAGATTTAAATGAAAGTCTTTTATCAGTTAGCAAGATAGTTGAAGACAATAAAAGGATTATATTTCATATACAAGGCAGCTATATCATAGATGAACAAGGTAGAACCTTAATAGAAGCAAAAAAGAGTAATGAATTTTATATAATCAATTCTATTTTATATAACCCATTCACTGAAAATGACTCAAAAACCTATAAGACCTGTGATTCCAACTGGGATAAATGGCATAAGAGACTCTGTCACATAAATAACATTATATGCACCTAATGAAACAACACTCTTCAGTTTACAATTTCAACTACAATGAAGCCAACATTCCTGATCAATGCATTACCTGCATAAAAGCAAAAAGCACTAGATTACCATTCAAGGAGATAAAATACAACCAGTCAAAGAATCAACTAGACCTTCTACACCTTGATCTTATTGGACCTATCAAAGAACTATCCATTAGTAAAGCAAAGTATATATTGACAATAGTTGATGATTATTCAGGAAAATTATTTGTTGAATTTTTAAAGTCTAAATCAGAAACACACCAAATATTTAAAAGTTTTATTGGAAGAGTGGAAATCTAACTGAAAGGAAAATTAAAAGCATCAGAACAGACAATGGCACTGAATTTGTAAATAATGAAATGGCTATTTATTTGAAAGGAAAGGGAATTTAACACCAAAGGACAACATGTTTCTCTCCACAGCAGAATGGAAAAGCAGAAAGATTCAATAGAACTTTAATTGAGGGAACTAGAGCTCTCTTAATTGAATCTCAACTACCAACAAAATTCTGGGCAGAAGCCATGAATACTTTTGTATATGTAAAAACCAGAACACCATCTAAAAACAATGGAAAATTTACACCAGAAGAACTATTTTCTAATAGAAAACCAATTAAAATCCCATTTAAAAATATTTGGATGTCATGCTGAAATTTTTATACCAAAGCATAAAAGGTCAAAACTTGAATGTACCACACAATCTGGCATATTTGTTGGTTATTCTTCAGAAAGGAAGGCTTACAGAATTTGTGACCCTAAAGATTTTTCAATTACTGAGTCAAAAGATGTGAAATTCCTTGAAGACAAGAAGGGTGCAGCACTCCTTGATAATGATAACACTACTAAGACTCAAGATTATTCCTTGATAGAAATATTTGAAAATGACAACAGTGAAGAAACATTTCCATTGCAAGAGCCAGAAGATGTAGCAGAAAGCCAAGAAGAAAATCTTATCTCTTCCCAATCAAACATCACCAATATACAATTTAAGACCAAATGTAAGAGACCAAATTTACTATGAACTTTCTTCAGGAGAAGGAGAAGTCTGTCAATCATCAAAAACAACACATCCTGCTTGTTGACCAAGAAACATGGAGATATAAAAAAAAATTATAATCTATTTATTTACTAGTAAGATATTGCTTTTAAATAAAATGTTGTAATTATAAAACTAGGTTTTAATGGAAGAAGAGAAGAAAATCAAAGCAGAAAAATAAAAATAAATGTTTGTTAAAATCAAGTAGAATTGAATATATTGAGTAAACGTGACGTGATAGTAAATTTATTATTTTTATAATCAGAACCGATTAATACAAAAAGTTCAGCTATATTTTCTTTTTTATTTTTCATCGCAGGCCTTTGTTATGAGAAATTAAAATTATTGTGCTACTGTAATCATTTTCTGACCTAAAATACAGTAATCGGTCCGTTTTTTTTTTTGCCTAAATCGCATTTTCTGGGCTCGAAACTATGACGCGTGCTCTTTCTAGGCATAGTTCGATATCCTGTAAAACATTTTTCAGATTGGTCAAATCTGTAGTAGTGTATATAAGGAAGAAACAGACTCATATTTCTATTTTATTTATATAGATATAGATTTTACGAAAATTCCTGACGTGATGGCCAAAAATTGAGGTCATTTTCGAAATCATCCCTCCAAATAACATATAATTCAGTTGATATTTCTCTTGAATATTTTTCATCGCAGGTTTGTATATTCATTTTATTTTAGGTTTATTCTTCTCAACTCTAGAAATGTATTCTTTATAAAATATTTTCATTTTTCCCCTTTATAAGTCAAAATATTTACCATATCAAATTGATGATTACAGGAATATTATAAAGTAAATACCCCCCCCCCCCCCCCCAAAAAAAATAAAAATAAAATTATAGTTATATTAAAAATACACACAGATATATAGAATGTTCCTTATTTTAAACCATCTACCAAAATAGGACCTTATTGTGTTCAGAGAGAAAGTAGGGTTTCTGTGATTCAATCAATATATTTGTCCATATATTCTATATAAATTTCATATTTTACTCGCTGCCAATAAGTATAAAGTGTTAACAGAACATCAAGTTAATATGATGCATTACTCTCCATCTGTTATGAAAAAACATTTTTTTATGCATATGATTCTTTTAAAAATAAATCGATTTACTACTGCCCTTACTGGAGGTTGGATTGACCAAATCTAGCTAAGCTCGCCTGGCGGCGCCACCGCCGGTGAGAAGTGGTGCGCCTCCGTAGTTGGTGACGAAGAATCAGATGTGGTGCGCATGCGCGGCGGAAAAAATAAGCAGAAAGAACTTTTACCAAGAAGGGGAAGCGACGCCATTTAAACGGGCGTCGAACTTTTTCATATTTAATCCTTATGTTTTAATTAAAGTACCTAAATTTAATCCAATGTCAATCTTGAATTATCCAAGTTAAGTACACTATTTTAAACATATATTTAAGCAAGTGTTTCTACCAAAAGGTTTATCTAAAAGTTTGAATACCAACAAGTTTTATAATATATAAGTTTGAGATTGCCAGCAAGTTTTTTATCTATAATTTTTATAATCAATAAGTTTATTAACTTAAAGATTATTTATCAAAAGTAAGATTTTCTACCTATAAATTAAAAACAAGTCAAAGTTATTTTTATCATTTATCTACAACACTTACTGCAATGATAAAATAATGGTAGGGACCATTAATATTGTATTTTAAAAACTTTTACTTTCAATTTGCGGAAGAGCAATACTCGAAGCATATTATATATTTCTTATTATACACTGGTCCGCAAAATTAAAGGACAACATCTTTTTTTCATTTATCTCAAATTTTATTGAAGATTTATCAATGAAATTTTATACACAAATTTATTATTCCATTATTGATTAGAATACCCGAAATCAAATAATCCTAACACGTATTTTATGCAAATTAGCCGGTCAAGCAATAATCTTCTTGCAGTCAGTGCATATATATCTTGGATATTGTTGTTAATATGGGGTGTGATCGCCTTTAACTGATAGACAGGCTCTACATCGGTGACCCATACTAAAAATTAGGGAGTTTATCAGCTCCTGTGGAATCAACGCCCACTCTTGTGTTAAGGCTGTTTCTAGCTCATGAGTGTTTCTAGGTTGTCCCATACATGCTCAATGGGATTTAGGTCTAGGGATCGAGCTGGCCAATTCATCCGAGCAATTGCATGGTTTTGAAGAAAAGTGTCGACCACACCAGCCCTATGTGGACGGGGGCATTATCATCTATTATAAGAAGGTTTTCTACCATTTCTAATGATTGAGGCATCACATATGCTGCCAAGATCTCGTCCCGATACCTCTGTCCAGTCAGGGTTCCTTGCCGAAAAATGTGGAGTGCTGTTGACCGCCCAAGAAGATTCCAGCCCAGACCATAAAACATTGGCTTCTGTAGGGATCCTTTCAACCATATTTCGGGGATTATTTCTGGTTCCTACCTCTCTCCAGACAAAGACACGACGATAATAGCTGTTTAGAGAGAATCTGGACTCATCAGTGAACATTACATGGCTCCATTCATCAGGATTCTAAGCGACATGTTGTCTGCGCCAAAATTCCCTTGCTCTCTTTTGAGGTGGTGTCAACGGCACACAAATTATGGGTCGTCGAGCATAGAGGCCCTTCATGTGAAGCCTTCTGCGTATTGTATCAGTTGAAATGGGAGAAAACCTTTATCTAATGGATGATAATTGCCGTCCACATAAGGCTGATGTGGTCGACACTTTTTCCAAAACCATGCAATTGCTCGGATGAATTGGCCAGCTCGATCTCCAGACCTAAATCCCATTGAGCATGTATAGAACAATCTAGGACGACGGATCTCATCCCTCCAACCCCCTCCTAGAAACACTCATGAGCTAGAAACACACTTTAAAAAAAGAGTGTGTGTTGATTCCACGGGAGCTTATAAACTCCCTAATTCTTAGTATGGGTCGCCGATGTAGAGCCTGTCTATCAGTTAAAGGCGATCACACCCCATATTAACAACAATTTCCAAGATATTTATACACTGACTGCAAGAAGATCATTGTTTGACAAGCTAATTTGCATAAAATACGTGTTCGATTTCTTTGATTTCGGGTATTTTAATCAATAATGAAATAATAAATTTGTATATAAAATTTCATTGATAAATGTTCGATAAAATTTGAGATATATGGAAAAAATATGCTGTTCCTTTAATTTTGCGGGCCAGTGTATGTATTTCTACTGTCCTCAAAGCTTATGTCCATAATTCATTTAAAATGCCCTTTCCAAGAGTCTAGCTTCAGTATCAGTATAGAAGCAAAACCGAAAAATTCACTAATAAAGCGGTATGGTAGATTAAAATGGTAAAACCGCTGGGAGGGCTCATCACTAATGAGCCATGCCCTCCCATTATTTTATCATTGCAGTAAGGGCAGTAGAAATTGATTTATTTTTAAAATAATCATACGCGTCAAAAATAGTTTAAATTTCTTAAAATATCAAGTATATTAATGAAAAGGATTATTTTGATTACTAAATTAAGGTCATGAAAAGGTGGCACCGGATCCAAAAGAAAATTTGTGCCTTAGGATAGTAAGACTATTGAT
>CP092875.1:25057440-25095387 GCA_030710605.1 Cordylochernes scorpioides
ATATGTATATGTTATATCTATAAATATTGATGAGATACATAAAAACTAACATTATATTCGTGATCAGCACCTCAAATTAAGTCAAAAACTGATGCATTATCAAAAACATATTTTTCAGTGTAGACCAGTGTTATTAAAGGTGTCTCCAGTTGTTCTGCTCAAATAATCGTTGTGAAAGGTTATAACATATTTTAAAGTGCAAATTAAGAAAGGAATCTCGTGATCATGCAACTAAAGGTTGATGATAGTCGGAATAGATATTAACTAGTCTTTGATTTATATTTTTTCCTGAATTCTGGAATAATTAAAAATCAACGATTAGTAGATATTTATTCCGGCATAGTGCGAGCCATTAGCAACTTTTAGTTAAACGACCAGGAGATGCCTCTTTCTTAATTTATTCACCTAATTTCAGTAAAATTTCTCTTTTGTACTAAATTTTACATTTAAAGGTGTATTACAAATATGTTAAATTCCTTCAGAGATAGTAGCCATTTTTCTCTCTTTTTTTTTTGTAGAACATATTATAACATAGAGTTGCGGAAGGATTAAATTCACATACCTAGACATGCATGTCTCCCTTTAATTATGCCTCAAAACGATGCATTATGTTCATAAACCTAATAAAAACTTTACTAATGGTGTTGAAGAATGAGAAAAAACATCATTTTTGTCAAATTCAGACAAAAGCCAAACCGTGGCTTCGAGTTGTAGCCCTCATCAGTACAGGAACAGCTTCGATTCCATAACATCCTAGGAAAGGGTTATAAAATAGGTTGAATTTACCAAACAGGAGCTGGTAAAGTGTAATCTGCCCTTGCCACCTCACCAGCTTGAACACCTGTTTGGGAAATTTTTATAACACATATCGTAGGATGTTATGAAATCGAAGCGGCCCCTGTTCTGGGCACTGATGAGGGACATAGACCGAAGCCATGGTATGCATTCTTTTTTTGGCTGAATTTTCCAAAACTGATGTTGTTGCTCATTCTTCATCACTATTAGTTAAGATTTTTACTACATCTTTCTGATGCATATTTGAAGAGAGAGATGTCTCTCTAGGTACATATTTCTCAATTTCTTTCATTAATCATTCGCTCATATAATTATTTGTAGCTTATATTTAAAAAAGATAAACATATATGAAAATAATAAAGTTATCTATATTTTTCTTATCTCAAAAGGTAAAGATCATGATAATCTTGCCAGCTAAGAACCTTGTGAATGTCATTTACTCTAAGCACGCCATATACATATTTAACATGTAGAAAACAGTTTGGGTTTTGCACTTTTAAAGTTTCAGAATGACGTTTGGTTATTTTAACTCACTTGTGGAATGGTACTTGTACATGGATTCCGTGCCCTTGAAACAAAGTGCCTTTTGAAATAAGTGCTAAATGAGAGGTTTTCGTTCCAGTGTTGCAGACAGTTTATTCTACCTGATCAAATGGGGTATAATATATATATATATATATATATATATATATATATATATATATATATGTTCTATAATTATGTAAATCCAAAAAATGATTTGTTAAAATTGAAGGTGCAGTCGTCTTGAATTTAATTAAAAAAGAGAAAATCAGTCTCAAGTAGTTTATTTTGAACTCTTTGAGCAAAAGTATATATTTTAAATTAAGTAAATATAGAATTTTAACAATTAATTCTATATCACCATTTACATACCTATATAAAATAAAATCTAACTTACCTAACCAACACTAAAAAAAACAAAACAATCTATTTATATTTAAGGTGGCGCCATCTAGTGGCCAAGAACAACAGAGTTATTTTAAACAGATTAATAAAATAAAATAATATTTACATGCATTTATCTCTATTATATTTCTATTAATTTTTTAAAAATTATATAACATATATATATACAGTTATTTAAGCCAGAAACACGTGCGGGTTAACCTTTACCTATTAATCAAGAATGGGTATTTGGCCATTTTTGTAATAATTAAAAATCAACAGAATAGTTGATATTAATTCCGATAGATGGCGCAAGCCATCAGCACTTTCGGTTGTACGATAAGGAAATGCCTTTTTTTTCTCAATTAATCTACCTCATCCCAGTACAATTTCTCAAAGTTATATGTTTAAAAATAATCTATATAAGCTATATAAAACAGCCAACATTGACTATTCTAACATTGAAGTAAATGGGTGATATCACACACACAGATTCCTATCTATGAAGCCGCTGTAAGGAAGCTATTGTTCGTCGATGGGGTGGGACTTAAATTAAGTTTGAAACAATTTTTAAATTGCAAATTTAATCATGTCTCCGGGGCCAGGCAGGTGTGCTGTGTCGGTCTTTGACCTTCTAATTAGCCTCCATTTAATTTTAAAATTAGGCCCATCGATTCTTCCGCAGAGTTCCCTCAGTGGGGCAACCCTTCTCCCTTAAATCACAACACCGAGAACTTTGTAATTATTTAAAATGTTGCGGTGAATATTCATGTTGGGGGAATTAAGTGGATCCCATTCTGTGCTAGAGCGTGGCGGTGAGTATTCAAGATCACCATTCGAGTCTGTCGTTAAGGAAGACGAAGTTCCCAGACTAAAAATTGGGACCATTCAGTGTCTCACGTTAGAATCTTGACGAGTAGAGACAGTTAAGAAGACAGTGTAGTGAATTTTTGAAGTTTAGAGAATATTCAAAATATGTTTCAGAGCGATCGAGTTAGAGCAGAGAGAGTGAGAGAGAGATATTTTGAAAATGTAGGTGAAACTTGAATTGTTAAAACGAAAAGTGAATATCTGATCTTTTAGGTTGATTCTGTGAGAAATTAAAAGATAAAACAAAACAATAATATTAAATAGAGGCTTGTTTTACAATATTTTATGATTTTTCTGAATTAAAAAATAATAATTTACAACTTTTAAAACAAAATATAATTTATTCTATTTTCAGTTCGTTGTTACCTTTATATTTATTATATTATTAATTTTAAGCATTATATATCAGCAGCTATAGAAATTCCTATTGTGATACTCATTAAGTATATAGTGTGTAGTAATAGGCCTTCCTCTCTAGAGAGATCCGTCATGATAATACCACCGTTGAACTGAAAATTTAAACAGCTCTATATTGGAAACTACGGGGTAGGGGAATGTACAAATAAATAAAAGGACCATCTCTCCTATATAATAAACACGTTATAATGCTTTCAGTGTATACCTATAAACAATACATTTGTTCGTTCTTTATAGCATAGAACACGCAAACTCATACCAATGATATAGCAACAACATCATTGGAAAATTCGAACATTCCAATAGCTACAACACTTTTTAACAGCTTCGCCTGATATCATAACTTCTCCAGTAAGATGTTATTAAATTCCTGCCGCTCTTTTACCAATGAGGGCCCTAACTCTAGAGTGATGTGATATAAACCCAGAAGTAGATTCACTCGTTTATTTTTTATCAACCTTTGTGATTTTGATTGTGGTGGTTGACTAAATCCTACCCAATGGGAAGCCACCGTTAGAAACAAGATACAGTGGATCTAGGCTAAGGAATGTTTAAACATCCTAGGTAAAGGCCTCAGTATGACCAGAATATTGTTCTGCTATGGAGACGATGTGAGACATTAACCTCTCCTAATATTCAAGGATGATGGCGTCAAACAGAAGATGGATAGAGATCATCACATCAACACGAGATATCAACTATTAAAAAGATGAGAATCCCCAAACTAAAATACAGAAAGATTAAGAAATTTATATGTATATAAATTCTTCGCTTTTTGGCCCTCTTATCGTTATCATTAAAATTGCCTTACTGCGACGACAGATAATATTAAATGAGAGCGTGTCACAAAAGTGAACTCTCTTAGAGGTTTCGCAAAATTCCTTCCTTGTTCCTCAGAAAGAGCACACTATATAAGGAAAACAGTATAATTCAATAGTAGAGCGGTCTGGAAATTAATTTGGCGAAACCGCTGAGAGGGTTCACCACACACTCATCGCCAATCTCTCTCATCTGATTTTTTTATCATCACAGTAAGGTCTGCAGAAGTATTTATAATGGTTAAAAACATGATAACTTGAATATGTTAAAATATATTTGATAGATGCGCAATATAAAAATAATCAAATAATTATATTGATTATTTTTGTGAATTAAATTGTGAATACAATAATGCAAATACATGTGTGTGTGTGTGAATAAAAATTATTAGAATATTAAATTCACAAAAAAGCCCATACATATAACTTATTTTATAACAAATAATATTTTATTATTTTTGTTTTAGAGTTCAAATTCACTTGACTGAAATCCATTCATAAGACGAGAGTTTACGCTTTCCACTTTTATATAGATTTTAAAATAGCTTCATTCAAACGTCTTTAAATTATTTTTGAATTATAGAAAAATTTATTGGACCTTTTTTAATTTTAATTCCTCACATATATTGACGACATTGGCAAAATTCACCCCAAGTTGCTAATTCGAAGCCTGGATTCTCTGAGTATTGTTCCCGGAGAAAGTCTCGTTGGATTTAAATTGGCAATTTTAGCTCGAATCAAGATAAGAATTTTGAAAAACAAAATATAAATGTAAAGAAAGATAATAATTTCATCAATCAAATAAAAAATCATCATATAAATTCTTCAGACATATACGAGGTGATAGGTCAGAAAACAAGAAACTTGACTTACAAACAGGCGGTCGGCAGACAGCAGGGCCCAACAAACCTTATCTTGAGGATCAATTTGAAAGTTTACATTCTGAAATCATATCGGAATATCAACGAAGTCAAATAATTTCGATAATTTAGTCATTCTTGCTTTGAAATAGGCCTTTATAAGTTTAGAATTTTTTTAAATAACCCCCATTGTTATACACGCCATCAGAAGATGAAAAAGTAGGAAATTGTTTTATTGAAAAAGTGTTGGGGATAAAATTTCAAAATTTTCCTTACGACTTTGTTTACTCTTAGAGTCATCTATAAATAGTCCAGCACGCTATAAGTATGGTAGAGAGAGAGAGTAAATAGTAAAGCATAGTATATAATAGCGAAAATATTTTTAAAAATAATAATATAAACCCTTTTTCACACGCAAAGTAAGGCCTGTTATTTACAGGTCATCTACTCGTAAGCTTCAAGTGTTACCAACTTTAGACTTGATACTCAAGCCCGCCTAAGAAAAAAAGATGATGGTGCTTATTTTTAACTTGCTGTTTTTTTAGTTGCATTTTAAGAGAGACCTGTTTCTTTAAAAAGAAAATATTCTAAATATTTACCATTTACATTTTGAAATATTCTATGGAAATAATTTTCAAAATAGATAGAATTTATCATTTAAAGACCTTATTTTTTATCGAAGGTATTATGGATACCTAATAGAATTAAAGTGCACCTTTTTGACTTTATTAAGAACATTTTAAAATTCATTTTGGTTATTCATTCACTTGAATAAAAACAGGAAAAACCCCGGGTACTTTGGTTAGTTATTTGTGAACGGAATAATAAAATAAAAATTGAGACAGATTCAAACTAATTTTATTAGAAGCCTCTCATATATGATACGATCAAAATAAATAAATATCTATGATAACTAAGAAATCATAATTACAGATTATTCTATCAATATATAAATAATCCCAGGAGTGCGCCTGGACGAGATGAGGTCAGCCAGAGTATGTGAGCTCAGAGAGATAAAAGAGAGAGAGCACAAAGCGACTATTTAACTGGGGCTTTTGTGAATCCTCTGATGATCGACTTGAGAGAAAACCTGAGAAATAAGGTACTGTAGGTACGGGGAAAAGTATAATTTGAAATCACCTTGTAAAAATTCAAACTTTTATTATAAAATATCTCTTAAAATATACAATAAATCTTCAAGGCATTTATATTGTAAAACGAAAATTGAAATTATACCGCGAATGTTTCTTTTATAAAAATCGAAATTTATTTTCAAAGAGAAATAGCGACATTTCTAACTTTGAGGATGAGGTATGGAAAGGTGAAACATTTTTTATTTTTCCGTTCGCCATTACTCTTCATGTTTCACCTTTCCATACCTCATCCTCAAAGTTAGAAATGTCGCTATTTCTCTTTGAAAATAAATTTCGATTTTTATAAAAGAAACATTCGCGGTATAATTTCAATTTTCGTTTTACAATCATCAGCCGCGTCATATTGTATTTTAAATGTTACTTTAAATATAAGTTACGAACGGAAAAATACGTCCAGGGTAGCCGAGTGGACAAGGCACCTGCCCGGTAAGCAGAAGGGTGTGGGTTCGATTCCCGCCCCTGGACACTTTTTATTTTTCCGTTCGCCATTACTCTTCATGTTTCACCTTTCCATACCTCATCCTCAAAGTTAGAAATGTCGCTATTTCTCTTTGAAAATAAATTTCGATTTTTATAAAAGAAACATTCGCGGTATAATTTCAATTTTCGTTTTACAATCATCAGCCGCGTCATATTGTATTTTAAATGCATTTATATTGTGGTGGTTCGTCTGGTTTTGAAGAAATGATTCAATTATTCATTCCAAGGTATTTTAATTATTACAGATAAAATATAAAAATAAATATCAATGTTAATTATTATTTTTACAAATTAAAATCTAGTAAAGAAGAGTTTAAAAAGGTTTGATGAAAATGAATGGATTAAAATGGCCGTTGGCTCGTGGAGGCGTCAAAACAATGGTTCCTCCCCCGTGCTTGCCACGTCACCACCGCCGCGTATGCGCCAACTTAGCGTACATTGCCAGCCGAGGTGGTGGTGGTTGAAAGGGCTGTTCAAAATTGGCGGTGGGTCAAAACACCGTCACACTCCCCGGCTCCCAAGGACTCCCTGTCCTTGAAAGATCGAAGTTGAGAAGCATGAGCCCGGTACACTCGTCCTTCGGTGTCTTGGATGTCATAGACTAAACTGCTGATCTTCTTCTTAACGAAGAAAGGGCCTTTTGTTCGGGCTGAGTTTAGACATGCATGGATGGTGCTTTGCAACAGTTCTCAAAACTTGATCTCCCTCAGAGAATTCCACATCTGGATGATTATCATCATGAAGATTCTTTCTCTTTATCTGAGCTTTTCTGATATTCTCGCGAGCCAGACTTCTTGCTTCTTCTAAAGTGATGGGATGGTCAGCAAAATATGGTGATTCATCAATCCCATACAGAAGAAACTTTGGGCTGAATTTGGTTACTTCATGTGGGGTCTGGTTGAATGTCTTGACAATAAATGGTACAAGTGTCGACCATTTTGGTTTCAGTTTCTCCAAAATTGCAGCTCTCAATCTTGTGAGAAGGGTATTGTTAGCCTTTTCTACCATTCCACATGTCTGAGGATGGTATGGCGTAGCAAGGGAATGGGCAATTTTATTTTCCGACAGAAAATATTTGAAGCTTCTACTTGTGAAATTCGAACCATTGTCTGTCAGAATACGTTTGATTGGTACTCCAGAAAATAAAAGCTGTCTAAGGATGTTGAGGATGGCAGCTGAATTGTTGGCTGCTGTGGGTCATGCCCAAATGTAACGACTATGGTGATCTATGATGACTTGGAGATACTTATGTCTGGTGTTCTTGGCTTCATTTCCCAAAACAATTGTATCGAGTCCAATGCGGTCAAATGGTTGGAGGTTGTTGTCCGGTGTTTGGTAGTGGCCTATTGTCGGTTGGTTTGACTGTTTGCTGAGCTGACAAACTTTACATGAGGAAACATACTCTTTTATGGTCCTGAGCATTTTTGGCCACCAGTAATATGTGGAAATCAGCTTCAATGTTTTGTTTTTTCCAGGATGTCCAAAGTCATCATGAAAGTGGTGAAGACATTTTGCCCGTAGGGAATCAGGTACAACTGCTTTGGAATGGCCTCGAATTCGTATAGTGACAATGCCACTTTTAATTTGAGGGTTCTTTACAAATCGCAAGTCTGCCTGTTGTTGAGCAATCTTCATCTTATCTTCGGTTATGAATTTGCACACTGGATTCCTGGAAAGTGCGTCAACATGTGTTTGCTGTCCTCCTGCTCTGTGGATAATGGTGAACGATCTAGAAGATAGCTCCATTGACCATCGGAAAAGTCTTCCCCCAGGGGGTTTTTATGATTCAATAGCCATTTTAAAGCACTATGATCAGTGACAATTTGGAATGGCTTGTCTAGGTAGTTGTTGAAATGTCTGACTGCTTCGATGATGGGAAAACATTCCAACTCTGTAGCGGTGTAGCGTGACTGTGTTAGGTTGAGCCGTTTTGAGAAATAGAAAACAACCCGTTTTCTGCCATCTGGATGTTTCTGTGCTTCAGTGTAGAGCTTACATGGTAAGGTGGGATCGTACATTGCCAGAACTGGAGGTTATGTGATTAAATTCTTCAAAGTTTCAAATGCTTTTTGGTGAATTTCAGACCAGTGGAAAATTTTATCTTTCTTCAATAAATCTGTTAGAGGTTGCGCTATTGAACTGAAATATTTTATGAATCTCCGATAATTACTACGCAATCCGTGAAATTGCTGTATGTTTTTGACTGTTTTGGGGTTCGGGAAACTTTTAACGGCTTCTATTTTCCGAGGTGAAGGTGTAACCTGATTGTATTTGATGATATATCCAAGATATTCTATTTCTTCTCTGATAAAATAACATTTTTGAAGCTTGAGCTTGAGGTTTTGGGAATATAATTTTTCTAGCACTTCTGATAGAAGGTCAAAATGTTCTTATAAAGTTTTAGAATATATGATGAAATCATCAAGATAGTTGATGCACCCCTTGTACATTAATGGACCAAGGGTTTGTTGTATGATCCGTTGAAAAGAAGCAGGGGCGTTTTTCAACCCAAAGGGCATTATTAACTACTCATAAAGACCTTCGTTGGTGATGAATGCTGTCTTCTCTGTGCTGTCTGTATCCATTTCGACATGCCAATAACCTGAAGCGATGTCCAACGAAGTGAAGTATTTCGCTCCCTGAAGACGATCGATGACTTCTTGAATGTTAGGCAGAGGCATCTTGTCGTCAATGGTGCGGGCATTGAGGCGGCGGTAATCAACGCAAAGCCTCTTTTGACCATCCGCCTTTGGTACGAGTGTGACTGGGAAGGCCCATGGGCTTCGACTGTCTCGAACTAGTCCGAGGGTTTGATTTGTTACTGGTCTCAAATGATTCGCCTGAAATTTATAATTATACAGAGATGGTCCTTTAGTAGTCACAACACCATTCTTAATGTCGACATGAAGATTGAACAGAGTTCCTACGTCAAGACCTAGTAGAAGGGGGTACATGAAGTTTCTGAGAATGTGAAAATCTATCTGATGGGTGATGTGACTGATGGTAAGGTTGACTTAACGCGACCAAAGCTTCTTGTTCTGGAATTAGTCTGATTGATCTAAATGGATGATGATGGTTCCGTTTGTAGATTCAAATTTTTGAATTGGGAATATGACATTATACTGCTGGTTGAACCTGTATCTATGAATGCTTGTATTGGGGTGGAGTTGACTAATGTGTTGATGTTGATGAACTTAAAGATTGGTCGCTCTATTAGTTTAAATTAACTGTTGGGAAATCAGTTGAGTTAGAGGATGAAGGGTCAAAAGTAGCATACAAAGTTGAGGGTTGTTCGTTTGCTGCGGTTTCTTTAGGGAATGGTTTGGGTCTATATGGGCATTCATTATGCCAATGAAAATTATTTAAATTTCGCATTTTGCAAAATCTGCATGGGTATGGTGGCTTCGGAGGCCTCCAATTTTAAGGTTGCACTTACCCAAGTCTCTATATCTTCGAAATGTATTGGGGCTAAGCTTATCTTCCATTGTGATGGTAATCCTTCCGTCAACATCTGGATCTGTTCGACTTTGGATAAGGAAGTTTGTTTTAGAAGCCGGATTTTGGACTGAAAGTAGTCATTGACGATTCATTGCGGCGTAGATACCTCCGTTGTGCATCAATTAATGGTGTTGCTGTTGATGATCCAAATCTTGTAATAAATTTTTGTTTGATGGTCACCCCTTGAATAATATTTGTTCCTGCAATTTCATCAGCATACCATTCTAAGGCTCTTCCTTCTAGATAGTAAAAGAACAACTTTCCTTTATCTTCATCTGTAACATGTAATTCAAAAAGTTTTACCCAGCTCTGGACACGAATATCCTTCTGATCCCCGCTGTATTTTTGCAATTTAAAAAAATTTCTTTCGACATAATGATATTACATATCATTTTATTCTAAAAAAAATCTTTTTTCAGTATTCAATTTTTTGCTTAAAAATTATTAAAATACAAATTGTGTTCACAAGATGGAATACATATAATATTCAAATGAATTAAATATTTTTGATGCTTGAATAATTGAAAATACTTGCCGGCTACGCTAAAACTGTGGTGGTTCGTCTGATTTTGAAGAAATGATTCAATTGTTCATTCCAAGGTATTTTAATTATTACAGATAAAAAATATAAAAATAAATATCAATGTTAATTATTATTGTTAAAAATTAAAATCTAGTAAAGAAGAGTTTAAAAAGGTTTGATGAAAATGGATGGATGGCCGTTGGCTCGTGGAGGCGTCAAACAATGGTTTCCTCCCCCGTGCTTGCCACGTCACCGCCCACGCGCATGTGCCAACTTAGCGTACATGGCCAGCCGAGGTGGTGGCGGTTGAAAGGGCTGTTCAAAATTGGCGGTGGATCAAAACACCGTCACAATATTATACAATAAATAATATTAATTTTTAGTAATATATATATATCTAAATATTCAATGTGGTGTAGCGCTAGAAATATTTGTTTTTAATAATATGAAAAATTCATTATATAAATATATATCCTTATTTTCTACTTAAAAGGTACCCGCGGGATGGTGTAAAAGCTGTAGGTACGGAGAAAAGAATATTCCAGTACTGCAGGACATTTAGATTGATTTCCAGAACGTGAACTCGCTCGTCGAACTCGGCGATATATTCGGCGCCTTCCAGCAGATTTTTTTCATTCTGACGAGACTCATGAATAAAATCTGAGTTACAATATTCGGCCGCATTAAATACATTTTCAATTGAAGATTGTACCTACAACAATGACTCCAGCTAGTGGCCGTGAGTTGATCCGAGTCAAAGATGAAGTTTGTCTGAAATTAGTCATCAAAATTGAATGTTAGAAAAGAAAATAATTGTGTGCGGAAATCTCCAGCACTCCATCATGTTAGGAAATCTTAGAGCTTAGTTCAAGAAAACAAACCAAGACCAGAAGACTAAATGTTTCAAACTACTTAATATAAAATCAGGCATACTTTTGAAAAGGAGAAACAATATTTGACAAAGATAGAATAATATTCCATTTAAACGCAGCTTTCTGGGCAGAATAGGCTCTGGCTATCGAAATGTTTTCTACAGCAAACAATTACAAAGTTAAAAGGAATTTGGACGGTACAGATCATCTTCTGTTTGAGAGCCAGGAATGTATATTTGAGAGCGCCTTTAACGGAATTCTTGCCATTAATCCTACAATATTATAGATAGTTTTTTTTTGTTAATAGAAAGCAATGGTTTAGGCAATACAAAAATATGTAAACAATCAGGCCACAAACTGCCTTGGCTTCAGAGAAAAGCAGAATAGTAATTTTAAAAGCTATTGAAAACTATTTCCTTATTACTGTGTGTATTAAAACTTATAATAGATCTAAGTAATGAAATGATAGAATTTGTCTATGTAGATATACCGTGGACCTACAACAGGCAGAAACGAAGAAAAACAGAAGTAATAAAAAATTAGTTTTAAGAAATAATTGAGATGTCACCGAGAAAAATGACAAAAATAATCGCGGTGACTTAGCAGCCTGATCAATAGTGATTTCTTTAGGAAGAAAAAAATGAAAGAAAAGCGATTCCTTGGAGGCAGCAGCATCAGCCTTGAGAAGAGTCAGGGGTAGGATTTCAACTTTTTTTTATTTCCACTTTTTTTTTACGACAAGACATCCCCTGAGTGAAAAAATAAGGAAAAGAATCTTTTAAAAGTATAGGGGATAATTAAAGTTAATTAATTAATGGAATAAAAGTTAATGAAGATATTTTATTCGAGGCATTTCTCGTAATTGCTACTTAAAAAACCTACGAGACTTATATTTCCTTTGATAATCACGGGGTATGTGTCTGTGGGAATTGGTGTAAATTTTCTATTCTCTGATTTCCATTAAGTATTTTAATAAGTTTTAAATAATTTCTTTAATAGTTCATCTTGAAACTAAAAGTTAATTTAAATAGAGAAATTATATTTAAACCAAATGATTCATTATCTTATATTGATAGATTAAAAATTGCTTCATAACAAGAATAATTCTGCTAATTGAATCAGTTTTTATATTTTTGAACCAAACATCTGTCTATGAAATACTTTATTCAGAAAATGCATCCAATAACTGTAATCGGTGTGGGACCAATAAATAACCGGATTCGTATTGCTACGTCTCTTGTACCTGTAGTTATACCGTTTGGGAGTTGTTGGAGAACTTGAGTCAGTCTGCCAAGTGGGTCACCCGAAACTGACGAGTCTGATTTCTGCGACAGTCCTTTAGTGCACTCGTGACGCTAAAGATGACTGATTCTCACCGTTCGACTTTAAAGTTTTGTTTTTACTCACAAGAATGCCGCAGAAACTGTTGTGATGATACACACAGTTGAAAAATACATGCTTCTAGTGAATCTCAGGTGTACGAATGGCTTTATATCGGATCGGATATAAATATTGAAATGGCCACTGAATATTAGACCGTTCCGGTCGTCCTTCCACTACTCGAGCCGAGGACCTGGTCGGTAAATCCGTATTCTCATCATGAATAACGACACAGATAAAACTTATTTGGTTAGTCATGGAGTATAATCCAGCTTAATATGGCTGTTAATTTAGGAATTCGAAGAATGGCAGCAAAGTTTGGGCCCAGTCGTCTCAACGAGAATCCTAGTCACCTTCAACCATGGATACTTTGATGTTGTTTTCACGCATGCCACTGCTAGATTTAGATATCACAGGCTACTTTATTTTCCTTAGGATGGAATAATAATTCGGGGAGAAAACGTTTTTCTGATGTCGGCGAGGTAAAATGCGGGCGTCACGAGGGCGCCGGTAAATACCAAAGAGGGCTAATATAGAAGTGCTTCTAGCATTGAAATTAGCGACAGGTGTTAAGGGCATTTGTGCCAATAGAGGGTTGGAAGGATACTAAAGTTGTATTTGAAAAATAAAGACCGGGCATTTTATAAAATAATTTCAGTTATTGTGGGGTTTTACTGCGTGTATATGAAAGTTTGGTTAAATCAAGAATAAGATGGATATAAAGTATATAAATATAATAATGTAATCCATTATATATATTTAAATGATCTGATATAAAAAATTCCATGATTGAATATATATTAAAAGGCATAAATTGGATCATTCCATTTAGTTAATTACCTACATATTTACTATTGTTCCAATCCCCCAATTGACTGAGTCCTAATCACTGTTAAACCTATGTACGGTGTAGCACTTACAATATGTGATGGTGTAACTTTATTTAAATACACCTTGATGAAAGCTGGTGTTCATACAAGTTATTTAACGTCAAATGTCAATAATTCATAACGTCAATTTTATTATCCAACATATACATTTTCAATTATACAACATATTAAATGTGTGTGCGAGTTTATCCGAATTGAGAATATTGCACATGCTTTATTAAAGATCTTCAGTCCAAAATCTATCTCTTATAGGTTTCGTGAATAAATTGATGTAAATATGTAAATAATGTATGAGTTTTATACCGATGACTATTGGTACTTTAGTTAGAACACAAATAAAGATGTCTGTAGGTGATAATTTATCGTCGAATAGTTTACATAATGATGAATGAAATAGAGTTACCAAGGCCTCTATCACAAAGACAATATAATCAATATAGCGATATAAAATAGATATCTAAATAAATGCCTTTGGTGTACGATGATCTATGAGATTAAAGAGTAGTAAAATGTGACGTATATAGGTTTGTAGAATAAATTAAATTGCAATTATTTTTATTTACACAGATTCATATTTTCCCTCTTACATAGGAATATTTTGTGTAAATTAATATTTTCCTTTGGGCCAGTTAGGGTTAATTGTTCACACCTATACACCTCTCTTCATATAATGCCTATAAACCATTGACTAAAGATAGGTAAAGTTGACCGGACAAATATTATTTTTTCTGATAATTAGATTTTCAAAAAAGCGAAGAGAGAGAGAGATCCCCTTATAAACATCCAAAACACATTCACATATTGTTAAGGTTCTTATGGTCTATATAAAAAAAGGAGTGTTCAATATGTAAGGACCAATTATTCCTTGCGCGCGCGGACATGGAATAGGAATTTGAAATGCGCCCATATTCAGCAATGAGAGAGCAATTACCCGCGCGATACCCCCGGCGTATTAATAATCTAGATTAAAAATCGGTCACGCATTTCCTAACTTCAACTATATTAATATTAATCAGATTTATTCAAAGAAGGTCTCGAGCCCCACATTCTCGATAGTTGAGATTTACCGCTAGTGGCTGGATATATATCAATTGACCAATATACAGATATTTCTACAGATTATAAAATGATACATTTTTATTGAAAACTGACAATCATTCTCAAGACCAAAGATGATCATGATCAAAAGACCATCAACGGCTGTAAAATGTTAGATGGTAGAGAATTAAAGGTCTGTCAATGAATTTTAGATTGTATTCTGGCCAGAATAAAGAATATTATCGATTTTATATTCTGTGGATATCTTTTAATTTATATATTTTTGTATTGATTTGAGGATAGTATGATATTTACTATTAAGAACAGATCTGTAAATATTTTTATATATTCTTTAATCCACTTGCTCTTCTCTATTCAATGACCTATAAAATGATTATGAATGATGTTTCAAGAACACACATTAATAAAGAGTTAGCTAAGAATGCAATGCTCCAATCCAAGAATTATATATTGCTTTGGAACTATTCAACAAATACTCGTTCAGTAATTTAATTATTTATGTTATTGTTATTGGACTAGTTTACGACTTTGATAAACACACCTTCGTACGTTATATATTCACTCTATGTTTGGTTACAAATTGGAATAAGATGATTTATACGTTTACTGCAAATTTCACACTAAACTTTATCTTAAAACTTTATCTCTATCATTATTTTAATAATTTCATATTTAGGAATTGGTACTAAAGGTCAGGGTTCTCTAAATTAATATACGTATGTTGGCAATATAACTTATATAAAATTATATTATAATGCTAATGTTATGTGTGTTTTGATTAAATTAGTCGCCACTACATTGTGTAGATATGGTGTGAACAAAATATCCCTTTATAAAATTGATTTGACATGTCCACTTCTGTTAGTAGGAAGCTGATCATGATAAATAAATGATAAATAATTTCACAAGGTAAAGTTTTATTTATTTTCGTAGAACGGGTATTTCTCAATATATAGAGAAATATAAATGTAAAATTCTGTCTATTTTGGGATTGTTTGAATGAGGCGAAACTCCCTTTCGTGGATAATAATGATTATAATGACTTTGCCAATAACTCGAATATATAATATAAAAATCTTTATAATATATTCGTTGTATAATGCTCTAGGGTAAGTGTCCGTCCGGGTATTTTGTCTATATATAGAGTAATTATTTATAGAAAATAACCATAATTTTCTTGTGCAATGTCCTATAAATATATATGTTCCAGTGGGTAAATATAATCTTTATAAAGTTATGCTCTCTCTTGGACGCTTATTGGAGCTGTTAGGTTCTGTGCTATAATCAAATTTAACCCATCAGATGGGTCCCTCATGGGAGGTTTTGTTGTATCACACACACACTCATATATAGGTCAAAGACTCTTCCAGTAAGATATGTCAAGTAAGACGTTTCAGAAGATCTTCTGAAACTTCTTACTTGACACTCATATATATATATGTATTTTTTAAAAAGGCATATATTGGATCAAAATATCATTTATTTTACCAATATTTTTCAAGATATTATAACATATTAATTTGTTATAATAACAGATTAATATGTTATAATACCTTGATAAAGGTTGGCGTTCAGACAACTGAAATATTGGTAAAATAAATTATATTTTGATCCAATATATGCCTTTTTAATTAAAGATTTATTTATGGATTGCTCTATTTTCACAACATATACATATATATGATATAAGCATGTGTGTTACTGTAACCAACATTAGAACAATATAATATATATGTTGTTACTATTCCAGTTAATGAACAAAATTCCTGTTTTTAATTCTCCCTTACTTGTACAAAATATTTCATAATGGCGAACAAATTAAGGTTTTGATATTTTTTATAAATTTTCTTTCCTCAAACAAAAGTTTAATCAAATATAACTAACACGTTTATTGGATTTCATTTATAACTTTTCTAACTATTCTATAACTTCTTCTAATTGTTTTAGTGTTTTCTTAAAGTTCACTGTAGACACAAATGGGTTTTCATTTTAGTTTTTATCCGAATTTCATTCTTCGACGATGTTTCAATTCTCGCTTTTATTTTTACTTGTTTTGATTTTTTTGTCAGGAATTTTTTTCTATATTTTCTAGGCCTTTCCCCTCAACTTTTCTTACCCAATCTATCGATTTAAATTTATATTTAATTTTCTCCCTGGTGCGAAATGTGTTGTTGTTGTTGAATTTTGCTGTCACAGAATTGTTGGATGGAAATTTATTTTCTTTAGTTTCCCAGTTTAAAAAGTGTATAAAATGTTACTGAATTGCCATTCGTGTCCCAATATGGAAGACATTTATCAAATCGAGTCAGGCGACTTTTCCTTCATTTTCAAAAGACACCAGGGACTTTGTTTTATTCTTTAGTCTTATTTAAGAAAGAACAGACTGCTGTTGTATTTATTCTGTATTTATATAAGTAAAAATATCCCTTTAAAAATAATAAAATCTTTATATATATATAGAGATAAAGATCATTGGCTGTTTTGCTATATACAAATTTCCTTAGAGATTTGAAATATATATTATTTTAATTTTTTTCTCATCGAATACAATATCTGTCGTTAAATTTGCATATTATTATCTTTAAAACAAAATTTAAATTTGGGGACATTTTGTATGTGTATATTTGAAAACAATATTTTCGAGTCCGCTGAGAGGACTTTGAGAGAAACATGAAAATGTGAATATAATACCTATGAGATAACAGAGTTATATAGAGCCAACACAACAAATAAAGAAGAAATATGTCTACACTTCTACACAACGAATTAATGAATACTAACTATAATTTCTCTCTTAATGAGAACACATGGAAGGATCGAAGGAGACTTGTTCATAAGTCTACAGACAAACTTGTCCTTCCTGTCTTATCTGTGAACAACTCAGATTGACAATCCTTCAATCTTATTCCTACTCACATAGGCATTTCGTGTGATGTTGTTAGAGAATAGCGTTTGGAAACACCTCTATAAATGTTTTCCGTATATATATATATATATATATATATATATATATATATATATATATTAAAAATGGCATATCCTGACCAGGAGCACATGTGCTTTTCAGAAGGCAGAGCGCCATCTGGTGGAACAGAAATCAACTATTCATTGATTTAGCCTGTTCCCTGATATTTGGCCAACCCAATTTCTTGATAAATCAAGAAAAGCCATCCACGAACGCATTTCGCGCTTTTTGGCGCTCGTCAGCGTGGAGTAGGCTGAACCATTGCGACCAAAAAATAATTTTTGATCCCAATGGCTTCCCGAAAAACCAAGAAATGGGTATTTAAGGCCAAACTTGCGTAAATACGCTTAGCACATTAAAAAACGAAAGAAAAAAATAAAAGATAAAAAGATCAGGTGTTGAAATCAATATTAAAAATGGCATATCCTGACCAGGAGCACATGTGCTTTTCAGAAGGCAGAGCGCCATCTGGTGGAACAGAAATAAACTATTCATTGATTTAGCCTGTTCCCTGATATTTGGCCAACCCAATGATTTATCAAGAAATTGGGTTGGCCAAATATCAGGGAACAGGCTAAATCAATGAATAGTTGATTTCTGTTCCACCAGATGGCGCTCTGCCTTCTGAAAAGCACATGTGCTCCTGGTCAGGATATGCCATTTTTAATATTGATTTCAACACCTGATCTTTTTATCTTTTATTTTTTTCTTTCGTTTTTTAATATATATATATATATATATATATATATCTAAAGAGACAAAGGTCGCCTCTCCCGTCAAAATAGACGTCAAAACTAGACGCCATCTACTGACCGTCACCGCAAACTAGCGGTCTCGGGTCGGTGACAAAGCCACAACACCAGCTTTGGCAAACTGAAAAGCGTCCACCTAGAGACCATGGTTTCGGGCTAATGGCCCTCTTCAGTCTAAAGCGGGCTTTATTCCACGAGATCCACACGGGATCTAATGGAATCTTGACAATCTGCCAAAGAGGTGTTTAGCTGGCAAAGTGGCTGGGCCAAATTTATGGCTAAAATATAGATGGAAATTTTGCCGAGAGGATATTGATCTAAAGAGACAAAGGTCGCCTCTCCCGTCAAAATAGACGTCAAAACTAGACGCCACCGCAAACTAGCGGTCTCGGGTCGGTGACAAAGCCACAACACCAGCTTTGGCAAACTGAAAAGCGTCCACTTAGAGACCATGGTTTTGGGCTAATGGCCCTCGTCAGTCATGGGCGGACTTTATTCCATGAGATCCACACGGGATCTAATGGAATCTTGACAATCTGCCAAAGAGGTGTTTAGCTGGCAAAGTGGCTGGGCCAAATCTATGGCTAAATATAGATGGAAATTTTGCCGGGAGGATATTGATTTAAAGAGACAAAGGTCTCCTCTCCCGTCAAAATAGACGTCAAAACTAGACGCCATCAATAGATGGGAGACGCGACCTTTGTCTCTCTATATCAATATCCTCCCGGCAAAATTTCCATCTATATTTAGCCATAGATTTGGCCCAGCCACTTTGCCAGCTAAACACCTTTTTGGCAGATTGTCAAGATTCCATTAGATCCCGTGTGGATCTCATGGAATAAAGTCCGTCCTAGACTGACGAGGGCCATTAGCCCGAAACCATGGTCTCTAAGTGGACGCTTTTCAGTTTGCCAAAGCTGGTGTTGTGGCTTTGTCACCGCCCCGAGGCCGATAGTTTGCGGTGACGGTCAATAGATGGCGTCTAGTTTTGACGTCTATTTTGACGGAAGAGGCGACCTTTGTCTCTTTAGATCAATATCCTCCCGGCAAAATTTCCATCTATATATGTTATATAAAGGTATTATTTAAAATGTTATATTAAAATATTATTATATTTTAAAATATATATATTTCATAGATACAAATACTGCTAAATCGACCGCCAGAGGTCATGCTTCTCTATAAATACCTATTGTTGTTGTTCCCCGTTGGCCGACCCAAAACATTTGTACATTATGTAAATACGCTTTTCATTTTTTTTATTCTTACGCCTTAAGCCAGGCAGTAATTTTACCAAGTTATGTTTATCCTATAGCACAATAAAAACAATTACTGATCAAAACCAATATTTTTATTATTATTTCAAGATTATTCAACCACGACTGCATCACCAATACCATATAGTATTAACGCAACCAGCAAATAACTCCATGGCATAAACCGCAACATAATCTAAATACAAGCAGAAAATATCTTTCTTTATATATAAGATATATATAGTATAGTTATGAAAATTTTAAGATTAATACATTTTTTTTATTTAATTTAAATGTGTGAGGTTTATTTTTTCATATTTTTTGTAATAAATAATTAGTTAGATTATATTTAAAAAAAAAAAGTAACACCAGCAAAGCATCGGCAGTTACGTGTCGTAGGCTGGGTGAAAAAAGGAATAAGTGAAGAGAATGTTTTAAAGAGAAGAGCAAAGACAGAACCATGATAATAATTTTCTAAATATAAAATAAAGCTAATTAGAGAGAGAGAGACGTATTATTTTGCTCTATTTTCTCTCTTGGTGAAAGAAGATAGATTTTTGTGAATTTTTTATTTTTTTATATTTTTTTATAAGCTTATTTTAAAGACAATCTAGTGTAAATGTGGAGGACACGATATAAGATAGTATATTAAATTAGGAGGGATGAAAACCTAAAGGTTAGACCAGATGAAAACCATAAAGGTTAGACCAGATGGAAAGAGGATGGTACTCAGGCGGGCCTCTTCAGATGAAGACTTGAGCAGCAGTTTCGGCCCTTTCTCCATTACTGCCAAACCATGCCTTTTCGACCAAATAGGAAGCAAATTTAGGTTGGAACGGAGATAGGATAATAGCTGAGCCTTAGATACTACATAAATCAACTAATGAACTGAGCAAGTATCATCTTCTGCACTTTCAAACCTAACTCAAAAAATGTTTTTTTTCAGTTCAGAAGTTAAATTTATTCGGTTCCCTAGACATAATCAGATTGAGATATACTTATCCCTTAGTGTTAAACTTTAAATCAAATTGTGTTTTTTAAAATTATTTTTGGGTATAAGGACTGTAAGAGATTGATAAGAAATTAGTAATACAGTTGAATGATTATTACAAATACAGGAAAATATGATCATATCCCAAGCCTATAACAATGTGCGTCGACAAGGGAACAGGAAAATCTAACATTAAAGAACATAGAAAAATAAATTTTATCTGATGTTGGTAGGTTCAGATTATGGTCCAAATTATGTTCATACATTCTAAATAATAGGACTGCAGGAAAATAATAAGTATCAAATAGGTATAAATAATAATATAAGTACGAGAGGATAAGGATTAATTAGAACTACAAGAAAGTATGATTAAATTCAAACTAGAGTTAAGAATGTGCGTCATACCATAAATGGAAATATCAGCTTCATCAGACAAAGACATAAGTCCCTTGTATGAAGATGGTGAAAATGCTTTCCCATAAAAACTCACATCATCAATTTATTTGAAATGGTCCTAGCGGGACCGTATATTCTACATGTAGTCCTATCTATACTTTTTTATTTAAGTATTATATATGTGGACCAGTATCTGTTATTTCTGCTAAATGAGGAAGTTTAGGAATTTAAGTTTTAGTGCTTCATATCAATTAGATTGAATGTTATTCTCTATACTCACCTTTATAAAGATTGAACACGCATAGATAATTGTTATGTATGCTATAAGGAGAGAAAAAAAATATATTCTAAAGTTATCGTATAAATTTAAAGGATCAAACAAAGTAAGAATTAGAGAACACACAGAAATAAAGGTATGGTATTGGTAAGCAAAGGTAAAAAGAACAAATCTAAACGAATAAACAGTGTGCGACGTTTCGGCATCAGCGACGTTACAATCTTCAGACAAGTCTGAAGAGGGCAACAACGCCGCTACCGAAACGCCACACTCCACTCATTCACTCGGACCCGGTCCCGTTACTTTGTGTTTATAATCTATAATCCAAATTGTGCCTTATCAGTATGGTGTTGGTGTTTCATAATATTGAATTTAATAGTTTCTATTAGTGTAGATGGATTTTTAAATTTTATTAATTCAAAATCTTAATTATTATTTGTTATAAGTCCAATTAAAAGGGGCGAAGAAAAAAGAAAAAAGGAAATTAAAAAACAAAAATAATAAAATTAGAAATAAAAATTTAATAAAAAATTAAAGGAGAGAAAGATGAGGTGGAAAAATAAAAGAAAATTTCTTTGAAAATATTTATAATAGTTTATAAATACACTTAATTAGTGTGATAGCATTCCTTATGAATGTTATGATTTCAAGAGTATTCACCTATAATTAAATTATTTATTATCTAGATTAGCGGAATGTAGTTAGTGTTAGTGAATCAAGAGAGATAGATGATGTGACTCTTGTTAGTTACATCATTGTCTACAAGTGAAAGTAGTGTTTAGATTGGCGAAGCCAGCTATTGCATATATATTAAAAGTGTGAAAAAACTATCCTTATATATACAATCATAAACAAACCACGGACACTGCACGGGGCACACGTTTAGTAGATGGAAAGAAATACAATTTGATTTCAAAAATAGCTCTTCATTCTATATACATACTAGTCGAAATACATTCGTGCTATACGTTTCCCGGGTTATTCGTCTAGCATCGGTATAAAATGAAACAAAATGAAGTTCACCTTTACGTACGTAATATTTTATTTCTTTGAAACTTATTTTTGACGTTTTCTTTTATGTTCAATCTCAGGCCTATTTCGTGTTAAGTAGTGTAGTCGGTGTTCTTATCCTATCGTCCTCGGTATTTGCGCTGCATATCTTTAATGTCTTGATGAAACCTTCACAATATTCTTAGCTGACTGATTCTAAAGTTTCGGGGAAAGATTTTACATGTGAGTGAAGGAAATGTAGTTTGATACTCATGGAAGAAGCCAAAGCATGGAATTTTAATATCATATTAATCATAATTTGTTTATAATCGGGATCCTTGTAATTGCCTATAAATTTGCTGACAAATATTTGAAAGCGACCCTAGCTGCTTTTTCTTTTAGTGTCATGCTTGTCTAAAATTCATTATCCTTCATGATCTAGCGGATGCTTGTGGACCAACAAATATTCCCTCTTTCAACTTGGCTTCGGATAAACCTGGAAATGGTTTGCACACGTATTTTAAACAATCGCCATCCTTTGGAATAGCCTTGTCAAACGGTTTCATTACACCTAATTTTATATGCAGAGAGAGTAACAATACCTTTTTTTGGATCAACTAAGTTAATCCGAATTACATTTTTGGTGTCTGGTTCGAGAATTTGTATTTGTGGCCATTCTCTTCCGACCCAATGTTGAATCACGGGTGTCCCACTCAAAAATGAAACATTGGAACTTTGAAAATCCTGTTGGAATATTTAATTTTATAAATAAATATATATATGTTATATAAAAGTATTATTTAAAATGTTATATTAAGGTATTGTTTTATTTAAAAATATATTTCATAGATACAAATACTGCTAAATCGACCGCCAGAGGTCATGCTTCCCCTATAAAAACTCGTTGTTGTTCTTCCCCGTTGGTCGACCCAAAACATTTGTACATTATGTAAATACGCTTTTCATTTTTTTTTATTCTTACGCCTTAAGCCAGGCGGTACTTTAATCAAATTATGTTCTTATATATCACTTTATCTCAAATAAATCAATATCTGATCAAAACCATTTTTATTATTATTCTTTCAAGATTTTAGCCACGACTGCATCACCAATACCATTTAGTACCAAAAAGAACCAGCACATAACTAACATAGTATAATTCTCAAGATAATTAAATACAAGCAGAAAATCAAATATCTTTCTCTATATATAAGATATATATTCTGTGAGATTGGATATGATGATAACCTAATATAGAAAAGTTGTTGTTGTTAAAAAGTGACGAACAAAAACTTGATTAAAAAATATATAGTCACTATTATCTTTTGTATTTATTGTGTTTTCTTATTGTAATGTATGTATAATAAATAATACATTTAAAGGAGAAGTCTGTCAATCATCAAAAACAACACAGGTTATGGGCCCAGCACCATCTTCAACTGCGATATAGATGAATAATTATAAAAACAAAAATGGCGGATATGTCGCAATTAAATATACCGAAGCTTGATGGCAATAATTTTGCTAGTTCGAAATTTAGAATACTTTCTGTGCTTGAAGGAAAAGCTTTAGCACATTTTTTAGTACAAGATTCACCAAAATATGAAGCCGAAAAGGCGAAATGGATCCAACAAGACGCCCAAGCAAAAGGTATTATTACATGCGCAATGAATGATTCGCAAGTCGCACTTATTCTTACCTGCAACACATTCAAGGAAATTTGGACATCTTTGAAAAATGATATGAAGGTAACGTATAAAAAGAAAAAGCATTGAAGCTAGAAATGAAGTATCACGGCTACAAATGAAAAAAAGAAGCAAAATGGCAAGAATACATTCTAAGTGCAGAAAAAATGCTTGAAAATGCAAGAATTCTCGGTGCTGAAATAGATGAAGAAAAATTCACCACTGCACTTATTAGAGGATTACCTTCAAAATATAACATTATTGCTATGCAAATAGACAGTATGGACAATCCAACTATTGATAATATTCGACACCTATTCGAATTATACCAAGAAATATACTGCATAAAGAAAAAGACGAACATTCCTCAGCTTACAAGGTATATAATAAGAATAAATATGAACATTATAAAGAAACAAAGGCATCAAAAATGTACAAATGTTTCATCTGCCATAAACAAGGACATAAAGCCAACGAATGCTGGCACAACCCAGAAAACAATGGGAAGACAATGGTAAAACAGTCCTCCCAACCAGGACCAAGTGGATATAAAACAAATACACCAAATAAGTATCAAAAGGCAACAATTGTCAAAGAAGAAAAAGCAAGTGAATTTGCAAAACTAGTGAAAGAAAGGAAAAATTTGGAACAACTTTGGATTTTGGATAGTGGGGCATCAAGCCATATGACACCACATTTTGAATACCTGGAAGAACCTCAAGATGATAAAAGAAAAATAATTATTTCTGATAATAGTTACAAAAAATCCCAATTTTCAGGAAATGTAAAATTTAGGGATAATGATAATGAACCCTTTATTCTAAAGGATGTATTACATGTTCCAGATTTAAATGAAAGTCTTTTATCAGTTAGCAAGATAGTTGAAGACAATAAAAGGATTATATTTGATATACAAGGCAGCTATATCATAGATGAACAAGGTAGAACTTTAATAGAAGCAAAAAAGAGTAATGAATTTTACATAATCAATTCTATTTTATATAACCCATTCACTGAAAATGACTCAAAAACCTATAAGACTTGTGATTCCAACTGGGATAAATGGCATAAGAGACTCTGTCACATAAATAACATTATATGCACCTAATGAAACAACACTCTTCAGTTTACAATTTCAACTACAATGAAGCCAACATTCCTGATCAATGCATTACCTGCATATAAGCAAAAATCACTAGATTACCATTAAAGAAGATAAAATACATCCAGTCAAAGAATCAACTAGACCTTCTACACCTTGATCTTATTGGACCTATCAAAGTACTATCCATTGGTAAAGCAAAGTATATATTGACAATAATTGATGATTATTCAGGAAAATTATTTGTTCAATTTTTAAAGTATAAATCAGAAACACCCCAAATATTTAAAAGTTTTATTGAAAGAGTGGAAAATCTAACTGAAAGGAAAATTAAAAGCATCAGAACAGACAATGGCACTGAATTTGTAAATAATGAAATGGCTACTTATTTGAAAGGAAAGGGAATTCAACACCAAATGTCATGCTGAAATTTTTATACCAAAGCATAAAAGGTCAAAACTTGAATGTACCACACAATCTGGTATATTTGTTGGTTATTCTTCAGAAAGGAAGGCTTACAGAATTTGTGACCCTAAAGATTTTTCAATTACTGAGTCAAAAGATGTGAAATTCCTTGAAGACAAGAAGGGTGCAGCACTCCTTGAAAATGATAACACTACTAAGACTCAAGATTATTCCTTGATAGAAATATTTGAAAATGACAACAGTGAAGAAACATTTCCATTGCAAGAGCGAGAAGATGTAGCAGAAAGCCAAGAAGAAAATCTTATCTCTTCCAATCAAACATCAACAATATACAATTCAAGACCAAATGTAAGAGACCAAATTTACTATGAACTTTCTTCAGGAGAAGGAGAAGTCTGTCAATCATCAAAAACAACACATCCTCCTTGTTGACCAAGAAACATGCAGATATAAAAAAAATATATATATATATATAATCTATTTATTTACTAGTAAGATATTGCTTTTAAATAAAATGCTGTAATTATAAAACTAGGTTTTAATGGAAGAAGAGAAGAAAATCAAAGCAGAAAAAAATAAATGTTTGTTAAAATCAAGTAGAATTGAATATATTGAGTAAACGTGACGTGATAGAAAATTTAATATTTTTATAATCAGAACCGAATAATACAAAAAGTTCAGCTATCAATTCTTTTTTTATTTTTCATCGCAGGCCTTTGTTATGAGAAATTAAAATTATTGTGCTACTGTAATCATTTTCTGACCTAAAATACAGTAATCGGTCCGTTTTTTTTTTTTTTTGCCTAAATCGCATTTTCTGGGCTCGAAACTATGACGCGTGCTCTTTCTAGACATAGTTCGATATCCTGTAAAACATTTTTCAGATTGGTCAAATCTGTAGTAGTGTATATAAGGAAAAAACAGACTAATATTTCTATTTTATTTATATAGATATAGATTTTACGAAAATTCCTGACGTGATGGCCAAAAATTGAGGTCATTTTCGAAATCATCCCTCCAAATAACATATAATTCAGTTGATATTTCTCTTGAATATTTTTCATCGCAGGTTTGTATATTCATTTTATTTTAGGTTTATTCTTCTCAACTCTAGAAATGTATTCTTTATAAAAGATTTTCATTTTTCCCCTTTATAAGCCAAAATATTTACCATATCAAATTGATGATTACAGGAATATTATAAAGTAAATACCCCCCCCCCCCCCCCCCAAAATAAAAATAAAATTATAGTTATATTAAAAATACACACAGATATATAGAATGTGCCTTATTTTAAACCATCTACCGAAATAGGACCTTATTGTGTTCAGAGAGAAAGTAGGGTTTCTGCGATTCAATCAATATATTTGTCCATATATTCTATATAAATTTCATATTTTACTCGCTGCCAATAAGTATAAAGTATTAACAGAACATCAAGTTAATATGATGCATTACTCTCCATCTGTTATAAAAAAAAAAATTTTATGCATATGATTCTTTTAAAAATAAATCGATTTTCTACTGCCCTTACTGGAGGTTAGATTGACCAAATCTAGCTAAGCTCGCCTGGCGGCGCCACCGCCGGTGAGAAGTGGTGCGCCTCCGTAGTTGGTGACAAGGAATCAGAGGTGGTGCGCATGGCGGCGGAAAAAAGAAGCAGAAAGAACTTTTACCAAGAAGGGGAAGCGACGTCATTTAAACGCGCGTCGAACTTTTTCATATTTAATCCTTATGTTTTAATTAAAGTACCTAAATTTAATCCAATGTCAATCTTGAATTATCCAAGTTAAGTACACTATTTTAAACATATATTTAAGCAAGCTTTTCTACCAAAAGGTTTATAAATAGTGTTCTTATTTACCGATAAGTTTTATTACTTTAAGTTTTTTATCTAAAAGTTTGAATACCAACAAGTTTTATAATATATAAGTTTGATTACCAGCAAGTTTTTTATCTATAAGTTTTATAATCAATATAAGTTTATTATCTTAAAATTATTTATCAAAAGTAAGATTTTCTACCTATTAATTAAAAACAAGTCAAAGTTATTTTTTATCATTTATCTACAACACTTACTGCAATGATAAAATAATGGTAGGGACCATTAATATTGTATTTTAAAAACTTTTACTTTCAATTTGCGGAAGAGCAATACTCGAAGCATATTATATATTTCTTATTATGTATGTATTTCTACTGTCCTAAAAGCTTATGTCCATAATTAATTTAAAATGCCCTTTCCAAGAGTCTAGCTTCAGTATCTGTATAGAAGCAAAACCGAAAAATGCACTATTAAAGCGGTATGGTAGATTAAAATGGTAAAAGCGCTGGGAGGGCTCATCACTAATGAGCCATGCCCTCCCATTATTTTATCATTGCAGTAAGGGCAGTAGAAATTTGATTTATTTTTAAAATAATCATACGCGTCAAAAATAGTTCAAATTTCTTAGAATATCAAGTATATTAATGAAAAGGATTATTTTGATTACTAAATTAAGGTCATGAAAAAGTGGAACCGGATCCGAAAGAAAATTTGGGCCTTAGGATAGTAAAACTTTTGATTCAGATTTTGTCTTTTTGCCGTTAATGGCAGAGAATGGGTTACTTGCCGACCAGGCACTATCAAATATTTACTGGGTTGTGTTCAATTCTGCTTTATCCACGGTCTAAGAGATTGGTATGGAAGTCAATGGTAGGGTCGAAACTGTCGCCAGGTTCTTTTTTGACAAGCACGGCCTGGCACATATCCCGGTTAACTATTAGAACTTCCATCACATACACCGAACTTAATAGAGAAACATTCATATTTTCTTTCCACACACACAAATATATGTACTAGGAATATTTATATAATAGAAAATATCTATTAAATATTTATTTTTAATCTTAAATTTAATAAAAATCAATGAAAGAATAGCCTAATATTTCTTGAAAATATATTTTCTCATGTGTTTCTGTCTTCTGCTCTTTTACTACGCTATCTTTATTCTTTTTTTATCTTTCGCATTTATGACACGTAACTGCCGAATCCTTTGCGTTTTTTTTTTGTTTATTAAAAAATGTAATATTTGAAATGAACCTGAAATAATAAATTATTTTCCTTTTTATTTTCATTTTATTATTAATTTATCACTCAAATGTTTTGACTTTTTTTATTTTACATATATTCTGAAGATTAATTTAAATATATAATCCTTTTTGGACAAAGTGTATAGAATTAATTTTTATATATTCGTGAGAAGGAAATATCAAGAATATAACAAAAATTTTAGCAAAAAATATAAACTTGATATTATAGAATTCTTCTAATGTTTGCTCCTAAAATGTTAACTTTCGTACCAAATAATGTGTTTTACGGGGAGTTTTAATTCATTATGAAGAAAAAAGGTTCTGAGAATCATCGTGGCTTATGATTACCATGCTCTAGCTGGACGAACGTTTCAGAAGTGGTTTGTATGGTTTAAAAGTGGAAATTTTGATTTGGAAGACGAAGAAAGATCCGCAGCCCCACTAAAGTTTGAGGATGAAGAATTAGGGGCAAGGCTCAATGAAGATCCAACACAAACGCAAAAGGAACTCGCAAAACACTTTGAGTCACACAACCAGCCATTTTTCATCGCTTAAACGAAATGGGAATGATCCGAAAGGTAGGAAATTGGGTGCCGTATTAACTGATGCAAAGGGACGTCGAACGCCGTTTTTCACGTGTGAACAACTGATTCAACATAAAAAAAGAAAGGGGTTTTTGCATCGAATTGTGTAACTGGTGATGAAAGGTGGGTCCATTACGATAATCCAAAAGGTCGGGCAACGTATGGATACCCTGGCCGTGCCTCATCATCGACGGCCAAGCTGAATATTCATGGCGGAAAGATTATGCTGTATGTTTGGTGGGGCCAACTAGAATTAGTATATTATGAGCTGCTACAACCGAACGAAAGGATCACAGGAGAGGTCGACCGAAGAAAATTGATGCGTTTGAGCCGAGCATTGCGAGAAAAATTACTGTGATACGGCAATAGACACGACAAAGTTATTTTGCAACATGATAATGCTTGACCACATGATGCAGCACCCGTTTAAACTTACTTAGAAACTCTCAAATGAGAAGTCCTACCCCACATTCCGTATATCCCAGACATTCCTCCTTCCGATTATTATCTCTTCCGACAATGCAACATGGCCTGGCTGACCAGCACTTCTTTAATTACGATGAAGTCAAAAAATGGATCGATGAATTGATAGCGGCCAAAGAGCCGGTCTTTTTCCGCGATGAGATCCGTCAATTAACAGAAAGATGGGAAAAAGTAGTGGCTAGCGACGAACAATACTTTGAACATTGAAGGTCTAACCAATTTTAACAATAAAGCTTCAATTTACGAAAGGTAAAACACCGCACGAACTTATTTATATTCCCAATACATTTAAATGGATGCACTGACACACATCAAGCTATAAGTTGTCCGACACAAACACCAAAATCGTTTATTTCAAATTCACGTAAATCAAAGACACTTTTGGCTATTGTTGAGAGCCTAGAAACGTATAATAGACCCTACTTTGTTTTTCGCAATTATAATCGCACCTAGGAGAGACGCTTAAATAGCGGGCGGCACTGGAGAACTGGGTAATATTCCTGGTATATAGTTTAGGATGATGTAGAAATATTTCCAGGAAAGCAATACAAGTTCCATATACCGTTAGAATGAACACACGCTAGTCAGAAATTGGCCAACTATTGTACGCTCAGCATTTTTCCCAACATCATATATTGATAAACCGAAATTATATGAAGAACACAAATAAATAAAAGGAAGAAAAGTGAAGCCGAAGAAGCAAATTTAGCAATTAAATATTTATATTGAATGAGATAAGTTATTATATGATGTAATTTTATTTCATTTAACCGTTAAACGAAGAAATTTGAATTGCGCAAAACGAATTTCGAAAACAATTCTAAGTAAATAATCAAATCTTTGAGGCTGAGAGCCTTTCTAGATTATCTAAACTGACACAGGAATCTTTATTTGTGTTCTCAAGTATTAAAGTTTCGTAACATGCGAAAAGATGATTGAAAGAAATATATTCTTGTCATATACACATCTACAGAGTTTTAAAAATCAATACGAGATTCGCTACGTTTATGTAAATAGGATGATGACCAAATTCTGTCCTCTAACTAATGGTAGATGTCTGTGTTTAAAAGAAAATATTGGAGGCTAATTAATACATAAACCCTCCCTCGAGATCCCCCAGAATCAATTTAGTTTGTGATATCAGACAGAGGACTGGTCAGGGAACTTATAAAAACTTATAATTTAAACTATATATTTGATATTTTAAAGAGATAATGGAGCTATGACTTATCATCAAGCAACATATTTTATATTACTCAGTTTATAAATTTTTAACGCCCCTGCTCACACATCGTTGCTTGTGCGCGACTTTTTGGCCAAAAACAACACACTAACGATGCCGCAGCCACCGTATTCCCCAGATCTGGCCCCCTGTGACTTTTTCTTGTTCCCTAAACTGAAGAGGCCCATGAAAGGACGACGTTACGCTACGCTTGACGAGATAAAGACGGCATCGAAGGAGGAGCTGAAAAAGATTTTTTTTCAAAAATATTTTTCGAAGTGCTTCGAAGATTGGAAAAACCGTTGGCACAAGTGTATAATATCTCATGGGGATTACTTTGAAGGGGACAAAATAGGTATTCATGAATAAATAAATAATTTTTGAAAAAACACAAAAGTCGCGATACATTTTGAACACACCTCGTATGTAAATAATACTAGCACAGCACAATAGTCCTTTGGACTTCGTGCTTTTGTAACAATAAATAAATAAATATATACACTCATTGTTCATTAAATCAATATAAAGCAAATGAAACACAAAATATTATCAAAAACTTAACATCAGCAGGTTATCCCAAAACATTCATTTTAAAACATTTCTACCAGAAACAAGAAGCATCTACCACATCAACGCAGAAAACAAAAATATATAGGCAAAATTGCTATATCCCATATTCCCCGAAATCAGTTAACATATCCAGAACACTTAATAAATACGGAATAAAAACTTATTACAGCAACTCACCCAACTTATTAGGTATCCTAAGAAATCCGATCACAAAAAAAAAAAAAAACAGTCGAGCAGATTGCATAACAGATAAAAAAGAAGTAATTGATTCAATAGAATGTAATAACTGTAACGCCAGATACGTAGGGGAGACAGGGAGAAAATTACACAATAGAATAACAGAACACAAAAGATATATAAACAAAAATGACCCACTATCACTAATAGTACAGCACACCAATATAACAGGACATATATTTAACCTAAATGAACCCATAGTACAATAATAAATTTCAGAGATTAATAATAGAAGCAATAGTATCCAAACAATATAATAGTATTAACCGCAGGATCGATTTGTCAGAAGCATATGAATCAATATACCTAAATAAAATAAAACAATTACATTTACATTAATAGATATTACATATCTAGTGGGATCCCGTAAATTTCAAAATTTCAAAATAATATGACATAAAACGAAAATTATATATGCAACGTAATAATCATAAAAAATAATTCATATAACCACATATTAATTAGAATTAATATTTCTCAAATTGTGCAACCTATATGTAAATCTAAATATGTTAATTATTCAATCAGGCCAATATGCAAAATAATAGTTACATATATAAAATGTAATCTCAAATTAGATGGTTAGTCGTTTATTAACTCCTGTAGAAGGGCGTATGAGCCCGAAAGCTTGTTTTATAATTATGAAATAAAAGATACGCAGCCCTAGATGCTTTGTTTTAACTTATTTATGAATATAACAGGGTTTTTTTCTATTGAACATAAATAGATATTAAAAACAAAGAAGGCATATCCTGACCACAAGCACGTGTGCTTTTTAGATGGCAGAGCGCCATCTAGTGGAACAGAAATCAACTAAAGGTCAATTTAGCCTTTTCCATGATATTTGGCCTACCAATATTCTTGATAAATTATGAGAAACGACCTGACATTTGAATTTTTTCTATTATTTTTTCACATAAATATATACACATATAAATATAAATAGTAGATGTATATAGAAAAGTAGTTAAAACAGAACCAAGAGAGAATGTATGCCCCATACTCCCGTCCATATAACGAGAGAATGAAGACAATTAATTCTCTAAATCCTCGAGCCGCCGACTGTGGCGGTGGTAATCAGGGAACAAATACAGAAAGGAAGGAAGAGAGAGAGAGAATACACACAAAAAAAAAATCCTATTTTTTACTTCCTTGAATCTTCCTCTTTCCTTTTGTTTTTGCCATTGGGGGAAATTAATTCCTGTTCTCGTGGACGACGACATTTTCTGCCATTTTTATGTTATTCTTTTTTTCTCTGTCGGAAACGCTCAATATTATTCTCTTGCTAAGGAAAGGGGGGGGACTTTCTCCAGCCCTCGTCTGGCCCAAATTGGCGGATCTGCTGATTCTATTACCATTAATTGATCGCATGTCGTACCCAGAGAAATACACGCGAATTATTTGCTGTGAACCGCTCATATTGTTTGGGCCGCCGGACAGAAAATTGTGGACAAAAACATCGAAAGTTTTTATTTTTATAGCATGTATTAGAATTGGTAAATTTAAAGTCTAGCGAGGAATGAAACAAAATGTTGAATTATTTTTTAAAGTCATTTTTATATATAGAGAGCATATATATATATTTTAATCTTACATACCATATCAGTTTAATAAATATTGCATGCCTTTTAGTTATTCTTTTATATATATGTGAGGAATATATTCCATATAATAATTTTAATAATATATTTATCTATGTAACGCCGCCAATAATATTTGAGGGTGATATATAAGATTGTAGGGTTGTTTATATGATTGTAGAAAGAATTTTGTGGTTTTCTACATCTGTAGTTTCAATACTCAGGCTATTCTGGGGTCAGGCCCAAAACGTACTATAGATGGCATTGAAGGGAAAACAGCCCGAAATGCATTCGTGGTTGAATTTTCTTGATTTATAAAAATAATGCAATGGCCAAATATCAGGTAACAGGCTAAATCAACGTTTAGTTGATTCCTGTTCCACTAGATAGCGCTCTGCCATCTAAAAAGCTCAGTGCTCGTGGCCAGGATATGCCTTTTTTGATTAATTATTTCACATTTATAAATATATTAGAAACAAAAAAGACATATCCTGACTGCTCACATGAGAATTTCGGATGGCAGAGCGCAATCTAGTGAAACAAAGATCAAATAAATATAAAATTATCATATTAGCGGTCAGAAAAGGCCCCTTTATAATATCAACACTTGGCCATGTTTCTATTTTTTCTTTTTTTCACACCATCAATGTAATTATGCAAATTCAGTCTAAAATACTTATTTATAGATTTCTCAGGAAGCCTCTTGGGCCAAATATTTGGTCGTTGAGGTACAGCCTGCACCATGCTGACGAGGGCTAACAGCCAGAAACTCGTTCGTGGTTAACCTTTCTTGATTTATCAAGAAAATGGGTTGACCAAATATCATTGAACAATCCTAAATCAACGTTAAGTTGATTATTGTTCCACTAGAAGGCGTTCTGCCATCTAAAATGTGAGCGGTCAGGATATGCCTTTTTTTAGGTTTTTAAAATCAACACCTCACTTTTTTCTATTTTTCTTTTTTTTTAACCATACAATATATAAGCTAAAAGTGGCACCTTTCCCTTTAAATTCATATTATAACAATGCATTTTGTTCATCATCTTTGTACAAAACGCAAAGGTGGTGTCGTAGAAAGAGCCCCAACACCAGTTTTGGCAAATACAGACAAAAGCCAATCTTTATGCTGTTTCGGGCTGTCCTTTATCAGAACAAGAACGGTTTCGAATTCATAACGTCCTACGAGAGGAATTATCAAATAGGTCGAATTCACAAATAAGATCCTCATAATGATGGCTCTATATTCACCCCCACTGGGGTGATGAACAAAATGTATTGTTTTAATTCACAAATCTTACTCCTTTTTACTGGGCGCCAAGCTAATTACTGGCTCAGTTTGTGTGGCCGAGTTTTAATACAAGAAAATCCTAACTTTAAATAATTTTAAATAACTCATGCTTATTTATATGTAGGTTTTAATTCTTGCAAAATTTTAAGTCCACCAGCGAGTGTAAGTAACCAAACGGGGGCACATTTATAAGTGCAAAGTCGAACTGCATTTCACATGTGTAGACATGTAGTGCACTTACAGTAAAAACAGTCGCCTACTTCTACCCATCATTATTATCATGGCCTGTTTCACGTGTACTGGGGATAAACAAAAAATAAATGTAGGTTTACCATTAATAAATACTTCAAGTTTTAAAAAAACGACTTTTTAAATTAAGTAAAACTTTATGTCCGATTTTATACAATGTATAGTAAAACATTAATTTTTCAAGATTTGATCACAAATATAAAATACACGGGATATTTTATTTATTTTATAAATTTTATTTATATATAATTTAAGCATAATTCAATGTAATGATCTCTGCAGATTGCTCCTTTAAATTTTTTTGCGTTGTAAACAAGTTCCACAATACATTTTACACTGGTAGCATCTTCTGCGATTTTTAGTAATATATATACAGTATACTATGTATATATATACTTTGTGTATATAGAGTCGGCGCTTGTCCTAGGTTCATAAAAAGCCATAATTTTAGAACTAAAATGTTATATTTATTCGCCTACCGGATTGTGAAAAGGTTTTTGAGTGCTTTTGAATTAATATTTGTAGATCCTTTGGTAATTTCTTTTGCCCTGCTTCTAATGCCCAAGTTATCACTTATCAGTTGTAAAGAAAGCTGTTTCAAATCCATTCTGGCTCGTTTGACGTCTTGCACATGATGTAATTATATATTACCTTTCTGAATTGTTTCAGCCATATAAAAAATAATAAAATATAAGCACAGGGACCATTTTTGGTGTTCCTGCCAACTGAATACTTTTCCATTTTCAAACCCCCTCATATATATCTATATTATTCGAAATTTTATTTATTGGTTTACGGATCGATTGTCATAGTCTAATGCATGGTGAGGAGATCACTGCGACAAATATTCCTATTTTAGGGGAAGGTTGGATACTAAAGTTTTATTTTTAAATTAACTTAAAGTATAGCTAAACAACACTCGCCTTATATTTGATAAAATTTTTCGTGGGATTTCTTTTTATTTTCTAATTGTGCCTACAAGAGTAAATTTGTGTATATCTATGAGAGAATCGGCAAACGGGACACTTGTATACTAAATGTCAGTGATGACATTGCGACAGGTACCAGATATTGGTTGCCGCACCAAACGTTCGCCAATTTAATCGGGGGAGTTTTTTTGAGATTGGATGTTTTACGTCATATATTTCCATGTTAGATTTGTAATTTGTGCGAGAATAGGCAAGTAGGTTTTATTCCATATTTATTTGGCTCGCTATGAATACATTGACGAACACCTACCGCATCGATCTTTGAAATGCGATATTGCTATCCACTGTGAAATATTGGGCAGGTGAATCCATTGTTTAAAAGTTGTGATTCAGAGAGGTCTTTGAAAACCTTTTTAATGGCAGCAAATTTATCAAATGCATTTATAGTTTCTCTATTTTAAATATCATAAAACTTAACGCCTTTTCTCAAGAGAAAAAGAAAGCGTTCGGCGATCATTACAGCGTCCTACATATTTCCACACTAGTTTCATCGTCCGTCCGTATAGGATTATCTGGTAGCACGTCTAACCCCAATAAAGTATAAAAGACCAACAAAAGTCCTTATTTATAATAAATAAATGTCTGTGGCGCCACGTTCTCTAGTATATCTAGTTCTGATATCAGAAATGAATTGATTAGTACATGTATAACACTAAATTCTCTAAAACAAAGCAATAAGGCGCCATCTAAATATGACAAATGAGAACATTTAGGCGCGAATTTTTCTTTCACACACATATATCAAATTTCTACTATTCTTTCTGCGATCAAAATATATTGTAACATAGTATTTATTAATTTTATTTATCTAACATAATATTTCTTAATTTTATTATTTTTTATTTAACAGAGTGGTCATTTTTATTTTTATATCTTGCGACTCTGTAAATTTCCCCTCGTGGCTTATCTTTTGTTTACCTTGGATAGTTTGTCCTTCCCTGAAATAAATTTTGTTTTCTCGTGAAGTTTTTGTCTTCCCTAATTTTCCACGTGGCATTTTGGTGGAGATGCTGGGTAAGTTAGGGAAGACAAACTGAAGATCGCCGAGAAGACCTTGAAGCCATGGGTGCTGTGATCTACATTTTCGGAGACTGACATCAGGATTCCACCGCCGTGCTAAAGCCAAGACTTCCCTCGAAGATGGCGATGTCCCTATAGACGATACGACGACAAAGCCGCTCTTCACGCCGCAAGAAAATGGACGCAAAGGTACTAGGGACAAAGTTCCAAGACTTCGATGGAATCCTTGGTAGAAGCACGTCAAATCCACGTCAGTATCTACAATAATTGCTAGCTGTGGGTCACAGCTCCCATAGGGAAGAAGCTATGTAACATAGTATTTATTAATTTTATTTATCTAACATAATATTTCTTAATTTTATTATTTTTTATTTAACAGAGTGGTCATTTTTATTTTTATATCTTGCGACTCTGTAAATTTCCCCTCGTGGCTTATCTTTTGTTTACCTTGGATAGTTTGTCCTTCCCTGAAATAAATTTTGTTTCCTCCTGAAGTTTTTGTCTTCCCTAATTTTCCACGTGGCAATATATTGGGAGGACTAGGCTCATTAGTGGTGAACCCTTCCAGTGGTTTCGCCAATTTAATATACCAGACCGCTTCTTTAGAGCTCTAATACTGCATTAGAACAGTCTAGCATTTATAAGCAGAATGATCCAATACAGTATAAGAGCTTTAAAGTAGCGGTCTGGTAGATTAAATTTGGCGAAACCACTGGAAGGGTTCACTACTGATGAGCCAAGCACTCCCAATATATATTTTTATTGTTGTAAGAACAGTAGAAATTTGATATATGTGTGAAAAAAACATTCGCGTCTATATGTTCTCATTTACCACTATATTCTCGATCATCTTTAAAAAAAACAATTCAAAAGGTTCAAAAGAAGTACCTACATTTTGACAGGTCCTTTAGGACCAGGGAGATGTGAAATTATATTTATGGCTCTAACTCTTTGGGATAGTGGTTGCCTATTCCATTGTGTGATTCTATCATCACAAAGTATGTTATTTCGTCCATTTATATTTAGTGGTTCTTCAATATTTGACTATCTTTCTGATTCAGGTTTAAGGCTACTTCTTTCAAGATAATCTTCATTAGATCCTCCTCCATTTCCCCCCTATTTTAATACCTTTTCATTCAACAAAGTGAAATTCATTCTAAAAATTTGGACGCTATTTTTTCTTCACTTCTTTTACAATTATAGGATGAAAATTCAAATTACAATTACTATATTAAAATTACAATACGGATGTATTATATAAACAAGAGTGCAATAAAAATAATGTTGCGTT
>CP092875.1:25095487-25127933 GCA_030710605.1 Cordylochernes scorpioides
TCAGATTTTGTCTTTTTGCCGTTAATGGCAGAGAATGGGTTACTTGCCGACCAGGCACTACCAAATATTTACTGGGTTGTGTTCAATTCTGCTTTATCTACGGTCTAAGAGATTGGTATGGAAGTCAACGGTAGGGTCGAAACTGTCGCCAGGTTCTTTTTTGACAAGCACGGCCTGGCACATATCCCGGTTAACTATTAGAGCTTCCATCACATTCACCGAACTTAATAGAGAAACATTCATATTTTCTTTCCACACACACAAATATATGCACTAGGAATATTTATATAATAGAAAATATCTATTAAATATTTATTTTTAATCTTAAATTTAATAATATTAATAAAAGAATAGCCTACTATTTCTTGAATATATATATTTTTTCATGTGTTTCTGTCTTCTGCTCTTTTACTACGCTATCTTTATTCATTTTTTTATCTTTCGCATTCATGACGCGTTGCTGCCAAATCCTTTGCGTTTTTTGTTTGTTTATTAAAAAATGTAATATTTAAAATGAACCTGAAATAATAAATTATTTTCCTTGTTTTCCTTTTTATTTTCATTTTACTATTAATTTATCACTCAAATGTTTTGACCTTTTTTCTTTTACATATATTTTGAAGAATAATTTGAATATATAATCCTTTTTGGACAAAGTGTATAAAATTAATTTTTATATATGCGTGAGAAGGAAATATCAAGAATATAACAATTTCAGCCAAAATATAAACTTGATATTATAGAATTCTTCTAATGTTTGCTCCTAAAATGTTAACTTTTGTACCAAATAATGTGTTTTGCGGGGAGTTTTAATTCATTATGAAGAAAAAAGGTTCTGAGAATCATCGTTGCTTATGATTACCATGCTCTAGCTAAACGAAAGTGTCAGAAGTGGTTTGCACGGTTTAAAAGTGGAAATTTTGATTTGGAAGACGAAGAAAGATGCGGAGCCCCACTAAAGTTTGAGGATGAAGAATTAGGGGCAAGGCTCAATGAAGATCCAACACAAACGCAAAAGGAACTCGCAAAAACACTTTGAGTCACACAACCAGCCATTTTTCATCGTTTAGAAAAAATGGGAATGATCCGAAAGGTAGGAAATTGGGTGCCGTATTAACTGATGCCAAGGGACGTCGAACGCCGTTTTTCACGTGTGAACAACTGATTCAACGTAAAAAAAGAAAGGGGTTTTTGCATCGAATTGTGTAACTGGTGATGAAAGGTGGGTCCATTACGATAATCCAAAAGGTCGGGCAACGTATGGATACCCTGGCCGTGCCTCATCATCGACCATGGCGGAGAGAGTATGCTGTATGTTTGGTGGGGCCAATTATAATTAGTATATTATGAGCTGCTACAACCGAACGAAAGGATCACAGGAGAGGTCGACCGAAGAAAATTGATGCGTTTGAGCCGAGCATTGCGAGAAAAATTACTGTGATACGGCAATAGACACGACAAAGTTATTTTGCAACATGATAATGCTTGACCACATGATGCAGCACCCGTTTAAAACGTACTTAGAAAACTCTCAAATGAGAAGTCCTACCCCACATTCCGTATATCCCAGACATTCCTCTTCCGATTATTATCTCTTCCGACAATGCAACATGGCCTGGCTGACCAGCACTTCTTTAATTACGATGAAGTCAAAAAATGGATCGATGAATTGATAGCGGCCAAAGAGCCGGTCTTTTTCCGCGATGAGATCCGTTAATTAACAGAAAGATGGGAAAAAGTAGTGGCTAGCGACGGACAATACTTTGAACATTGAAAGTCTAACCAATTTTAACAATAAAGCTTCAATTTACGAAAAATAAAACACCGCACGAACTTATTTATATTTCCAATACATTTAAAGGCATGCACTGACATCAAGCTATAAGTTGTCCGACACAAACACCAAAATCGTTTATTTCAAATTCACGTAAATCAAAGACACTTTTGGCCATTGTTGAGAGCCTAGAAACGTATAATAGCCCCTACTTTGTTTTTCGTAATTATAATCGCACCTATGAGAGACGCTTAAATAGCGGGCGGCACTGGAGAACTGGGTAATATTCCTGGTATATAGTTTAGGATGATGTAGAAATATTTCCAGGAAAGCAATACAAGTTCCATATACCGTTAGAATAAACACACGCTAGTCAGAAATTGGCCAACTATTGTACGCTCAGCATTTTTCCCAACATCATATATTGATAAACCGAAATTATATAAAGAACACAAATAAATAAAAGGAAGAAAAGTGAAGCCGAAGAAGCAAATATAACAATTAAATATTTATATTGAATGAGATAAGTTATTATATGATGTAATTTTATTTCATTTAACCGTTAAACGAAGAAATTTGAATTGCGCAAAAACGAATTTAGAAAACAATTCTAAGTAAATAATCAAAACTTTGAGGCTGAGAGCCTTCTAGATTATCTAAACTGTCACAGGAATCTTTATTTGTGTTCTCAAGTATTAAAGTTTCGTAACATGCGAAAAGATTGCTTGAAAGAAATATATTCTTGTCATATACAAATCTACAGAGTTTTTAAAATCAATACGAGATTCGCTACGTTTATGTAAATAGGATGATGACCAAATTCTGTCCTCTAACTAATGGTAGATGTCTGTGTTTAAAAGAAAATATTGGAGGCTAATTAATACATAAACCCTCCTCGGGACCCCCACAGAAACAATTTAGTTTGTGATATCAGACAGAGGACTGGTCAGGGAACTTATAAAAACTTATAATTTAAACTATATATTTGATATTTTAAAGAGATAATGGAGCTATGTCTTATCATCAAGCAACATATTTATATATTACTTAGTTTATAAATTTTTAACGCTCCTGCTCACACATCGTTGCTTGTGCGCGACTTTTTGGCCAAAAACAACACACTAACGATGCCGCAGCCACCGTATTCCCCAGATCTGGCCCCCCTGTGACTTTTTCTTGTTCTCTAAACTGAAGAGGCCCATGAAAGGACGACGTTACGCTACGCTTGACGAGATAAAGACGGCATCGAAGGAGGAGCTGAAAAATATTTTTTTTAAAAGATTTTTTGAAGTGCTTCGAAGATTGGAAAAACCGTTGGCACAAGTGTATAATATCTCATGGGGATTACTTTGAAGGGGACAAAATAGGTATTCATGAATAAATAAATAATTTTTGAAAAAACACAAAAGTCGCGATACATTTTGAACACACCTCGTATGTAAATAATACTAGCACAGTACAATAGTCCTTTGGACTTCGTGCTTTTGTAACAATAAATAAATATACACTCATTGTTCATTAAATCAATATAAAACAAATGAAACACAAAATATTATCCAAAACTTAACATCAGCAGGTTATCTCAAAACATTCATTTTAAAAACATTTCTACCAGAAACAAGAAGTATCTACCACATTAACACAGAAAACAAAAATATATAGGCAAAATTTCTATGTCCCATATTCCCCGAAATCAGTTAACATATCCAGAACACTTAATAAATACGGAATAAAAATTTATTACAGCAACTCACCCAACTTATTAGGTATCCTAAGAAATCCGATCACAAAAAAAAAAAAACAGTCGAGCAGATTGCATAACAGATAAAAAAGAAGTAATTTATTCAATAGAATGTAATAACTGTAACGCCAGATACGTAGGGGAGACAGGGAGAGAATTACACAATAGAATAACAGAACACAAAAGATATATAAACAAAAATGATCCAATATCACTAATAGTACAGCACACCAATATAACAGAACATATATTTAACCTAATTGAACCCATAGTATATTACAATAACATCAATAATAAATTTCAGAGATTAATAATAGAAGCAATAGTATCCAAACAATATAATAGTATTAACCGCAGGATCGATTTACCAGAAGCATATGGCTCAATAGACCTAAATAAAATAAAACAATTACATTTACAACAATAGATATTACATATCTAGTGGATCCCTTAAATTTAAAGATTTCAAAATAATATGACATAAAACGAAAATTATATATGCAACGTAATAATCATAAAAAATAATTCATATAACCACATATTAATTAGAATTAATATTTCTCAAATTGTGCAACCTATATGTAAATCTAAATATGTTAATTATCCAATCAGGCCAATATGCAAAATAATAGCTACATATAAAATGTAATCTCAGATTAGATGGTTAGTCGTATATTAACTCCTGTAGAAGGGCGTATGAGCCCGAAACTTGTGTTATAATTATGAAATAAAAGATACGCAGCCCTAGATACTTTGTTTTAACTTATTTATGAATATAACAGGGTTTTTTTCTATTGAACATAAATAGATATTAAAAACAAAGAATGCATATCCTGACCACAAGCACGTGTGCTTTTTAGATGGCAGAGCGCCATCTAGTGGAACAGAAATAAACTAAAGGTCAATTTAGCCTTTTCCATGATATTTGGCCTACCAATATTCTTGATAAATCATGAGAAACGACCTGATATTTTTATTTTTTCTATTATTTCTTCACATAAATATATACACATATAAATATAAATAGTAGATGTATATAGAAAAGTAGTTAAAACAGAACCAAGAGAGAATGTATGCCCCATACTCCCGTCCATATAACGAGAGAATGAAGACAATTAATTCTCTAAATCCTCGAGCCGCCGACTGTGGCGGTGGTAATCAGGGAACAAATACAGAAGGAAGGAAGAGAGAGAGAGAATACACACAAAAAAAAATCCTATTTTTTACTTCCTTGAATCTTCCTCTTTCCTTTTGTTTTTGCCATTGGGGGAAATTAATTCCTGTTCTCGTGGACGACGACATTTTCTGCCATTTTTATGTTATTCTTTTTTTCTCTGTCGGAAACGCTCAATATTATTCTCTTGCTAAGGAAAGGGGGGACTTTCTCCAGCCCTCGTCTGGCCCAAATTGGCGGATCTGCTGATTCTATTACCATTAATTGATCGCATGTCGTACCCAGAGAAATACACGCGAATTATTTGCTGTGAACCGCTCATATTGTTTGGGCCGCCGGACAGAAAATTGTGGACAAAAACATCGAAAGTTTTTATTTTTATAGCATGTATTAGAATTGGTAAATTTAAAGTCTAGCGAGGAATGAAACAAAATGTTGAATTATTTTTTAAAGTCATTTTTATATATAGAGAGCATATATATATATTTTAATCTTACATACCATATCAGTTTAATAAATATTGCATGCCTTTTAGTTATTCTTTTATATATATGTGAGGAATATATTCCATATAATAATTTTAATAATATATTTATCTATGTAACGCCGCCAATAATATTTGAGGGTGATATATAAGATTGTAGGTGTTGAATTTAAGATATATCACGGAATATTTTATCAATAGATTTTTATAAATATAGTTATCATCATCAATGGTTGTTATTCTTCTTCTTATTTTAGTTTTACATATGTATGTTTGTATCTAGATGATAAATAAAGTTTTATTAAATTAAAACGTATTTGTTATGCATTGATTGAATATAATAAAAAACCAATAATTGGTAGCAGAGCGTGGTTGATAAAAGTAAGTAAATAAAATATTTTCCTGAAATCTAAAGCGGTACGTAATTAAAATAAGAACATTCAAAATGGCGGAAAATATAAGAATTCCTGAATTTAATGGAGAAAATTTCCATAGCTGGAAATTCAGAATAGAAGCCTTCCTTGAAGGAAAGGGATTAAAAAGGTATTTATATGAAGACCCGCCACAATTAGATGATAAGACAGATTGGAGTATCAAGGATGCCCAAGCAAAAGGAATAATGACTAGTGCAATGAATGATAGTCAAGTAAGTTTAATTTTGAATTGCAAAACTACAAAAGACATTTGGAACTCAATTCATAGAAGATATGAAGGAGATATAAAAAAACAAAAAATTGAGGCTAAAAATAACCTCTTCAGAATGCAGATGAAAAAGGATGAAAATTTAAATCAGTTCTTACTTAGATCAGAAAAATTACTAGAAACTGCAAGGATATTGGGAAACAGTATTGAAGAAGAGGAATTTGTAGATGCATTTATAAAGGCTTTACCAACAAAATACAATATCATAGTGATGCAATTGAGCAGCATTAGTGATCCAGGAATTCTAGACATAAGAAGAATTGTACAACTTTATCTAGAGAGATACAAATTTCAGGAAAAAGAAGAAAATCCTAATGCATATAAAATGTTCACTAAAGAAAATGTGCACTTTAATAGGAATACAACATTTGAAAATACAAGACCTAAAAGGAAGATTCAATGCTTCATATGCAGTAAATATGGACATAAAGCAAATGATTGTTGGTACAACCCAAAAAACAAAGGAGAAAATTCCACAAGAAAGAACAATGGACCACAATCAAACACACATTCTTGGAAAACAAGACAAAATGTGCCCAGAGCTACAGCTGCTAAAGTAAAAGAAGAACAGACATTTACCACAATCAGTAAAGAAGAGGAGATAAAGGAAGATAAATATCAAGGTTGGATTCTAGACAGTGGAGCAACTTGTCATATGACATCCTCTCTTGAGCAAATGAAAGACATTCAACCTGATGAAAGAAAAATTGTTCTAGCTGATGGGAGCTACACTAAATCAAATTACATAGGAAATGTGAAACTAAATGGTGTGAATCATTTTTTAATACTAAATAATGTTTTACATGTCCCTAGTTTAACTGATAATTTGATTTCCGTAAACAAACTTGTACAAGAAAATAACAAAGTGATTTTTGATCAAAAAGGAGGACATATTATTGATCAAGCTGGATATACTATAATTACAGCAAACAAAGTAGGAGACCTATATTTTATAAAAGGAAATAATAATAAAATAGATATCACTTTCAAAGTAACTAATATCCCATGGGAGGTGTGGCACAAAAGACTTGGACATATAAATGATCAATACATGGAAATAATGAAAAAGAATCAATTAGTTTATAAATTTGACTACAATGAACAGAAATCAATGGAAAATTGCATCAGCTGTATAAAAGGAAAGTATTCAAGAAAACCCTTTAAGACAGTTACTGAAAATCAATCAAACCAGCCACTTGAGCTACTACATTTGGATTTGATAGGTCCAATCAAACAACTCTCAATTGGATCTGCAAAATATGTTTTAACTATAGTAGATGATTTTTCAAGAAAAATATTTGTTAAATTTTTACATTCAAAATCTGATACTTTAGAAATATTCAAAGAATTTTTAGAAAGTACTGAAAACCTATTGAATAAAAGAGCTAAATGCATAAGAAGTGATAATGGGCTTGAGTTTGTAAATCAAGAATTTGAGAATTATCTGAAAAATAAAGGCATTATACACCAAAAAACAACTATTTACACTCCACCGCAAAATGGCATAGCAGAAAGGGCTAATAGAAGCATCATAAATGGAACAAGAACACTACTTGTAGAATCAGAGCTTCCCACCAAATTTTGGGCAGAAGCCATGCATAACTTTGTTTATACTAAAAATAGAACACCAAACAAACATAATTTGAAAATAACACCTGAAGAACTCTTTACAGGTAAAAAGCCTACAGTGGCACATCTAAGAACATTTGGTTGTATTGCTGAATTTTGGATACCAAAAGAAAAAAGAGCAAAATTTGACATGATTACACATTCAGGTATATTCATGGGCTACTCATCAAACAGAAAGGCATATAGAATTTTAACCCAAACACTTATTCAATAGTTGAATCAAGAGATGTAAAATTTATAGAAAATAAAAAAGGAGTATCATTACTAAAGAGTGATCAAAATGAAGTACAGGACTATTGCATCTTTAAGTTTCCAGAAGAAAATTTTGATTATGATTCAGAAAATAAACCATCAGAAGAGTCCAACATTCAAGAACTTGAAGAAGCTACACAACAACAACAAAATAATGTTGTTCCCTACCTCAGGCCAAGTGCAAGAAATAAATATTATTGTGAGCTTTCTTCAGATGAAGAAGAATTATCAGATGATTCAAGACTTGATCCAACATTTGATCCTACAGAACACAACCTTTTTGCCTTGGATGAAATTCCTATACCCAACTCATATGAAGAGGCCATTAATAGCAAAAATCCAGAATATTGGATTGAGGCCATGCAAAGGGAAATGAATTCTCTACAAGAACATCAAGTTTGGGACCATGTTTATCTACCTAAAGGGGGTAAAACCCATAAAATCTAAATGGGTATATTCATCAAAGGTTGATCCATCAACAGGACAAACTATCTTCAAAGCAAGACTTGTGGCTCTTGGATGCTGCCAAAAGGATGGAACCTACTTCCAGAATATCTGCTCACCTGTGATGAAAAGTGACAGCTTTAGAACACTTTTAGCATATTGTGTGTTACAGGGTTGGAGCTTAATACACTGTGATGTACAGACTGCATTCCTATATGGAAAATTAGATGAGGACATTTACCTACTTCCACCTCAAGGATATCAGCCTACTGATGAAAATCTTGTCTGTAAGTTAAACCAGGCATTGTATGGGCTGAAACAGTCAAGTAAGGTATGGTACAATACTTTTTCTGATCATTTAGTTAAAATAGGGTTTACTAGATTTAATTCTGATAAATGTTTATTTGAATTTAAAATTGGAAATTCTAATCTTATTTTAGGCCTATATGTTGATGACATGATAATAATTTACTCAGATATCAATATATTAAATGTGGCCATAGGCAAAATTGAATCAAAGTTTAAATTAAAAAGAAATGCTGATAATTTTACCATTTTAGGATTTGAGATTACTCAGCATGAAAATAAAATAACTCTAAAACAAGAGGGCTATATTAACAAATTATTACAAAAATACCATATGCAAGATTGCAAAGGTGTTTCTACACCAATGGATGTTAACACAGATTTTGGAAATTTCCACAGTTCTAAAAAGATAGATCAGCATAAATACCAAGAACTTATTGGTAGTTTGCTTTATTTGGCATGTAAATCTAGGGCAGATATAGCATTTTCTGTTACTGTTTTAAGTAAATACAATACAGATCCTAGAGAAATTCACTGGAATGCTGCCAAAAGAGTATTAAGATATTTACAATTCACAAAAAAATTAGGTTTAGTTTATACTGTGGGTGACACCAAGCTAGAAGGCTTTACAGATGCAAGTTGGAATTCAAAGAATTTTAAATGTTCATTTGGAGGTATAGCCTTTAAATTTGGAAATAATCTTATTTCTTGGTCATGTAAAAGCTTGCCAAATGTTTGTCTCTCAACTACAGATTCTGAACTTTATGCTTTTACACTGGGTGTAAAGACAAGTATTTACATACGATATCTGATTGAAGAATTAACTGGCAAAAATTGTAAGCCAACAATATTTTGTGATAATCAATCAGGAATTACTTTGATAAAATCTGGACAAACTAGCAATAAATCTAACCACTTGATTAGAACCATCAATTTTTTAAATACCAACTTATGTGTATATAATAGCTTTGATATTATGTATATAAATACTGATCAAAATGTTGCTGACATCTTAACAAAACCCTTAAGTAAAGGGAAATTTCATTATTTTTTAAATTGTTGCAATATTATCTCATAACTTTAACTACTGAACTTTAATAAAATTTGAAAATATTAGCCTATAACTAAAGGTTATTGTAACTTGAATAATATAAGGCATATTTTACTATATTCATATGAAGTGTTAACAGATTGTTGACTTCATTTAATCATATGTTTCAAATTAAATTGTAATATTATTAGTTTAAATACTTGATTTTATATCTTTTGTCAAATATTGCTTTATTCAAATATTTAGGCTTAACAATACCTAAAAGTTGTAAACAAATAAATGGGGATGTCGCCGCCATCTAGATGACGTCATTGTTATGACGCAATGCTCGGCCATTCCAACTACTACCTTAGTTACCTGTCTATACTTATAAATTTTAAAACCATGATAAAATATTCAGCTAAATCTTACGGGGGGCATTTGTTGAATTTAAGATATATCACGGAATATTTTATCAATAGATTTTTATAAATATAGTTATCATCATCAATGGTTGTTATTCTTCTTCTTATTTTAGTTTTACATATGTATGTTTGTATCTAGATGATAAATAAAGTTTTATTAAATTAAAACGTATTTGTTATGCATTGATTGAATATAATAAAAAACCAATAGTAGGGTTGTTTATATGATTGTAGAAATAATTTTGTGGTTTTCTACATCTGTAGTTTCAATACTCAGGCTATTCTGGGGTCAGGCCCAAAACGTACTATAGATGGCATTGAAGGGAAAACAGCCCGAAATGCATTCGTGGTTGAATTTTCTTGATTTATAAAAATAATGCAATGGCCAAATATCAGGTAACAGGCTAAATCAACGTTTAGTTGATTCCTGTTCCACTAGATAGCGCTCTGCCTTCTAAAAAGCTCAGTGCTCGTGGCCAGGATATGCCTTTTTTGATTAATTATTTCACATTTATAAATATATTAGAAACAAAAAAGACATATCCTGACTGCTCACATGAGAATTTCGGATGGCAGAGCGCAATCTAGTGAAACAAAGATCAAATAAATATAAAATTATCATATTAGCGGTCAGAAAAGGCCCCTTTATAATATCAACACTTGGCCATGTTTCTATTTTTTCTTTTTTTTCACACCATCAATGTAATTATGCAAATTCAGTCTAAAATACTTATTTATAGATTTCTCAGGAAGCCTCTTGGGCCAAATATTTGGTCGTTGAGGTACAGCCTGCACCATGCTGACGAGGGCTAACAGCCAGAAACTCGTTCGTGGTTAACCTTTCTTGATTTATCAAGAAAATGGGTTGACCAAATATCATTGAACAATCCTAAATCAACGTTAAGTTGATTTTTGTTCCACTAGAAGGCGTTCTGCCATCTAAAATGTGAGCGGTCAGGATATGCCTTTTTTTAGGTTTTTAAAATCAACACCTCACTTTTTTCTATTTTTCTTTTTTTAAACCATACAATATATAAGCTAAAAGTGGCACCTTTCCCTTTAAATTCATATTATAACAATGCATTTTGTTCATCATCTTTGTACAAAACGCAAAGGTGGTGTCGTAGAAAGAGCCCCAACACCAGTTTTGGCAAATACAGACAAAAGCCAATCTTTATGCTGTTTCGGGCTGTCCTTTATCAGAACAAGAACGGTTTCGAATTCATAACGTCCTACGAGAGGAATTATCAAATAGGTCGAATTCACAAATAGATCCTCATAATGATGGCTCTATATTCACCCCCAACTGGGGTGATGAACAAAATGTATTGTTTTAATTCACAAATCTTACTCCTTTTTACTGGGCGCCAAGCTAATTACTGGCTCAGTTTGTGTGGCCGAGTTTTTAATACAAGAAAATCCTAACTTTAAATAATTTTAAATAACTCATGCTTATTTATATGTAGGTTTTAATTCTTGCAAAATTTTAAGTCCACCAGCGAGTGTAAGTAACCAAACGGGGGCACATTTATAAGTGCAAAGTCGAACTGCATTTCACATGTGTAGACATGTAGTGCACTTACAGTAAAAACAGTCGCCTACTTCTACCCATCATTATTATCATGGCCTGTTTCACGTGTACTGGGGATAAACAAAAAATAAATGTAGGTTTACCATTAATAAATACTTCAAGTTTTAAAAAAATGACTTTTTAAATTAAGTAAAACTTTATGTCCGATTTTATACAATGTATAGTAAAACATTAATTTTTCAAGATTTGATCACAAATATAAAATACACGGGATATTTTATTTATTTTATAAATTTTATTTATATATAATTTAAGCATAATTCAATGTAATGATCTCTGCAGATTGCTCCTTTAAATTTTTTTGCGTTGTAAACAAGTTTCACAATACATTTTACACTGGTAGCATCTTCTGCGATTTTTAGTAATATATATACAGTATACTATGTATATATATACTTTGTGTATATAGAGTCGGCGCTTGTCCTAGGTTCATAAAAAGCCATAATTTTAGAACTAAAATATTATATTTATTCGCCTACCGGATTGTGAAAAGGTTTTTGAGTGCTTTTGAATTAATATTTGTAGATCCTTTGGTAATTTCTTTTGCCCTGCTTCTAATGCCCAAGTTATCACTTATCAGTTGTAAAGAAAGCTGTTTCAAATCCTTTCTGGCTCGTTTGACGTCTTGCACATGATGTAATTATATATTACCTCTCTGAATTGTTTCAGCCATATAAAAAAATAATAAAATATAAGCACAGGGACCATTTTTGGTGTTCCTGCCAACTGAATACTTTTCCATTTTCAAACCCCCTCATATATATCTATATTATTCGAAATTTTATTTATTGGTTTACGGATCGATTGTCATAGTCTAATGCATGGTGAGGAGATCACTGCGACAAATATTCCTATTTTAGGGGAAGGTTGGATACTAAAGTTTTATTTTTAAATTAACTTAAAGTATAGCTAAACAACACTCGCCTTATATTTGATAAAATTTTTCGTGGGATTTCTTTTTATTTTCTAATTGTGCCTACAAGAGTAAATTTGTGTATATCTATGAGAGAATCGGCAAACGGGACACTTGTATACTAAATGTCAGTGATGACATTGCGACAGGTACCAGATATTGGTTGCCGCACCAAACGTTCGCCAATTTAATCGGGGGAGTTTTTTTGAGATTGGATGTTTTACGTCATATATTTCCATGTTAGATTTGTAATTTGTGCGAGAATAGGCAAGTAGGAATATTTTATTCCATATTTATTTGGCTCGCTATGAATACATTGACGAACACCTACCGCATCGATCTTTGAAATGCGATATTGCTATCCACTGTGAAATATTGGGCAGGTGAATCCATTGTTTAAAAGTTGTGATTCAGAGAGGTCTTTGAAAACCTTTTTAATGGCAGCAAATTTATCAAATGCATTTATAGTTTCTCTATTTTAAATATCATAAAACTTAACGCCTTTTCTCAAGAGAAAAGAAAGCGTTCGGCGATCATTACAGCGTCCTACATATTTCCACACTAGTTTCATCGTCCGTCCGTATAGGATTATCTGGTAGCACGTCTAACCCCAATAAAGTATAAAAGACCAACAAAAGTCCTTATTTATAATAAATAAATGTCTGTGGCGCCACGTTCTCTAGTATATCTAGTTCTGATATCAGAAATGAATTGATTAGTACATGTATAACACTAAATTCTCTAAAACAAAGCAATAAGGCGCCATCTAAATATGACAAATGAGAACATTTAGGCGCGAATTTTTCTTTCACACACATATATCAAATTTCTACTATTCTTTCTGCGATCAAAATATATTGTAACATAGTATTTATTAATTTTATTTATCTAACATAATATTTCTTAATTTTATTATTTTTTATTTAACAGAGTGGTCATTTTTATTTTTATATCTTGCGACTCTGTAAATTTCCCCTCGTGGCTTATCTTTTGTTTACCTTGGATAGTTTGTCCTTCCCTGAAATAAATTTTGTTTTCTCGTGAAGTTTTTGTCTTCCCTAATTTTCCACGTGGCATTTTGGTGGAGATGCTGGGTAAGTTAGGGAAGACAAACTGAAGATCGCCGAGAAGACCTTGAAGCCATGGGTGCTGTGATCTACATTTTCGGAGACTGACATCAGGATTCCACCGCCGTGCTAAAGCCAAGACTTCCCTCGAAGATGGCGATGTCCCTATAGACGATACGACGACAAAGCCGCTCTTCACGCCGCAAGAAAATGGACGCAAAGGTACTAGGGACAAAGTTCCAAGACTTCGATGGAATCCTTGGTAGAAGCACGTCAAATCCACGTCAGTATCTACAATAATTGCTAGCTGTGGGTCACAGCTCCCATAGGGAAGAAGCTATGTAACATAGTATTTATTAATTTTATTTATCTAACATAATATTTCTTAATTTTATTATTTTTTATTTAACAGAGTGGTCATTTTTATTTTTATATCTTGCGACTCTGTAAATTTCCCCTCGTGGCTTATCTTTTGTTTACCTTGGATAGTTTGTCCTTCCCTGAAATAAATTTTGTTTCCTCCTGAAGTTTTTGTCTTCCCTAATTTTCCACGTGGCAATATATTGAGAGGACTAGGCTCATTAGTGGTGAACCCTTCCAGTGGTTTCGCCAATTTAATATACCAGACCGCTTCTTTAGAGCTCTAATACTGCATTAGAACAGTCTAGCATTTATAAGCAGAATGATCCAATACAGTATAAGAGCTTTAAAGTAGCGGTCTGGTAGATTAAATTTGGCGAAACCACTGGAAGGGTTCACTACTGATGAGCCAAGCACTCCCAATATATATTTTTATTGTTGTAAGAACAGTAGAAATTTGATATATGTGTGAAAAAAACATTCGCGTCTATATGTTCTCATTTACCACTATATTCTCGATCATCTTTAAAAAAAAAAACAATTCAAAAGGTTCAAAAGAAGTACCTACATTTTGACAGGTCCTTTAGGACCAGGGAGATGTGAAATTATATTTATGGCTCTAACTCTTTGGGATAGTGGTTGCCTATTCCATTGTGTGATTCTATCATCACAAAGTATGTTATTTCGTCCATTTATATTTAGTGGTTCTTCAATATTTGACTATCTTTCTGATTCAGGTTTAAGGCTACTTCTTTCAAGATAATCTTCATTAGATCCTCCTCCATTTCCCCCCTATTTTAATACCTTTTCATTCAACAAAGTGAAATTCATTCTAAAAATTTGGACGCTATTTTTTCTTAACTTCTTTGACAATTATAGGATGAAAATTCAAATTACAATTACTATATTAAAATTACAATAAGGATGTATTATATAAACAAGAGTGCAATAAAAATAATGTTGCGTTCATATGGCATACATGTACATCTAGAAACGTAAACTGAAAATTTGGCTAGTTAGTGGATGGAAATTCCCAGTGAGGTAAATACTGTCGCTCGGGCTGTGTAGCCTTTTGATGCAATGAATGGAGTTACAACTCATTTTTCTGTTAAAAGTCGAGTTATCTAGAAAGCTATGAATTTTTATCAAACTACCTATAAAATTAAAGAAAAATAATATGTATTGAAGTTTTTATTAACCTTTTTATGATTCATACGGCCTCTTTGGCCGAGATTATGGATAAAGGGAGAGGTGCAATCCTTAGTACACGAATACCATTTTTCGGCAACTTTAAGCTGTATATTTATTCCCTAGATATAGAGTGGGAGTTAAATAAACGCCGGTATCTTCTTCTTTTAATCTTCCCACCTCCATAAAAAAAGCAAATATTGAATTATTGAATACGTTTTTTTTTCTGGTTGCCAAGTCATTGTTTTAGCTAGCGATGGCTTAATCCTGCAAGAAAAAAAGTTTAACGGCTTTATAAAGCATATAGAACATATTTTATACATAGTTCTTATATAAAATATTTCCGAGAATATATAAAATACATACTGGAAAGAATAAATTCCAAGGATATATTTTGAGAATACAGATTAGGCCCATTGCTTTTATTCAATCAAATTTCTGCTGGTGCCAATTGCGTCAGTGAAATATGCCTTGTCTCTCTTAAGAAATAGAAAAACATGTTTCTGAATAAATTATTCATCGTAAATATATTAATATATTAATACTTTATCTTTTTTTGTTAATAAATATAGAGTAATATACTAAATTATAAATTATTTATAGGCTATGTTTCTAAATTAAACATAGCCAAATTTTGCGAAAAATGTGATTATTCAATAAGCCAAAGGAAACTGTCTTACATTGCTCTAACGGCAGTTTGTGTTTATATCTATATATATAATCTATATATATAAAATTGAATGTCTGTCTGTCTGTTTGTCTGTCTGTTTGTTTGTACTCTATAGATTCAAAAACCATACATCCAATCGCCGTGAAATTTTTGGATATTATTAGGTATATCACCGGGAAGGTTTTTGAAAAATAATTTCATGAATATCTTGAATAACCTTAGAGTTACTTCAGATTTGTAGATTTAACTCGCAAGTAGCACCCCCATTGTGACGATGATAACAAGTTTTCTTATCACTAAGTTTTGTTATCTTAAATATTATTTATCAAAAGTAAGATTATCTCAGGATGACACGGCAATGTGACACGGGAAAAAATGTTCACTAGATAAAACTATGATTTTCTATATGATATAAAAAGCCAACAATGAAGAGTGAATGCAATATAAAAAGCCAACAATGAAGAATGAATGTAAGATAAAAAGCCAACAATGAAGAGTGAATGTAATATAAAAAGCCAACAATGAAGAATGAATGTAAGATAAAAAGCCAACAATGAAGAGTGAATGTAAGATAAAAAGCCAACAATGAATAGAAAATGTAATATAAAAAGCCAACAATGAAGAATGAATGTAAGATAAAAAGCCAACAATGAAGAGTAAATATAATATAAAAAGCCAACAATGAAGAATGAATGTAAGATAAAAAACCAACAATGAAGAGTAAATATAATATAAAAAGCCAACAATGAAGAGTGAATGTAAGATAAAAAGCCAACAATGAAGAGTAAATGTAATATAAAAAGCCAACAATGAAGAATGAATGTAAGATAAAAAACCAACAATGAAGAGTAAATATAATATAAAAAGCCAACAATGAAGAGTGAATGTAAGATAAAAAGCCAACAATGAAGAGTAAATGTAATATAAAAAGCCAACAGAGTGAATGTAAGATAAAAAGCCAACAATGAAGAGTGAATGTAATATAAAAAGCCAACAATGAAGAATGAATGTAAGTTAAAAAGCCAACAATGGAGAGTAAATCTCTATATATATATATAAAAGTCAATTTCTGTCTGTCTGTCTGTTTCGCGATAAACTCAAAAACTACTGAACCAATTGGTACCATATTTGCATTTCGCTTTTTATAAACCTGAGGAAAATTTTCGGCTGCATTCGATTAGTATTTTTGGCTATATCTTTTTTTTTTCATTTGAAGAACTTTTTTTTACGCGGACTAATCCGGAATGGAATGAATACCTAAATATGGCCATTTTTTTAAGCATCGGTGGTTCAGTGGTAGAATGCTCGCCTGCCACGCGGGCGGCCCGGGTTCGATTCCCGGCCGATGTATTTTTTTTTTTTTACAATTTTTAAAACTCTTTTATATTATCTTATATATATAAAATTGAATGTCTGTCTGTCTGTACTCTATAGATTCAAAAACCATACATCCAATCGCCGTGAAATTTTGGGATATTATTAGGTATATCACCGGGAAGGTTTTTGAAAAATAATTTCATGAATATCTTGAATATCCTTAGAGTTATTTGCATATTTGTAGATTTAACTCGCAAGCAGCGCCCCCATTGTGACGATGATAACAAGTTTTCTTATCACTAATTTTGTTATCTTAAATATTATTTATCAAAAGTAAGATTATCTCAGGATGACACGGCAATTTATTTGCGACAAGAATAATGATACAATTCCAAGGCGAAGATACTATTCCTTTAACTTCCAATTACCGAGGGAACCAATTAATATTGATTTTATTCAACTTATCGAGTATTTCTCAAGGGACCGGGAAAAAATGTTCACTAGATAAAACTATGATTTTCTAATGTAGAAAATTAGGAAAGACAAAGTTCAGGATGACAAGGCACACAGGGACCGGGAAAAAATGTTCACTTTATCGAGAGATTCAAATTTACGAGTTTCAAATTATCAAAATATATCTTTTTTATTTTTTAATAAGTTTTTAGAGAATTGTTTCAACAAATGTTCGCTAGACAAACCTTTACTCAGGTAAAACCCCGGGCGAAGCCGAGTTCGTTTTATAAGTTTAAAGAGAATTGTTTTAACAAATGTTCGTTAGACAAACATTCACTCGGGTAAAACCCGGGCGAAGCCGGGCGGGTCCGCTAGTATTTAATAAAATACAATATTTACGGCTGCTTCTTATATTAAAATATATTTCACTGCCCTACTACGATGAGAGAAATATTAGGAGAACCGGTTGTTCAATGGCGAAGTGATCTCTCTTATACCTGACGAGACCGCTGGGAGGGTTGACCACTTGATCAAACAGGCCTCCGCAGATGTGGCAGAGACATTTTCAAATTGAAACCAAAAGTGTATATGCGTGAAATAATTTCAAATCTTGATAAATGGTGGTGCTAAGAAAGGTGTTTGAGAGAATTGTGTTCTTTTCTCACGACTTCTGATATCTTAAAAAAAAAAAAAAACGGAACTACTCAGAAAAGAATGATTTGATTTCAGACAAGGTGATAAGTAAACTAAATATAGGTTAAAGGTAAAATGTACGTCAGGGGTTTTAAACATCAAGTGTGCTACGGGGGATTTGTTATCCGTTATAAGCAAGGCTTTGGACAAAGTGTGTAAAGGCAAAAGAAGTTCATGGTCAGGAGGAAAATAGCATTTTTCTCGACTTAAGCTAACACAGCAGAAGTCTCTAAAAGTTCGGTCCTAGGCCGTACTTCTCCAACATTTTATAAATGACAAACCTCTCTGACTTCTTCTTCACCCGCAAACGTTACACAAGATAAGCTCTCGGCTCTTTCTGTTCTCTCTCGATCTTTCCTCCAAAATCAAGATATTTCAAGATTGGGAAATCAATCAGTGTGGAGTTCCCAGAAGAGTCATTTATGATGCTGTGGTGGCTAAATGTAATAGTAGAGCGGTCTGAAAGATTAAACTCCCAACTTTGGGTTCACAATAATATATTCAGTAGGAGCCACACACACCGAAGGTAAAAATATGTTTTATATTCAAAATAACACCATTAAAATATCACTTCATATTTATAGTTGAAGCGCTAATGTTTATATGATTTTATAAATAACTATACTCCATCATGGACGTACAAAGAAAGGGTTATTGAACGGGCTGTGAAAGTGAGCTCTTTAATATGAAATGCACGGACTTGAAACCTGAACTTTCATTTCTTGACCTTTCTCGGGGTCGAGCTTGAAAGATGGTCATACTAACAAATGTATAGACTGAGCCACAATATCAATGAATTTTAAGTAGAATATCACAATTAATATAAAGTGTATTGAGAAGTATCAATTTCTTTAGGTTTTCTCTGAGAACTCAAGTATTTTATGAGAAAGAAGCCAGAAACACATTACACAGTTGTTCGACATTTGAGTCAAATTGGGATGGCGAAAAGTTCGGCAGAGGCAAATAAACCAGGGAAATCGGCGTTTTGAAGCTTTAGCAGCGCTACTTCATGCAACGTAAATCACCCATTTCTCGAATATATTTTAACTTATCGCGAGAAATGGATTTTGTATCAAACGCAATGACTTTAATGTTCGGACCTCGTCCTAGCTCCAAAAACACACTTCCTGAAACCTAAACTTCTCTTTAAAAAGTAAAGAGGATTGTTTGGTGGTCTGAGGGCGACCTCATCAATCAAGGCTTCCTGAATCTGGTGAGTCCATTATAACGGAGAAAATATTTTGCGGCCAATCGAAAATACTCACCAAAACCTTCAACCTTATATTTCTGTAGAGTTTCATTCCCGGATGCATCAACTATAGTGGAAACCTATTCCAACTCACAATTCCGCTTTATTCATATTGTTTTCTAATTGTCACAACTCAATCTTTCTGAAGGTTTATATAACCCGTCTTAGTTGTAAATTAATCAAATAACAATTCAAATTTTGATACAAGTTAGGCGTACTGAAAACTATTAGTCTGCAGATAAAATATTTCCGAGGAAATGATCGAATCAGTTTATTTATTCCATTTTTGTAGCTACTTTTAAAAAAGAAGCAAAAAAAAATCCAGGATTATTTTATTTCTAACTGTAATTAAAAATGATAAATTATATCATTAAATCCTTTTGTTTGGAATTTATTGTAATGCGATCTGTTGCCAAAATGGTATCTCGCTGCTGGAGTGGTGTGCCCAGCTATCCGAAGATAAAGGACACACATCCTATTTAATTAATAATCCCACAGAACCCTCTCAGATAATAACTCAGTAATAGGCTTCAAAAAGTAAAGTTAATTGACGTTTTTAGAGGCGGGGATGGCTCTCTTGGGCCGGCGGCCTTCCTCGAGCCAATTTATCAGGCCGAGATACCATCTAATTAAACCTCATTAAGAGCCCCGTCCGTCCGTTCGTCTGTCTGGACGGATAACGATTAGTGGTCGTTCCACAGCAGTTGGCGTGAAGTTCCACTTAACAAAATCCATATGATCAATACTTGCATTAGTTTTAAAGAGTTTTTATTTGTTTTAAAATGAGACTTTATTATGGAGAATGATTATGAATTGTTTATTAAAATATTGTCCATTTCGCCAGCCACCATCCTTTCTCATCTTTCAGGTCATAGGTGGCCTCTACGTCGAAATAATGCATTATTTTTTAGGTTATTATCGCAGTAACCCTAGTGTCGGTATTATCCTAAGAATGAGCGCCGCTCAGTCAGGCCATGGGTCATCGATCATAAGGAGTTATATCTGGGGAATACGGAGGGTACGATCGGACATCCTCGTTAAACGCCCCCTAACATGCCTTCAAATGACTACTCTCGCAACATAAGCGTTGTCTTGCTGTAAAATCAGGATATCGTGTATTCTTACCGCCTTTGTCTGAATGCTGAGCTTACTTGAATCAATTGCCGTTGATAGCGTTCCCCAATGAAGGCTTTCATTGCGCTCATGTGATCTCACCAAATACTGAGCGGTAGTTTGAGGCAGAGAATATTAGCAATCGATGTTGGGGGGAGGTTCTTCAGGCCTGCACCAGGAATTTTATGCACTTTGGGTTTTTGAAGCCCATTAAATTTTATCCCTCATTTCTAAAGCACCTATTGACAAGACAATTCACGCCTTTCAATATCACGAAGCTACAACGCGTGTACGATACCAAGTTTATATATTGTTTGAATGAATCCAAGGACGTTCAAAATCTTGAGATATATAGTTGATCGATAAACATTTGATGATTCGTTATGATTTTTTGCTTTCGGTTAGGGTTTATAAATTAAGTCTTCCACTTCCTAATCTGAATTTATTTTCGGCTGGTCTAGAGGCGTTTGCCTTCTGTTTTAATAAATTATTTGTTGTAGCGTCGAACCCAGTGCTGTTGTAATTGACGATGTAGTAAAATTACCATGAACATGCGACAGAATTCATTGACTTTCAGCAGCGTCTTTCTTTAAATGGAAGCAGAAAAGCAGTTTTCTCCGAAAATACAAATTGCTGGCACAAATTTGGCACTTTGGATCCTTTAAAAATGTTATGTGTGTATGTTTTACCCTCAAAAATACACATAGTCATAACTAAAAATATGAGTTTGACGGGAGATGCTACTTTTATTTTTATAGATCAAGCAAAGTTTCCATCTATGTTTATATTTAAAAATTGAAATGTAAAATATAGATAATTTTATAAACTGTATATTTAAAGTTAAAATTTGTATAAAATAATCAAATACTCTATATAAAAATAGTTTTTTTTACATATTTAAAAAATCTGTTCGAAGCGTGAAACTATTGTAAAAACTTAAATTTGGTTCTCTTTTGAGCATTTTCATGCACAAATTGTAGAACTTGAGATATTAATGGCATGATAAAAATATTGAGCAGAATACACATGAGGGATGTTATTTGAAACTGTAACAACTCTAAACTATTAATATATTTCATAATTATATGTATTATATCTTCGGGGAGACCCAACTCACAAACAAAAAGGATAATGGGATATTTAGTATAATCATCTTTTGTTGATAAAATAACAGATGATTGGAATTTGTACATCAAGAAAAAAGAATGCCAAAAATATAAAGCAATATAAATTTGTATAATATACTTGATTTTTTATATTATTATAATTTTTTGATGCAATTATGTATTTCTGAACACTCGGGAGTGGCGTAGCAAACTTAGGAGCTGGTTGCCATAAAGGCACATATAGAATGAGCCATCAAGATAAACATAACCTGATCATTTTTAAAGAAGTAACGAATAATTAAATACGCCAGGTAAATCCAGCAGAAAGCATTATTCCCAGTTGAAAGAGCTTCACAGAGGCATAATCATTGGTTTGAAAACTGCACGTCTGATTCTCACACCTAGCGATCCGGCTCAAGACGTTCTGTAAGGACTGCGAGTATAAAGTCTCGCAGGACGACAGTACGACACCGCATGCTGATCCCACAGTCCCCGTTATAGGCTGATATTGGAGCTCCAAGTTATTAAGAATCCTCCTCTACAGCATTATAGCTCGAAAAAGCGGGATGGTTGACTAAACTGACGAAAAGGCAGGAAGTTTGCTTTATTTGAAAAATGAATAAATTCCTATTAAATGATTTCTATCATTATACAAAAAATTGAGTTACAGCCTAATGATTTAGAACCATGTCGAAAACGCCTTTTTGATCTTGGTGCCCTTTGGACATCCTGCCCTTTGCACCCCGAAACATGCGCCTTCGTGTATAGTGGTGCCAAGACAGATCATCTTGGGACGCTTTGAATGGCTTTCTGTGGTCTTTTGTGGTTAATATCCCTTTAGATAAAATCAGATTATACGTGATTCAATATTGGAAGACCTCCAGGTGATCTAAATAATCATAATTTTGCTGTCGAATGCCACACTTCACAAACTACAGCCATCGAGAAATGGGGTGCTTCGTATTTTGCAAAACCTATGTAGGATTCATTGGGGGGGAAATTTCCATAGGATGATGCCCTGTCTCATGCTGCAAGTGTTTCTATGGACGACTTACGGCGTGTTCAGACACTTCTACGGCCTTACTTGGATATATATTTATTGAGCAAATGTGAGAAACCCTTGTTCCCGCAAAATTGACTACCAATAAAAAATAATAAGAAATAAAAATAAAATTATAAACTGCTGTAAGATTTGAGGCAAAAATAATAGCCGATTTCAGCAATGTAAATATCAAGCTTTAATTATTGCATAACATTTTATATCAATATTTTCAAGTCGCATATCATTATGGAGCACGTTTTTTTGCACTGTGGTCATATCAACTAATATTTATATTTCCAATAAATTTGGCGCGATATCAGACTGTTTTAAAAAATCAGAGGATTAAAGTCGCATAATTTTGCCTCATGAATTCAAACTCGGCCGCAGCACTGCGGAAACAATTCGAAATATCGAGGATATAGTTCTGAATTATGACTTTAATAACTTAATTTATTATAATCTACCGCTAGTTTGAAGACGACAATGTACGTATGTACCAGTGAGATAGCATTCTCTATGATAAAGTGAGCTGAAGAATTCCAAGCTTTCCTCAGAATCCCGGAAATATGAATAAAGGTTTGATAATGAAGACCTCCTTCTTAATCGTTTCCCAAGACGTGCCTAAGTCCCTCCCCGGGACTTTTGTTTAATCACCCGAAGGTTAATCCCTACATTTCATTCCACCATCACGCCATCTTAACTTGAATAACTTAATCTCTTTAACTTCTACCAAATTACAAACCAAACATTGGCATAAAATTTAATGTAAATCTTTTAGAGAGATAATGGTTTTAAAACCAAATCTCCCTCTTTCCATTCCGAGCAAATAATCCAAGTAAACAGAGCGATTCATAGAGTTTAGAAGATATTTCACTACGCTGAATTATATATACATATTTTGTAATAATATATATAGACGTGTTTTTCTTACTGTTTATCATTAGAGCTCTAAATGGCCACTTAACCTGGACTTCACAATTCCCCTGCTGCCATATACCAAGAAACAAAGTATGGGATAAATTAATTAGAATTCGATCATTTTGATATAACTAAGTATCCTAGTTTGTGTGTATTTATAATTTTAAAATATATTTTGATGTGATTGCTTCTTCTCTCTTTTATACCATCCTCAGTCATTAACAGAACGTTTAGGTAATAATATAAGATGAGAATATTAAGAAATGTTAGTATTAGCAGCAACAAGGCGTGTGTGTGAAATCTCCCTCCCTCCCCCCACACTTCACTTCCCCAGCAGACACATCGACTGAGGCTGTGGGACCACGTTTAGTGACGGCATCTTTTTTCATAAATTTAAGAACATGATTACATAATGTTAATGCCGTTACCTACTCATCTGTTACACAAGCGTTATCTTCATTTCATAATTATTTGTTACATAAACGTTAACTGCCGTTACATACTCATCTGTTACACAAGCGTTATCTTTATTTCATAATTATTTGTTACATTAACGTTAACTGCCGTTACATACTCATCTGTTACACAAACGTTATCTTTATTTCACGTTTATTTGTTATATAAACGTTAACTGCCGTTACATACTCATCTGTTACAAAAACGTTATTTTTATTTCATGATTATTTGTTTACATAAACGTTAACTGCCGTTACATACTCATCTGTTACACAAACGTTATCTTTATTTCACGTTTATTTGTTATATAAACGTTAACTGCCGTTACATACTCATCTGTTACACAAACGTTATCTTTATTTCACGTTTATTTGTTATATAAACGTTAACTGCCGTTACATACTCATCTGTTACACAAACGTTATTTTTATTTCATAATTATTTGTTACACAAACGTTAACTGCCGTTACATACTCATCTGTTACACAAACGTTATCTTTATTTCACGTTTATTTGTTATATAAACGTTAACTGCCGTTACATACTCATCTGTTACACAAACGTTATTTTTATTTCATGATTATTTGTTACATAAACGTTAACTGCGTTACATACTCATATTTTACACACACGTTATCTTTATTTCATAATTATTTGTTACATAAACGTTAAATACCGTTATATACTCATCTGTTACACAAACGTTATTTTATTTTATAATTATTTGTTACACAAACGCTAACTGCCGTTACATACTCATCTTTATACAAACGTTATCTTTATTTCATAATTATTTGTTACATAAACTTTGAATGCGTTACATACTCATCTGTTACACAAACGTTATCTTTATTTCATAATATTTGTTACACAAACGTTAACTGCGTTTCATACTCATCTGTTACACAAACGTTAACTGCCGTTTCATACTCATCTGTTACACAAACGTTATCTTTATTTCATAATTATTTGTTACACAAACGTTAACTTCAGTTACATACTCATCTGTTACACAAACGTTATCTTTATTTCATAATTATTTGTTATATAACGTTAAATGCGTTACATACTCATCTGTTACACAAACTTTATCTTTATTTCATAGTTATTTGTTACATAAACGTTAACTTAAAGAAGGTTGAAATCCTCTAAAGAATTAAGTGATAGATTTAAAGCGAACGTATTCGTAAACGTTAACTGCCGTTATATACTCATCTTTTACACAAACGTTATCTTTATTTCATAATTATTTGTTATATAAACGTTAAATGCGTTACATACTCATCTTTTACACAAACATTATCTTTATTTCATAATTATTTGTTACATAACGTTAACTGCCGTTACAATACTCATCTGTTACACAAACGTTATCTTTATGTCATAATTATTTGTTATATAAACGTTAAATGCGTTACATACTCATCTTTTACACAAACATTATCTTTATTTCATAATTATTTGTTACATAAACGTTAACTGCCGTTTCATACTCATCTTTTACACAAACGTTATCTTTATTTCATAATTATTTGTTACATAAACGTTAACTGCCGTTTTCATACTCATCTTTTACACAAACGTTATCTTTATGTCATAATTATTTGTTACATAAACGTAACCTGCCGTTTCATACTCATCTGTTTACACAAACGTTATCTTTATTTCATGATTATTTGTTACATAACGTTAACTGCCGTTTACCTACTCATTGTTACACAAACATTATCTTTATTTCATTAATTATTGTTACATAAACGTTAACTGCGTTAATACTCATCCTTTTACACAAACGTTATATTTTATTTCATAATTTTGTTACATTAAACGTAACCTGCCGTTCATACTCATCTGTTACACAAACGTTATCTTTATTTCATTATTATTTGTTACATAAACGTTAACTGGTTACATACTACTTTTACACATACGTTATCTTTATTTCATAATTATTTGTTACATAAACGTTACCTACCCTTACATACTCATCTGTTACACATAACGTTATCTTTCATTGCATAATTATTTGTTACATAAACGTTAACTGCGTCACATACTCATCTGTTACACAAACGTTAACTTTCATTGCATAATTATTGTTATATAAAGGTTTATAACTGTCTTTACATATTAATTTGTGATACAACGTTACATTGCCCCATCATTAACCTCTTTATTCAAATATTACCTGATATTACACAAAGATACACTGGCGACAAAATATTTCATACCAATAAGAACATTAAGCATTTGAATCATCGGTTTTCTAAACCTAAATTATATGTAAGTACATAAAAATTAGCCTTTTTTAACAATTAAAGGGCATTTTAAATAGCCTCCTAGCGTATCATTAAATAAGTATATCTTCTTTTTATATTCTTAAATATCATATTCAATTTATAGAATGCCAATGCAGAAAAAAGGGCGTCATAATAAGAAAATTCTGATTTTACAAAAGGAAGACTCAAAGGCCTCAGAGAAGGTAGAATATTGACTAAAGCATTTGCTATGAAGGTTATCTGCAATCAAAGTACTGGTGTGTAAAGATATGGTCTCAAAGTGTAAGAGGAAGATAAGAGGAACTAGGCAGGGTCGGTAACAAAGCACAACACCAACTTTGGCAAACTGATAAACGTCCACCTAGAGACCATGTTTCGGATCTCATGGAATAAAGTCCGCCATAGACTTACGAGGGCCATTAGCCCGAAACCATGGTCTCTAGGTGGACGCTTATCAGTTTGCCAAAGTTGGTGTTGTGGCTTTGTCACCGACCTGATGCCGCTAGTTGCGGCGACGGTCAATAGATGGCGTCAGATTCTGACGTTTATTTAGACGGGAGAGGCGACCATTGCTTCCATATATATATATATATATATATGTGCTGAGAATAATATTCTAAAACACACAAAATATAGGTTTATTATACATAATCGAATATTATATTAAAGCGTTACGTAATATAATGAAAACATCTGTTACACAAATGTTTTATCATTTATAAAATTATGTATTTAACGTGATTATTTAACAAAAATTATATTTTTAAAAAGGATTTCACACGTGAGATTTTTATATAATTTCTTAATTCATAAATGAATTTAGAAAATATTTTAAAATTATTTTTCGAAAAAATTTACGATGGTGAAATTATCTTTCTGACACATTATTTTCAACGAAAAGTTTGATTTTTATTTTGAAAATTTTCTATATTGTGTGTTAGACAGGTAAAATTTTAAAATGTACAGTTACTTTATTCCTTGACTGTGAAATCATTTCGATATAGGTGCCACATAATATCCCACATTTTGTGCTTAATATATACATGGAGAGAGAGAGAGGATTTCAGATATGATTAGAACTTCCTGTAGGACGAACACTTTGTAAGATCTATATTGATTCGACCTTAAATAACTCCAATGAGAGTCCACCTCCAGAAGAGACCAGGCGTGCCTATGTATTCAAATATATTTGCCTGAGAGGTTGTACAGTACTTTGAGATATTTTAAACAAATATAGAATAGGAAAGACCCGTTCATTATAGCAACGCATATTAGTACTCTATATGGTGTTAATGGAACCAACTAGTTTATCAGAATTCGTTAGTGCTATTTATATATTTTAATTAATTAATTGTTCCATCACAGAGTATTTTTGTAAGATAACAATAAAATAGGCCATAACTGTAGGAAGATAAGTTTCTCTTTTATTAATATGTTATAAGTTTCTCCTTTATTTTGTTATCTCTCTTGTAAATCAATAATGTTTGATTAATCTTCTTGGGAATCAGTATCTTTAAAAATTCAAAGAAAAGTCAACAGATAGAAACAGATTATAGCTGCAGTGTCCAATATAACCAATTAGTGAGCCCAACTCTGCGGTGATGAGAATATACATTGGTCTTTCCAAGAGATATCTCGGGACATAGCTGTCTCTTCTTTAAAGTCCAAGTAATTTATTTCAATTCAACCACGTTGTTACATTAGCACTTGCTGATTGATTGGCGTCTTTTATTGGACAATTAGCTAATTGGGAAGTGTCTCACTCCGGCTGGTGAGGATGGGCAACACTTGGGGAGAACAACACCTGTCACTCAAACTGATCATAGCCTCCAAGTTTATATGTAGTAGACCTTAGAGAGAATCATTGGAAAACTTCATTTTTCGATTTTAATATGATATGTATCTCTGCTATTGAACTCACTGATTTCTATATCTTTTTATATATAGCTCATTCCCAAAGAAACTGAAAAATGGTTTTCGACTTATAGTATTTTTATAGGATCAAAAAATATATAATGTACTCTATATAAAAAGGTAAAAAACAATAAACTAATATAATAACTCCTCACTATCACAATAGGAAGAACAGTAGTGTGTGTGTGTGTTACGAGAGCTCGGAGTCCTGTCGGCAGCCCGCTATCTTCCGCTATGGCAAACTCGAACGCTACGTGTATAAGAAGGATTGAGAAAAGTTTTGATTTGATTTGTCATTTATTCAACGGATAGCTGTGTGAACCCAGACTACTGTACGCTTAGTGATCAGGATCATTATTTGATTGCTACTCATGGAGAATTTCAAAAATTTTAAAATTTACTTCAGAAGTGTCTATTGCATTCCAAAAGATTCGTATTTATTATTTACAGTAGAGATAGAAAGGTATTCTAAAGTTCATCTCCATATATGCATCACACCTCCATGTAGATCAAATATTTACTACGGCACACTTGTGATTTCTAGAGGATTATTCAAATTTGAGAGCTGGTAGTGTGCGGTTGACAACCTGGACTTGACCGCCGCAGTTTGATGAACAATAAATTGATTCAATGTCTGCCGACTTACACAAACCCACACTCACCAGTGCGAAAAGTAGCCAGAAATGGCTCTAGTACATTAAAAGTACACCGCCGAACTGTTTTCTATATCTGTTTACATAATGTGTATAAGTACATATAGTACAGGCAGTCATGATAATCATGGTTGCCGGTTATCCACTGCTGTAAGCGCACCACTTGCCTTCATATGTAGAAATAAGCTAAATCCTTACAACATACAAGGTACCAGTTCCACGTTTTGGATACTTGTACTTCACTGATAAGGTAGAATATTTGTGGGAATCAGAGGCCATTGAGGAAATTATAAAAAAGAGCCTATTTCGGGATTCGATCCTGGCTCGTGATTGTCGAAACTTGACAGTTTGTCTTCCACAAACCCTCTCCAAAGAAATATTAGGAAAAATTCCCCATTGTATTCGTACCTGATTCATATGTAATGGTTGGATACTCAACTAGGACCATTGGAATCACTTCTCGTCAGTGATGATGAATCTACCTTTGTGCTAAACAAGGGAAAGTAGGTAACGACACCCAGTGGAGGACCCCGAAGAGAAGAAAATCCTCTAACGACCGAGTAATTAGAGCCGCCGAGATTTCAAGAGATTGCGGGATGACCCTTTAATTGTGGCCATTAACGTCGTTAGCCCAGGGTGTCACCCGCGGTATTTAAATCTAAACTGTCCCCAGAGAGGTTTTATGCACAACTAGGCCAAGTCGCAGGAATACGCCAACACTTAAATGGAAATAGGAGTGAGGAAACTCTTCTTAATTATTTTTCGTAACGAACTAAGACTACAATATATTTTGCCCGATTCTTCTTTCATATATTAGATGAGACAAGTTATTTCTATAAAGTCTGTAGAGTGATGAGTCCAATGCTGATGAGAGCGGCGCTGAGAAGGCAACCTTGTCTCACCCCGTTGAGGAGCGAGAAGGCTTTGGTATAAACATCTCCGACCAGGATGGAGGCGTCTGCTTCCCCGTAGAATACAGAAACTACCCGAGGATGGCAGATGATAGTCCTGGTTTCTCCAACAAGAGGAAACAGATGGCTCCTACTCAGGCTATCGAACACCGACTTCAGGTCCAAAAATATGACAGCCAGCGGTGTGTCATTTTTCACTGCCCAGGCGACTATGTCTATCATTCGCGTAATGTCACAGTCCTGGAACGGCGTAGGTTTGACATTCGGAAATGAGGTCTGACAGATGATGACGCAGACGGTCCATGAGCACGTCGCTGAGGAGCCTGTGGTCGGTCATTGGGCGGCTAATTAGACGAAATGCCTGTAGACCCGGACCACTGTGTGACTTTGCTGCAGGATGACTTTCCTGCCCTTCGAAAAAAGAGGCAAGGCCCCGCAGAAGCCTCAAAGACTTTCCAAATTAATCTTCAGATGATTTCATCTTCATCATGATTTCTTCAGACAAACTCGCAGGGTGATATTTCTCATCCCGAGGCACGGCCGCTATCTGGTCGCGGGAGATGTCTGCGACAAAGAGCTGGTTCCACTTGTTTGAACTCCAAGGGGTGTCACTTCAGCTAGTAAGTCGACGATCGCTTCTAGATCTTGGAGCCTGCTTAAGCGCTCCAAAAGGAAAACCTAAGATGGCCCCAGGATATGGCGTCGATGAAGGTGGAAGGAAAGCGACGTCTGGCTCGGAGAGAATGCCCGAGGTCCGACAGGGAATGATAGTCGAAGCGGGCAGTATCGTCCTCCAGTCTCCGCCCAGAAAGCGTGCTCTCTCGATGTATCCACCGCCGGAATCGTCGACAGCAGGCGCGAGTGACCGTATCTCCGCGACCATATCTGCCTTGATCCCGGTCCATTTTTCCTATAACAAAGAGAGATAGAGAGATTGGGGTTGAAAAAAATATATATATACATTTTTACAATATATATATATGTCCATATAAGGTTAAATAAAAAAATGAATAAATATGAATAAATGAACTAGATAATGTAACATATAGAATAAAATAAAAATAAATATATAAGATAATTGACGAATATATATATATATATATATAAAATATGTACAGATTATTATTTAAAACGATACTTGAAGTTTCACCGCATGAGTTTCTTTTAAACGACAAATTAAAATTTATTTTAAGGTGAAATATCGACTATTTCTAACCTTTTAGATGAGGTATGAAAGGATGAATTATGAAGAGTAATGACGAACGGAAAAATAAAAGTGTCCAGGGGCGGGAATCGAACCCACAACCTTCTGCTTACCGGGCAGGTGCCATGTCCACTAGGCTAGCCTGGACGTATTTTTTCCGTTCGTAAATGATACATAAAGCAACTTATAATACAATATAATACACTGCGGCATGTAATTGTAAAACGATACTTGAAGTTTCACCGCATGAGTTTCTTTTAAACGACAAATTAAAATTTATTTTAAGGTGAAATATCGACTATGTTGTGGGTTCGATTCCCGCCCCTGGACACTTTTAATTTTCCGTTCGTCATTACTCTTCATAATTCATCCTTTCATACCTCATCTAAAAGGTTAGAAATAGTCGATATTTCACCTTAAAATAAATTTTAATTTGTCGTTTAGAAGAAACTCATGCGGTGAAACTTCAAGTATCGTTTTACAATTGCATGCCACAGTGTATTATATTAGATTATTCTTTGTTGGCGTCCACCATGGAAAGACTCCGCCACCGATGAACCGCCAGAGTTATTTATTACAAAGTGGGAAGGTCGTTGTATTGGCTAGATATATAGGGAGATTAAATATGAAATGATCAAATATAGACTCATTGCTCATCAATACATTTTAGTTGACCGTCTCTGAAATATAGCAGACTCAACAGCAGCTTTGAAAATTTCAGTATGCCACTTGGATTTAATATATTTCGGGATAAACACCTCTTCTGTAGTTGGACTGACCGACCAAATCAACCTATAAAGCATAAGGGTTAGCGGCTATATTGACTGTAGCTGTGTAATCTTCGAAATAGCAAAATTCCGTCGATCCTTTAGCCTAGAATTTGCCAAGTCACTTTGCCACCTCTTTGACCCCTATATAGACCGCCAAAAATCAGCCGCTGAGGATTTACGAGAGAGGGCCTTAGCCCGAGGCTGGTATCCTCCTGACTGTCGGCCAGTGTTGAGAGATGTTTTTGCATAATACTCATCACAACATTAGTTAGTCAATTTAGTACAAATTTAGATAATATACAATCTACCATTCAAATATGTTTAACGACAAGTATATTGGATTATTGGGCTATTAATATATATATAGATGGAAATTTTGCCGGGAGGAAAATGATCTATGAAAGAATAGGACTCCTCTCCCGTCAAACTAAACGTCAAAACAAGACGGCATCTATATATTAAACGGAAAATCAATAAATATTGGTTTTATGTTGGTATATGGATTTATGGATATGTTGAAAGTTATAAAATTATGTATAAAACAACCATTTTAGTGTCTATTTCAAATTCAATTTGAGTTTAACATACATAAATGAAAAGAAAAAAACTCAAAATTTT
>CP092875.1:25128033-25145942 GCA_030710605.1 Cordylochernes scorpioides
CAAATGGCATAAAACTATTGAAAACTTATCAGGCAGACTATGTCGAGTGAACCTAAGGTTTCGTCCACGACTACGATATTTGTTACGTTCAGGGCCCAAACACAAAGCGAAGTAGACCTTCATTTACGCAGTCCTAGCTGTGGATTCCCGAGCGCCTCCACCAAAAGGGATCATCAGATTTTTTTAACGAGTTAGAGAACGTCACCAAGTAAGGTTTTCTGAAAACAATGGTACCTGAGTTAATTTTAATCATCAAAGTCCTTCGCGAATATGACCCGAATATGGACATTTTCAAAAGACCCGTTTAAACACTACCCAATACACTTGGGAAGGTTAAAGTTTAACCTGGAGAGAAGAGAGAATAATTGAAATATTATGGAAACGTATGAGAAACAGACAAAATATGGTAATTAGACTGGTATCGGTTTGATTTCCACATCACGTGGTTGAGTGATTCTTAACTCTATATCGTATCAAAATTTCACACCGATAGCTCATATATTGTGTAAACGTATGTGTAACAAACGGTATATGCTAATTACCCAGCTATCGGATTATTTTATGCATTACACGAGGGTGAAACTGTGACAGTTATTCTCTACATATTAAAACATTATAGAATTAAGTTTCTTCCAAATTAGTCAATTATTATGAATACGCATTAACCGGTAAGCGGACTACGCAAATCGGAATAATATGGTAGCGACTCCTTCCAACACGAGGTCAATATCGTGTCACAATTTCAACCGGAAGGGTTAAATATTGTGGAAACCTATGCGGAGCAAACATACAAAAATTTCAGTTTGATTTATATAATGCTTTTGTCTAGCCGAATAATCAGCAATGATTACCTTTTCTGTCATTAGTAATAGTCAGAAAATATTACGCCTGTAAATAGTGCTTATTTTCAAACTCTTCTGGTACCTTCTTTTGAGATGAATAACCGGCAAAACCGCCCTGTGTCAAAAAATGGGTCACGATGAATATTTAAGCAATATAGCTCTAAGATGTTTAAAAAACAACAGGTCTTACAGGTTTATACCTGGATTATTTATATCCGTGTGGGATGGTTGCGTGATGTGTTGGTGTGGCTTGTGAAAAGGCCGCTGATAAAATTATAATTGGAATTAATTTATTTAACCCTTAGTTACTCGCGCTCACCTTTGTGACGTAACTACTCGCGCTGGGTGTAATACACCCGGTGTTTTAAACCTGGTGAAATATCACTTTTAAAACAAAATAATTTTTAAACTTTTTTGTATGATATAATTATTCTATTAACAGTTGAAATATTTTAATCGATAATTTGAGTGATATTTATATTTTAAAATATTTAAAAAACTAAAATGTAAATTTAGGCACCAAATCAATTTTGTTAAATTTGGGATAAAATTTTCGAAATATTTACATACATTGCCTACCTATTATAATAGAATGTTCTTTACAGACATTCTTTTGGTACTTGTGGCATAATGTTTTGGTATTACGATATTTTTTATAAGAACAAAGATGGATCTTTTCTGAGCCTTTGAAAGAGGTTCTAAAATGTCTTCTTCCTTAAAATATAAAACGATTATAGATAATTTTTCAATCATATTTTGACATAAAACTTACCATAGTTTCTGGTGACTGACCAGCATGTTTCCGGACATTACTTCGAAGTGGTTTCGTAAAGGATTTGGTAGTAGACCTAATATATTGATACTCTGTTACCAATTCAAGTGATAGAGCTTTTAGGAAATCCTTTCTTCTTTTGTAAATGTTTTGGGGTTGATTGCCATCAAAAATAAGTTGGAAATTGACTCCAGAAATATTTAAAAGTTCGAAAAAGATACACAGGGGCCATCCTTTGGTACGTCGTCCCACGGAATAGAGTAACGTCTTTTGACCCAATAGGTCCACTCCTTTTGTCATTTTGTAAAAAGTAATCATTTCTGGCTTCTTCTTTTCATTTGTCTCTTCACCAATTGTTGCTGTTGAGTGCATTGTAGATAAAATAATGACACTTTGCCCCTTTTAGGAACTTATGATACAAGGCAGACATTTTTTTTAAACCAAAAATTGAGCTAAACACTTGTCGTGCGCGATTTGGCATAAATTCAGGTAGTATTTATTTTTTGTTCTTTTTGAGTGGTTCTACAAAGGTCAATTTATGGTCATTCAAAAGAGCTACTGCAAGAGGATAACTGGTATACCAATTGTCAGTAGATATGTTGCGTTTTGACCCGGAGATTGAAGGTAAAAGTCTTTCAACAACATTGTTGGGAGAGTTACTTATTTGATAAGGGCCTTCAGATTGCTTGCCAGCGTATATTTCAAGATTCACCACATAGCTTTTGCGGGAACAACATAACACTTAAGTCTTTATGTCATATTTTGCGGGTTTATTGGGAAGGTACTGCTTGACACTACATCGGCCTATTTTGTTAAACGACTTGCTGAAGAGTTTCAAACATCCGAACGCAGAAATAATTTGCTACGCAGACGACGTTTCTATCATTTGCTGGAGCAAGTCTGTTGAGGATCTCAAAATATTAAGCGAATATATTCTATGCTACGTGATGCAATGGTGTAATAGGAATAAATTACACTGGTCAACAAGATTTTTGCACAAGAGAACCTGATTATGTTTCTAGTGTAACTTTTCATGCTGAACTCAAAAATCTAATCAGAAATTTCCCATCACCTATGGTTTTTGCGTGACGGTCTTTTTTTAGTATTGGGATAAATACACTAAAAATTGCAAACAATGTCACGTAACTGGTTTATCCAAAAATATTTTTCTTTGTCCACAAAGAAATAGCATCTTATCTACATGTCCTGAATCCAAATATACCATTAGTTTTTTTCTATCACACAATATTTCTGAGATACACCTACTTGAATTTGGAAATATTGTTAATATATAGGCATATATGAACGAAACATATTTATTATTGAAAAGCAGTGACAGTGGATTTTCTTCTATACTTTGCTTGTGGTAGATCCCTCTTGAGTGCCCAGCAGTCGTCGGCAAGCATAGCGGGACTCCATTTACCTTGGTACCACTTCTCCATGCTTGATATAGCTTGATAAAACACTCACCATGCTCATCTCTAACTGCGCCAAGATTGTCTGGAAAGAAATCTAGATGTGAATGCAGGAAATGGATCTTGAAGGGCATGTTACATCCCAGTATCTTGTAGGAAAGCAACAGATCATTAACTATGTCTCGGTAATTTTCAACCTTGACACTTCCTAAGAAGTTTTTGCAAACGTTTCTAAAGGAATTCCATGCTGCTGCTTCAACTTCATTCAAACTATTTTGAAAATTTCCATCCTGCTGCAATTCTCGAATCTGAGGTCCAACGAAAATGCCTTCTTTAATCTTCGCTTCACTTTTACTAGAAAATTTTTGTTTTAGGTAGGCAAATCCACTGGCATTTCGATCCATTGCCTTGACAAAGTTCTTCATTAATCCCAGTTTAATGTGTAATGGTGGTAAGTAAATATTTTCTGAATCGATCAGGGGTAGATTTGCAATATTTTTATATCCTGGAGTAAAGATTTTACTGTTTGGCCAGATTATTTTAATGTAATGCCTTTCCCTATCTGTGCTATCCCACTCACACAGAAAACAACAAAATTTTGTATATCCAGGCTGTAATCCACGCAAGAGAGCAACGACTTTCAAATCGCTGCATATTTTACAACCGTATCTTTCATATTCTATCTTTTTCAAAAGCAGTTTCATGTTTTCGTAAGTCTCTTTCATGTTGGATGCATGTATTTATCCCAATACTAAAAAAAGATCGTCAGGCAAAAACCATGGGTGATGGGAAATTTCTGATTAGATTTTTGAGTTCAGCATGAAAGGTTACACTAGAAACACCATCAGGTTCTCTTGTGCAAAAAAAAAAGTTTTTTTTGTAGACCTGTGTTATCAATAAGCTCAGAGAAAACGAATTTACTTTACTTACATAATAAATCTAAAGTTCCAATTGAAATATCGAATATTATTTTAAACCCAGTAGATCAAGTTAAGATATTAGGCATAAAATTTTCAAATCATAGAATAAAAAATAAGATTAATTTTACCCCTCATATCAACGACATTTTGTGCAGGATCGTAAGAATGAATTTTTTTTTTTGTTTTCACTATGTTGAAAGATGTGGGATTAACTACTAAAAAAAGAATAATTTTGTATAAAACAATTATCAGGCCAGTTCTTACATATGGTTCAGAAATATGGTACAGGTTCATAAATAGTCGATGCAAAGAAAAACTAAATTCTACTCAATATCAAATTCTTCTTTGGGTGAGTAGAGCCTACAAAACTACATCTTCCAACTGTGTCCATAGTCTTGCGAACATCCCCCTTCTCACAGATTATATTGAATCTAAAATTATTAAATATGATTTGGCTCATCTTTCAATAGAGGATCAAAATACTTATAAACCACATTCTCCAAGTATAATTGGATCATTTTTAAGTGCAAAAATAGATGAATTATTTCTAAAACAAATGAAACATTCCAAAGCTTTTTTCCCGTTTGGAATTCCAACATATTTCCGCTCCAATTTTTATAATACCCAGTTTATAACGAACCATGGAAATTTTAATGGATTTTTATCAAAATTTGGCGCGATTGAAGACTCTAGCTGTCATTGTGGCAACGAATTCCAGGACTCGAGACACCTACTGCTGGAATGCCCACTCTTCTTCACCGCTAGACAACAGACAATAAATAATGTTGTAGATCTATATCAATTTGTAAATAGCAGAGAGAATTATCATAAGTTTAACTATTTTTGTAAATATATTCATAATTTTCTTTCAAACCTGAAAGGTTCAGGTTCCTAATATATATATATATAAATATATATATATATATTTTTTTTTCTCTTTTTATTTCGATTACTTTTTTTTTTTTTGTAAAAATTTTATAACCGTTTCTGTTTAAAAAAAGGTAAATCGACGCAATTATCCCCAGCCGGGATATCGCGTTTGTGTGTTGAAATAAATAAATCGGCCTATGAATAGAATAATATTATCATCTACTGTCAAATATTCTCCAGGATGATACATAGTTTTGCAGTTTGTAACGAATTATTCAAATATTTCTCTAATTGGTGCTAGTTTTTCAATTTCTTTCTTATTTCACATGTGGGCAAATCATCGGAACGCAAAGACCTGTGTAAAAAGAGAAATCGTTCGTGATTCATTACAGACCGGGAAATTTAGAATCCGGTTTCATCATCAAGTCCAATAAGAGCCCAAATTTCTACATCATTAGTATCTTTCGCATCCCTTTCTACAGAAACATTTTCTCGAATCCTTGAGATATATTGATTGGTGTTACATATTATTTTTTCAACTATTTTATTTGTGATAAATTTTCTAAAATCTCCAACAGCTGTTGTGATGTTCTTTCCATCTCTTTTCGGGCCAGGAAGGTGAGAAATAATGTTGCAAGAGCGAATTCTTTCCTTTGTACTTTGCCATTTACTGGTCTTCCACCGCGTTGTCTGGTCTCTCCCCACATAGAAACTGGAAGTTGAAGATGAATCAAATTCTTCGTTTTCAGATTCCTACTCGGATTCAGAATCCTGGTAGATATGTATTTCTGTATTTTCATCAGAAGATATATCCGATGTGCCACCAACAACTTCATTTTTGGAATCAGAATTAGAGAGAGTTGAAGTATCCGTGAAATATTCTTTTAAAACTAATAGCAAACGATAGTTTTTGGAAAGCTAGGAATAAAGATCAAACAAAGAATATGTGAACAAAGCCAACAGAAATACATCCGACTGAATCTGACACCTAAAAAATATAGGCGAGCTGTCACTCATGGCCAGCCAAAAGTGTTACGTAAACACTCGCGCTGGGTGTAAACCACCCAGCTTATATATCTGATTACCAAAAAGTTAAATGTATATTTTTAAAATTCATTAAGCCAATCTATGCTTCACCACAAATAATTAAGCTACCGAGACACTCAAGCTGCTATATTTATTATTTACAGTTTATTTTTACAGTTTAGTATCTTACTGGGTGTAATACACCCAGCGCGAGTAATTAAGGGTTAAAGCCAGAAATATATAAAGAGAAAAGAAGTAACGGCCGTTGGGATCAAGCCTTCTTGTTTACCGCGCGAGTGGCCAGGGTCTGGATGTTCGCGCATGCGTAGTCAGGTTGACGCTCGTGGTTGCCGAGGCCGTCCACTGCCCGTGTGTGTAGTGGAGCTTTGTCCCAGTTCACGCTCGCTGAAAGCAAAGTGTGGTCGCCACATCCGTATTTATATTCTTCTGCAGAACACGAGATATATGCCGTATCCTGGTAGAGCCATATCTTGTTATGCTCTCCTGTGTGAAAATTGGTATTTCACTATCAAAGAGGTTAGATATAATTTGAGATTAATATATATTCGAAGAAGTTTTGCATTTTAATCCATTATTTCGAACAAACTTGCCGCTTTAGCAGAATACTGCCAACAATCCAGGGGAAAAATATTCTTTGACTTGCTTATCAATTTTTGTTCCTGGTGAATTTATAATTAGAAATTGGCGTGCTACAGTCGTTAAGATAATCCCGAGCCTAACCGATTGTCACTATGAGCGACTATCAGTCACCAGTTGAAATGTTTCACGGAAGTATCTGTCTCCCTTACGACGATGTACTTCGGACCATTTGCACGACATCTTAATGTTTAGATAACGATGTCCCGCTGAATAATTATAATGTTGGCGAGGCTCTCCTATCAATGATACAATCTTATTATGAAAATTATGATTTCTCTATTTGGTCACAAGATTTCTTCTTATATATTTTTCTGAGATTTCTTGTTCATAAAAAGTATATTTCAAGATATTTTTCGTCATGAGAAAATACCTTATTAGAGATTTCTTTGTTATAAAGAGCTTTGTTCTAAAGTAATTTTATTTTTAATGCATTTTCTAGCAGACCTTTCCGTTAAGGGGAATTTTATTGTAAAAAAAGTATTCTCTTGTCACGTGGAGTTCTCGTATAGAACAATTACCGTTATATATTTTACAGTGATTGGCTCTTTAAACCTCTCGTGAATTTATTCAAAATAAATTACCACACACAATGCTCATTCAAACGAAGACTTTAAAATTCAAATTAATTTGCTTTTTCGAACACATGATATATCTTATGAGTGATTAAGTAGTGATATTATTGTGTTTCCTATTATCCCTGAATAATTATTCTATATCTTCAAGTAAAAATAATGGGTTCGAAATTTATTTTCGAAACAGTTTATTTTACTCGTTTATTTATACTTTTAGCCGTTTTTTGACTCAAAAAATGTTAAGGTAATGTAAATAATGAATATTTACATATATATAATGTATTTACTTACAGATATAAATATATATGTCATAATTTGCATAATACCCAAGAGGTATAATTTCTTTTCGCCAAAATAAGTATGTTAAACTGTAAATATGTTAAGCTTGTGTTAAAATGTAAATACAAATTCATCCATCTATAAATACACCGTACAAAATAAACGTAGAAGCCAGCGCGGGCGAATGCTACGGCACGCCGCGTGTGCGCGCTCACTTGGCTGGAACAATTTTTGAAGTTTACATGCATAACGGTTGCACTTTTTCATTCGATCACGGCATATATATATATATATGATAATTTAAACCAATAACCCTATATTATTTAATACTTATAACAAGATTGACATGATTGTATATAAAAACACATCTATAAATAATTATACGCATAACTGACGTGTGTCCTTGTATCCCCATATGTAATGTACTGAGGATGAATAAATAAAACTATATAATAGATTAAAAGCTGAGTTAAGAGCCAGAGAGAGAATCACAAGTAACTTCTAAAGATAGATGGAAGCCCAGACCGGTGCCAGTGTCGATTAACGGACACGTGCAGAAAGGCAATACTTCCTGGTCCCCTTCCTGGTCCAAAAGAGTTGTATAAATAGGACCCCACGTAGCAACAGCCAGCTCAGTTCCAGTGAGTCTTCCGGTCAGCGTCACCCCTTATCGCCGGTTGTCACCAACTCATCGACCATGTAAAACAGTAAGAAACCTTCTCGATCTCCATCTTTGCTCTTGGCTCGCTTTTTATCTATTCAAGGAATTTTCCTTCGACAACTGTGTCGCTTCGTTTTGTGTGTGTGGACATCCCCAAGCTTTTTCCACTCTGCCTCGACCACGACTGCCTGTACTTTGTGAGAACTGTTAAAGGTCCTACAAGGTGCAGAGAGGTACTGGAAAACTCTCCACGCCCTGGCTGTCCCTCTCGGTTGCTACAGGTTTGACCCTCGGTTGCCACAACTTATAGCGAGAGTCGACGAGGTTCTACAACAGGCTTACCAAACCCCAACCTATTAATACAGTGAGTCGACAGGATCCCTAATCACAGATAAGTCGACTCAACATATTATCACAGAGAGTCGACAGGATTACCACAACGAAGGAGACCACAACGAAGAAGGTAAAAAGACTGTCCAGATAGATAGAAGAGCCAAGAAGCAAAGATGGAGGAACAAGCACGCCATTCCAACAAAACGACCAAGCAATCTCCCCTCAACGACACAGCCGAACATCCCGCAAAATAAGCCGGTGAGAAGTTACCCACCTTCGACCTTACAACGCAACCATCCAGACGACATGCCACCATCGCCAAACAGAAGTCACAAGCTTCTACAAGCTCTACATGGGACGCCTTCCACGTCATCAGGACAACAACCAAAGACCAAGTCTCCTGACTGAACAATCATAAAAACTGTGAGTTTTAAAAAAAATCTACTTAACTCTCTCTTCATGCTAACAACTTGATTTTCCATAAATATAATGTTTATTTTTACTGTAATTTTTTAAATCAAATTTTACCATTTTTATAGCATTTCAATTCAAATTTTAAATTTTGTACACCATCATTTATCAATTTTTACTTTATTTTAAGCAACTTATAAATTTTAATTTATTACTTGCAATCTTACAGTTTTAAAAAAATCATATTATATTTAAATTACTCGAATCATAATTCTAAACTTATTTGTGTGTTTCTCTTAATACCTTATTTTTATACCAAAAAACACCAATGTCTTACTTAAATACACAAAACTTTGCAAAAATCATTGTTATGTTCACTATTTTATGTACACGCCCCATTCAAATTAAGTCACTATCATGCCATTGCCCTTTTACAAGTATAATTTTCGCACTAACATAAGCAACGATTTAAAAAAATATATTCAAATTTCAATAAACATAGATGAAACGAATTTTTTAAAAAATAAAAAAATCGAAAGATACAATATCTTCAAAAGCACAACTAGAAATGTAACTGTCCTTCCCCAAAACAAGTTAAAAATTCCAGCATAGCTACACTCCCTCGTCCTTTTCTTTTTACATGCATAATATTTAATAATTCACACATCCCTCGGAAAGAACTTCAACACATTCCCACCTTACTTTCTCCAATTGGCCACCACCTCTATAACAATCTGAAAATTCTCGATGTGTTTCGTACAACAACCACCCATGACTAATAAATTTGTTATTCATTCGGAAACTAGTTAGATGCTGTACCAAGAACAAAGACTTCACGTGACACCTTTCTATTCAATCCACACACTAGTGTCACACAGCGCACCACAACAATTTTCTCACTTAACAGGCCCAAGACGCCTTCATGCCTGTGACACCTCACCAAAGCGTGTCTACATTGAAGTCGCACTTTTACACACATCTAAACCTGACATCATTGAATAACATTTTTTTTTAAAGTCCGCAACATCGTCGAGACACAACACTTACGAACACCAAGAAAACTATATTTTCAAATAGGCAAGAGAAGACAACTCAACTCGGGACGTAGGCCAGACATGGGATCATGTGCCAGTCGGCAACAAAGGGTCGGCAACAAAGGACCGCCAACGAAAATAAACAACAGCTGCGTCGGTCGGCATCAAAGGACATGACACATGTTGATATGGACACCAATTGCAGCCGCCATGTTAACATGACACCTCCAGTTCGCTAGGGTATGCTAGACTTTCGTGTCCACCAAATAACCTGTCAATTATCAACTGATTGACTTACCAATCATTACCCAATTTACTTATTAATTTGAACTTTAATATTGAAATATCATAAAACTTTATATCTTCAATTATCATTGTGTATTTTACAACTTTTACATTATTTTCACGCCCAGTATGGAATATTTTTTCAAAACTAGAACGCCATCTTTTATAATGTTAACCCTTTATTGTTATATATTACAATCATCTTCGTCAATGCAATCCATTTTTTCAAAGAATCAATCAAGTTATCATTTATTTTATATTTGTATGCTATATGTCTTTGTTTTTCTATACCCCAGCACGCAAAAGAGAAAACATTCTCTACATATCACCATGAACATGTCAGTTCACGTATCCCCAGTTTCAGAGAAGCATAGAAACACCAATGTGTACCAAAAGGGAAATGACCTAGTTACACACCACAGTTGTAACTTTTCTTCCAAAGAGACAATTTTTGTTCCATTTTTCACTACTTAACATTTATCTAATCATTAATAATCTTTAATTATATTATAACTTTGTATAAAATCTTGAATAATTATTTTTATTTTTTTTTACTTTTCAATTATATAATCAAATTTTTATTCCAACATTATTTTAACAACATTATTTTAACAATTATATTTTTCATGATATTATTTTAGTATGACAAAACATTTAATTCTTTCAATAATCATTTTTTTAAATTCATTATTATATCTTTTATATTTTACTAATTCATTATTATGTCTTTTATATATTACATGTTTGATCATATCCACTTATACTTTTTTATCCGCAATCATATTTCTATCTTTTTATTCACTATATTTTTGTTTAAATAACTTTATTATATGACAATGTTTATTTATCAGCAACTACCGGGCATACAACAATCGTTTTTTCAACAATCAAATTCTTACTAATCACTTCCCTATACTTTTTTTCACTACCTATTTCAGCCATTGCTCGTAGAAACGACAGTACTGCTTGACAATTTTTCTTTTGATTTCGTAATTCAACAAACTCTTTGAACACAGTTCCCCAGAAGTACAAGTCTCGACTTTTTGGTCTGAACACGTTTCAAAAGTTTATCTCAATCATCCGCAGATCACATCACCAACGCATGCACAAAGCGTTCACTTTTTCCAACTTTCAATTTTTTCAACTCTTGCGGACCACAATCAACCTTTGATTTCAAGTCAAGTCAGACCACCTACTGTCGATACAACAATTCTACTTATCGCATGGCTCTACCACCCCTTTCAAGCATATTAATTCTTTTCTTCAACATCTTTTCAACCAATAACCCTACAATTGTGACAAAGCACTGTAACCTTATACAGGATCACAGGTGAAACATTGCCTAGGAAGACGCACAAGTCTATATCCTCGCTTTGCACCTGGATCTCAGTATTTGATTGTCTGTGCAACACTTACAATTGCATATTCTTCAACCCCTTACCCTTTCCAACGCCCGCCAACAATCTTTTAGAACATCATTTTTATCATCATTATTTTTTAGCAAACAAAGGTTTTATCTACAGTTCTCTTTTATAATGAATATCATAACTTTTAAATTAAACATAAGTTTTATTTTTACAATTTTCAGATATAGCCAAATAAACATCTTGTTATAGCCCTTTACCCTCACAGTTTTAATTAATTAAAAGAAATTTTAATTACTTACCTGTGTTAGAGAGGCTTTACCCGCTTAAACCCGGATAAACCCTTTCACTCCCGGGGCCCATCTATGATAATTTAAACCAATAACCCTATATTATATAATACTTATAACAAGATTGACATGATTGTATATAAAAACACATCTATAAATAATTATACGCATAACTGACGTGTGTCCTTGTATCCCCATATGTAATGTACTGAGGATGAATAAATAAAACTAATATAATAGATTAAAAGCTGAGTTAAGAGCCAGAGAGAGAATCACAAGTAACTTCTAAAGATAGATGGAAGCCCAGACCGGTGCCAGTGTCGATTAACGGACACGTGCAGAAAGGCAATACTTCCTGGTCCCCTTCCTGGTCCAAAAGAGTTGTATAAATAGGACCCCACGTAGCAACAGCCAGCTCAGTTCCAGTGAGTCTTCCGGTCAGCGTCACCCCTTATCGCCGGTTGTCACCAACTCATCGACCATGTAAAACAGTAAGAAACCTCTCGATCTCCATCTTTGCTCTTGGCTCGCTTTTTATCTATTCAAGGAATTTTCCTTCGACAACTGTGTCGCTTCGTTTTGTGTGTGTGGACATCCCCAAGCTTTTTCCACTCTGCCTCGACCACGACTGCCTGTACTTTGTGAGAACTGTTAAAGGTCCTACAAGGTGCAGAGAGGTACTGGGAAAACTCTCCACGCCCTGGCTGTCCCTCTCGGTTACTACAGGTTTGACCCTCGGTTGCCACAACTTATAGCGAGAGTCGACGAGGTTCTACAACAGGCTTACCAAACCCCAACCTATTAATACAGTGAGTCGACAGGATCCCTAATCACAGATAAGTCGACTCAACATATTATCACATATATATATACTATACTTATACTATATATAAAAAACACTATGTATGTATTGGTATATATATATAACATTATTTTCAAATATATATATATATTATAATACGGATATATTATATTATCACGGAGTACAAAAAAGGAAACTCTAACAAAGTTTAAATATATAATTGAGTTGAACATTTCTTTTTTTTGTGAAAGGGAGTCTTTTTCGTTGAAGAGAGAACATTTTAAATTGTGACTTTTTAACAATGGCCTTCTCTCCATTGCACACGGGGTAAAGAATTAACTACAAGATAATTTTAATTACAGCCTGGCTGAGAGAAAAAAAGAACGTATTGAATTATTGGTATAATGAGGCAGGAATGCGGCGATTAAAAGACCTGATTTCCCAACAATGCCCCACAAAAATTGAGTTAAAAAAAGGCAGAATAACCGTTTTAATTAGTAGCAATCAATCTTCCCTGGACAAAGGATTGGAGATAAGGATAGAGTGAGACCAGGGTCAATAGAGGGAGTTTAGTCAGGTTTAATAACAAATATGACCAACAGATGGCGTTCTATTTTTAATTAAAAATAAAAGACTGCCGTTGCCAGATGTGAAATTAAGTTCTTTTTCTTTACTCACAGAGAGAAAAAAAAGTGTATTCAACCTAATATTTCTTCTTTTTGTTTTATTTTTATTTTTTCTATCGTTGTTATATAGTTCTTTAGTTTAATGAACATCTTAAGATTTTTACATTCAAGTTATTGGCCATGTTTTGGTGTACTTAAATGTTTCCTATAATATTTTAAAACACATTTTGTGGTCACCTTTTTATATTATATTTTTGTACAATGTTCGTCTGAAAAAAAGTAGTTTTATACTTAATATTAAGTTGTAATTTATCGTGTATTTGTGGTGTGTGTGTGTGTGTGTGTTTATTCCTTGAATATTTATTTTATTCCTTGATGCTTAGGTTTGTAATTTTTTTTTTTGTGCGCCGCTGGTTGGCCATTATGACTGAGCGTGGGTCATCCCGGTTCGATTATTTCCGTCAAATATTGTCCTGATTTGATATCTTTGATTGTTCGCTAGAGATATTAAAAAAAAATAGTATTTTTTTAACTATTACCTAAATATATCCTCATCTTATTTCTTATCTCCAATAAATCATATTAAGGTATCAAGCTGGTAGAGTTGACAACCTTCATGACTGGGGGAAGCATATAGAAGCGTCTGTCTTTGTCATTAAAGCTAAGAGCATTACTCAGTGGCAGTCCTACTTAGCTCCAAAAGAAATAGCCGCCTCTGACATGAGGAAAGGACGCCATGTGCAGCCGCTCCTAACACACACACATGGAGTACAGACTCTATCCTAAATATATAAATATTATAAGTAAAATTTTATATAACATTCAAATACTAAAAAAAAACAATTTTATGAAATATATGTTAATGTTTTAACATGAAGACGCTAGTCATAGAGCGTATATAGATATAATATGTGAATAATTTACAGACAAAACGATGATAATCAAACCTTCTAGGCAATCAATCAAAATATTGGATATAAATGAAGCACAATAAGATCAGTTGGAAGCTAGTGTAACTGAACTTCAAATCATACAAATCAGAGCACGGTGAAGGGTCTAGCTACGGACTTACCGACCTCTTCAGAAAGAAAGCAAAAGATTCTACAGGGCCATCCAACGGGGGAAGACGAGATCCTGACGACACAAATTGCTACGTGCTCAGTCTCAACCATTTTGAAAAGGTTCCAACATGGAAATATATTATTGCGCCAACATGCATGATCGCCTGTTCTACATTCACATTTTTTCCTTCATATTTTTATTTTTATAAATTATTAATTAGAGGGATTCGACCTACAAGTTATTGTAAATAGCCATATTTATATATAGCCTCAATTTTATATAACTTTCTATATAATTTATATATTTAAAAGGTCGGTACCTACTCTTCTATTGCAAGAACTATTGTAAATATATTCAAAATTTATATGAATAAGTTCATAAATCGTGTAAGACCAAGGTTGTCTTACAATTATATATCTATATACTGGTCGTGTGAGCGGTCAGGATATCCATTTTTTTATTTTTAATATCAACACCATGACCTTTTTTTTCACTTTTTCATATATCATTTGGTAAATCTCAAACACATTGGTCTCCAATAGGTTTGTTATAATGCAACAATTTTGATTATATTTAAAATAATTGTGTGACACAAGAGATAGGGGGTTTTCACTAACATAAAAATATGTAACTTTAATCATTTCAATTTTAATCCATTAATACATATTAATTGCCAAATCTTACCACAGAGTACATTTTAAGAAGCAAATAAACTATAAGATACTATATATCTCTCTTTATACCTATATCTTTGTACCCAGGTGGTTGGCATTTTTGGCTCCAGAACCTATGTTTTCTCTATTTATATATCACCAGATTTTTATATATATTTTTTCAGCAACCTGGGTTATCTTTATATGCGTTATGTTACATTTAAGCTCAAGGGAAAACCGGATTTACAATAAAGTCAGTTATATAATTCGTCTCTCGGAAAAGCGCGTAAACAAGAAACGAGTGTCAATTCCTTTATTTTTGTCCCTTTTTAAAAATCAATAGCAATACCTACATTTAAAAATCAGAAATATTAAAACCAAGTAATTTCAAATAAAGTAAGGCCGAAATAATAAAAAATCTAAGCAAATTAAGAGCCATTTTACAATATAAAAAAAATTGATAAAAAATCTCGTTTTCTATATAACGTATAAGAGCAGTAAGAGTAGTATAGATGATCTCTGAATCTTGATCCCTTGATCTCGATCACTGAAATGATCCCTTTTTTGAATTTTTGAAGCCTGCGGTGCTTTAGCTGTGCTTGGTGCTGCCTTGGCTCCCTCATAAACGGCGCTCTCGCCCTCTTCTCCACCGGGGTGCCCATTGCTCTGCCGGCGCCTCTCCAGCCCTCTCCTTGGCCCTCCATTGCGACGGGCGCTTGGAGACTCCCAAACATGAGTCATGCCTTAAAATGCTTATCCGAAAAGAGCATGTAGAAGGCACAATAATTGTATGTAAGAGTAGTATAAAATTTAATTTATTTTAAAAAGAAACATACGTCTCAAAAATAGTTACAATATCTTATAACGGATGGCGCGCTGATATTCATATATGATAGACCCAAAATGTAAACAAGTAAACACAGGGCAATGCTAGAGGGTCACCTATCTACCTAATAGGCTGGCACTACCATGCTGCATATATTAATCATTATTATCATAGCTATTAGATATACATTTGGATTTGTATGTAGGTTTGGTATACAACATACATCTAGATTAAATTTGAACAGGTTGAAGGATTCACCTAGAAGGAGTCTCTGTAATACTCACATGACTTCAGAACATTAGATTTATATCTAATAACTAAAGATAAAATAACGATGTTTATATTAATGCATTGATGTCAGCACAGCGCTATGAATAATTTTATTTAAAACAACTTAAAACAAAACTCTTAAGTCAAATATTCACTTGGTAAGAACTCGAATAATTCGGCTAGGAAATATCATAAAGTTTAAAGCGTGTTTATAGTATACCAAATGCTTACTCTATCCACCAAAATTATTGTAAAATATTTCTTCAAAAATGATAAACTCTTCGGTCAGTTAACGTTTTATTTTTTCAACGTTTCAACAGAAATATTTTGTCTTCGTCAGGGAAATAACGAACTGGTGTGTTATCATGGTATATAAAATAACTCTTTTCCTTTTAAAAGAGTTTATGAGAATGTACGCCTTTCGCTGTCTAAATTATCGTCATCATAAAGTTCGCAGCAGATTGGGCCATTTTTGCTTTTTTTAAGCAGATATTCCGGAAGCAGACTATGTTTGATTGTTATTTGCTTTAAAGGATATAATAATGAATTTAGGTCATCGACAGTTACAATCTCGAGGCAAAAAATCCATTGGACCTCGCATAAATTATTTTGAAAATGAAAAAAATTTCAATCTCTATTATTCAGGTAAATTAATGGAACTGTTTCACTTTAGACACCTCTGTTACCTCGCACATTTTCATAGTCGATCTGAAAGAATAATGTTGTGGACCTTTCAATCACCAACAGAAAACATGCCATTTATATTTTTAGAAATACGAACTGAAGTATATAATTAAAACCAATATGCTGAGTTTTGTGGATTTTAATAATAAAATTTAGTGTTTCTTTTTTACGGAGAAAAATGTTGGGCGTCTTTTTTGATTTCTACTCCCTACTTAAAGTATCTTCAAATATTCCAAAAGGTGTTAGCTAAAATATGAAATTTGAGCAAAACACCTGAAACCTGAACGTTTGGATTTCCTTATACTACTAGGTTATAAAAATCTGTGAAAAAATTAACTGTCAACTCCCAGCAGTTTCGAAGTTAAATTCATGCATCCCACAGACGTTGTATTTATATTGATTATTTTAAAAAATAAACCAAAGACAAAATGTTATCTTCAGTTTGTTTTCTCTTTCCCGTATGGAAACGTTTTCCCGCACATTTGATTCAAAAATTCCTTCTTACTCATTATAGAGGTGTATTTATGACTACCTTAGTGGCTCGTTGAAGTGCAGCACGCGGACTAAGAGTGAATTCTATACATAACTAACTTTTCTTAATTATTAAGACAAATGTTGGGTTTTGATATTAGGAGGTAAAAAACGTTTAGTTGACATTTATTTAGATGATCGCGGTAGCCGTCAGCACTTTCTGTTGAGTGGTTGGGGAGATTAATACATTTATTTCATATGGACAACTCTATGTTTGGAAATCCATAAACAGCTTAGATCCAACATGAGACGGAAGGGGTATCGGCACGAATATGGCGCCGCGTCCATCAATTCCCACACTGGAACTCGCCTAAGTTTAGGTACAAAATTAAATTAAAAACCTTCAAAATATCAGCAGTTTTAATTAAACAACCGTCAATTCTAGTTATCTCTCCCTCACGCATTTTATTAGTCAAACCTTGTTCTGAAATATGTGTGGGAGTGGAAAAAAGACGTCTGTGTGTGGGTGGGAAGGGTAGAAAGGCATTATTGACCGGAATATAAACGAGATTCTGAATATATTGATTCTTTTTTTTTATGTTTTAAACTTGAAGCTTAAAATCTTTCCGATCTTTTAGATATTGTTACTTTCGTTTTTAGTTCTTCAATATCGTTAGCTTAGCTCCAGGGGGTGTGTGGCGAATATGGATTTATGCCAGGCTTAAGCTGAACTTCCCGTCTCTTTGTAATATATAGGTTGATAGCTTTTGCATTCCCGTGT
>CP092875.1:25146042-25214593 GCA_030710605.1 Cordylochernes scorpioides
CATATGGCGTACATGTACATCTAGAAACGTAAACTGAAATGTTGGCTAGTTAGTGGATGGAAATTCCCATTGAGGTAAATACTGTCGGTCGGGCTGTGTAGCCGTTTGATGCAATGAATGGAGTTACAACTCATTTTTCTGTTAAAAGTCAAGTTATCTAGAAAGCTATGAATTTTTATCAAACTACCTATAAAATTAAAGAAAATTAATATGTATTGAAGTTTTTTATTAACCATTTTATGATTCATACGGCCTCTTTGGCCGAGATTATGGGTAAAGGGAGAGGCGCAATCGTTAGTACACGAATACCATTTTTCGGCAACTTTAAGCTGTATATTTATTCCCTAGATATAGAGTGGGAGTTGAATAAACGCGGTATCTTCTTCTTTTAATCTTCTCACCTCCATAAAAAAGCAAATATTGAATTATTGAATAATTTTTTTCTGGTTGCCAAGTCATTGTTTTAGCTAGCGATGGCTTAATCCTGCAAGAAAAAAAGTTTAACGGCTTTATAAAGCATATAGAACATATTTTATACATAGTTCTTATATAAAATATTTCTGAGAATATATAAAATACATACTGGAAAGAATAAATTCCAAGGATATATTTTGAGAATACAGATTAGGCCCATTGCTTTTATTCAATCAAATTCCTCCTGGTGCCAATTGCGTCAGTGAAATATGCCTTGTCTCTCTTAAGAAATAGAAAAACATGTTTCTGAATAAACTATTCATCGTAAATATATTAATATATTAATATTTTATCTTTTTTTGTTAATAAATATAGAGTAATATACTAAATTATAAATTATTTATAGGCTATGTTTCTGATTTAAACATAGCCAAATTTTGCGAAAAATGTGATTATTCAATAAGCCGAAGGAAACTGTCTTACATTGCTCTAACGGCAGTTTGTGTTTATATATTTAATAAATTACAATATTTACGACTGCTTCTTATATTAAAATATATTTCACTGCCCTACTACGATGAGAGAAATATTAGGAGAACCTGGTTGTTCAATGGCGAAGTGATCTCTCTTATACCTGACGAGACCGCTGGGAGGGTTGACCACTTGATCAAACAGACCTTCGCAGATGTGGCAGTGACATGTTCAAATTGAAACCAAAAGTGTATATGCGTGAAATAATTTCAAATCTTGATGAATGGTGGTGCTAAGAAAGGTGTTTGAGAGAATTGTGTTCTTTTCTCACGACTTCAGATATCTTAAAAAAACGGAACTACTCAGAAAAGAATGATTTGATTTCAAACAAGGTGATAGGTAAACTAAATATAGGTTAATGGTGTAAAATGTACGTCAGGGGTTTTAAACAACAAGTGTGCTACGGGGGATTTGTCATCCGTTATAAGCAAGGCTTTGGACAAAGTGTGTAAAGGCAAAAGAAGTTCATGGTCAGGAGGAAAATAGCATTTTTCTCGACCAAAGCTAACACAGCAGAAGTCTCTAAAAGTTCGGTCCTAGGCCGTACTTCTCCAACATTTTATAAATGACAAACCTCTCTGACTTCTTCTTCACACGCAAATGTTACACAAGATTAGCTCTCGGCTCTTTCTGTTCTCTCTCGATCTTTCCTCCAAAATCAAGATATTTCAAGATTGGGAAATCAATCAGTGTGGAGTTCCCAGAAGAGTCATATATGATGCTGTGGTGGCTAAATGTAATAGTAGAGCGGTCTGAAAGATTAAACTCCCAACTTTGGGTTCACAAAAATATATTCAGTAGGAGCCACACACACCGAAGGTAAAAAAAAGTTTTATATTCAAAATAACAACATTAAAAATATCACTTCATATTTATAGTTGAAGCGCTAATGTTTATATGATTTTATAAATAACTATACTCCATCATGGACGTACAAAGAAAGGGTTATTGAACGGGCTGTGAAAGTGAGCTCTTTAATATGAAATGCACGGACTTGAAACCTAAACTTTCATTTCTTGACCTTTCTCGGGGTCGAGCTTGAAAGATGGTCATACTAACAAATGTATAGACTGAGCCACAATATCAATGAATTTTAAGTAGAATATCACAATTAATATAAAGTGTGTTGAGAAGGATCAATTTCTTTAGGTTTTCTCTGACAACTCAAGGATTTTATAAGAAAGAAGCCAGAAACACATTACACAGTTGTTCGACATTTGAGTCAAATTGGGATGGCGAAAAGTCCGGCAGAGGCAAATAAACCAGGGAAATCGGCGTTTTGAAGCTTTAGCAGCGCTACTTCATGCAACGTAAATCACCCATTTCTCGAATATATTTTAACTTATCGCGAGAAATGGATTTTGTATCAAACCCAATGACTTTAATGTTCGGACCTCGTCCTAGCTCCAAAAACACACTTCCTGAAACCTAAACTTCTCTTTAAAAAGTAAAGAGGATTGTTCGGTGGTCTGAGGGCGACCTCATCAATCAAGGCTTTCTGAATCTGGTGAGTCCATTATAACGGAGAAAATATTTTGTGCGGCCAATCGAAAATACTCACCAAAACCTTCAACCTTATATTTCTGTAGAGTTTCATTCCCGGATGCATCAACTATAGTGGAAACCTATTCCAACTCACAATTCCGCTTTATTCATATTGTTTTCTAATTGTCACAACTCAATCTTTCTAAAGGTTTATATAGCACGTCTTATTTGTAAATTAATCAAATAACAATTTAAATTTTGATACAAGTTAGGCGTACTGAAAACTATTAGTCTGCCGATAAAATATTTCCGAGGAAATGATCGAATCAGTTTATTTATTCCATTTTTGTAGCTACTTTTAAAAAAGAAGCAAAAAAAAAAATCCAGGATTATTTTATTTCTAACTGTAATTAAAAATGATAAATTATATCATTAAATCCTTTTGTTTGGAATTTATTGTAATGCGATCTGTTGCCAAAATGGTATCTCGCTGCTGGAGTGGTGTGCCCAGCTATCCGAAGATAAAGGACACACATCCTATTTAATTAATAATCCCACAGAACCCTCTCAGATAATAACTCAGTAATAGGCTTCAAAAAGTAAAGTTAATTGACGTTTTTAGAGGCGGGGATGGCTCTCTTGGGCCGGCGGCCTTCCTCGAGCCAATTTATCAGGCCGAGATACCATCTAATTAAACCTCATTAAGAGCCCCGTCCGTCCGTTCGTCTGTCTGGACGGATAACGATTAGTGGTCGTTCCACAGCAGTTGGCGTGAAGTTCCACTTAACAAAATCCATATGATCAATACTTGCATTAGTTTTAAAGAGTTTTTATTTGTTTTAAAATGAGACTTTATTATCGAGAATGATTATGAATTGTTTATTAAAATATTGTCCATTTCGCCAGCCACCATCTTTTCTCATCTTTCAGGTCATAGGTGGCCTCTACGTCGAAATAATGCATTATTTTTTTAGGTTATTATCGCAGTAACCCTAGTGTCGGTATTATCCTAAGAATGAGCGCCGCTCAGTCAGGCCATGGGTCATCGATCATAAGGAGTTATATCTGGGGAATACGGAGGGTACGATCGGACATCCTCGTTAAACGCCCCCTAACATGCCTTCAAATGACTACTCTCGCAACATAAGCGTTGTCTTGCTGTAAAATCAGGATATCGTGTATTCTTACCGCCTTTATCTGAATGCTGAGCTTACTTGAATCAATTGCCGTTGATAGCGTTCCCCAATGAAGGCTTTCATTGCGCTCATGTGATCTCACCAAATACTGAGCGGTAGTTTGAGGCAGAGAATATTAGCAATCGATGTTGGGGGGAGGTTCTTCAGGCCTGCACCAGGAATTTTATGCACTTTGGGTTTTTGAAGCCCATTAAATTTTATCCCTCATTTCTAAAGCACCTATTGACAAGACAATTCACGCCTTTCAACATCACGAAGCTACAACGCGTGTACGATACCAAGTTTATATATTGTTTGAATGAATCCAAGGACGTTCAAAATCTTGAGATATATAGTTGATCGATAAAAATTTGATGATTCGTAATGATTTTTTGCTTTCGGTTAGGGTTTATAAATTAAGTCTTCCACTTCCTAATCTGAATTTATTTTCGGCTGGTCTAGAGGCGTTTGCCTTCTGTTTTAATAAAATATTTGTTGTAGCGTCGAACCCAGTGCTGTTGTAATTGACGATGAAGTAAAATTACCATGAACATGCGACAGAATTCATTGACTTTCAGCAGCGTCTTTCTTTAAATGGAAGCAGAAAAGCAGTTTTCTCCGAAAATACAAATTGCTGGCACAAATTTGGCACTTTGGATCCTTTAAAAATGTTATGTGTGTGTGTTTTAACCTCAAAAATACACATAGTCATAACTAAAAATATGAGTTTGACGGGAGATGCTACTTTTATTTTTATAGATCAAGCAAAGTTTCCATCTATATTTATATTTCAAAATTGAAATGTAAAATATATATAATTTTATAAACTGTTAATTTAAAGTTAAAATTTGTATGAAATAATTAAATACTCTATATAAAAAGAGTTTTTTTTATATATTTAAAAAATCTGTTTAAAGCGTAAAACTATTGTAAAAACTTAAAATTTGGTTCTCTTTTGAGCATTTTCATGCACAAATTGTAAAACTTGAGATATTAATGGCATGATAAAACATATTAAACAGAATACACATGAGGGATGGTATTTGAAACTGTAACCACTCTAAACTATTAATATATTTCATAATTATATGTATTATATCTTCGGAGACCCAACTCACAAAAAAAAGGATAATGGGATATTTAGTATAATCATTTTTTGTTGATAAAATAACAGATGATTGGAATTTGTACATCAAGAAAAAAGAATGCCAAAAATATAAAGCAATATAAATTTGTATAATATACTTGATTTTTTATATTATTATAATTTTTTGATTCGATTATGTATTTCTGAACACTCGGGAGTGGCGTAGCAAACTTAGGAGCTGGTTGCCATAAAGGCACATATAGAATGAGCCATCAAGATAAACATAACCTGATCATTTTTAAAGAAAGTAACGAATAATTAAATACGCCAGGTAAATCCAGCAGAAAGCATTATTCCCAGTTGAAAGAGCTTCACAGAGTAACAATCATTGGTCTGAAAACTGCACGTCTGATTCACACACCTAGCGATCCGGCTCAAGACGTTCTGTAAGGACTGCGAGAATAAAGTCTCGCAGGACGACAGTACGACACCGCATGCTGATCCCACAGTCCCCGTTATAGGCTGATGTTGAAGCTCCAAGTTATTAAGAATCCTCTTCTACAGCATTATAGCTCTAAAAAGGGGGATGGTTGACTAAACTGACGAAAAGGCAGGAAGTTTGCTTTATTTGAAAAATGAATAAATTCCTATAAAATGATTTATATCTTTATATAAAAAAGTGAGTTACTGCCTAATGATTTAGAACCATGTCGAAAACGCCTTTTTGATCTTGGTGCCCTTTGGACATCCTGCCCTTTGCACCCCGAAACATGCCCCTTCGTGTATAGTGGTGCCAAGACAGATCATCTTGGGACGCCTTTGAATGGCTTTCTGTGATCTTTTGTGGTTAATATCCCTTGAGATAAAATCAGATTATACGTGATTCAATATTGGACGACCTCCAGGTGATCTAGATAATCATAATTTTGCTGTCGAATGCCACACTTCACAAACTACAGCCATCGAGAAATGGGGTGCCTCGTAATTTGCAAAACCTATGTAGGATTCATTTGGGGGAAATTTCCATAGGATGATGCCCTGCCTCATGCTGCAAGTGTTTCTTTGGACGATTTACGGCGTGTTCAGACACTTCTACGGCATTCCTTGGATATATATTTATTGAGCAAATGTGAGAAACCCTTGTTCCCGCAAAATTGACTACCAATAAAAATAATAAGAAATAAAAATAAAATTATAAACTGCTGTAAGATTTGAGGCAAAAATAATATCCGATTTCAGCAATGTAAAATTCAAGCTTTAATTATTGCATAAAATATTATATCAATATTTTCAAGTCGCATATCATTATGAAGCACGTTTTTTGCACTGTCTTCATATCAACTAATATTTATATTTCCAATAAATTTGGCGCGATATCAGACTGTTTTAAAAAATCAGAGGATTAAAGTCGCATAATTTTGCCTCATGAATTCAAACTCGGCCGCAGCACTGCGGACACAATTCGAAATATCGAGGATATAGTTCTGAATTATGACTTTAATAACTTAACTTATTATAATCTACCGCTAGTTTGAAGACGACAATGTACGGATGTACCAGTGAGATAGCATTCTCTATGATAAAGTGAGCTGAAGAATGCCAAGCTTTCCTCAGAATCCCGGAAATATGAATAAAGGTTTGATAATGAAGACCTCCTTCTTAATCGTTCCCAAGACGTGCCTAAGTCCCTCCCCGGGACTTTTGTTTAATCACCCGAAGGTTAATCCCTACATTTCATTCCACCATCACGCCATCTTAACTTGAATAACTTTAATCTCTTTAACTTCTACCAAATTACAAACCAAACATTGGCATAAATTTAATGTAAATCTTTTAGAGAGATAATGGTTTTAAAACCAAATCTCCCTCTTTCCATTCCGAGCAAATAATCCAAGTAAACAGAGCGATTCATAGAGTTTAGAAGATATTTCACTACGCTGAATTATATATACATATTTTGTAATAATATATATAGACGTGTTTTCTTACTGTTTATCATTGGAGCTCTAAATGGCCACTTAACCTGGACTTCACAATTCCCCCTGCTGCCATATACCAAGAAACAAAGTATGGGATAAATTAATTAGAATTCGATCATTTTGATAACTGAGTATCCTAGTTTTTGTGTGTATTTATAATTTTAAAATATATTTTGATGTGATTGCCTCTCCTCTCTTCTATACCATCCTCAGTCATTAACAGAACGTTTACGTAATAATATAAGATGAGAATATTAAGAAATGTTAGTATTAGCAGCAACAAGGCGTGTGTGTGAAATCCCCCTCCCTCCCCCACACTTCACTTCCCCAGCAGACACATCGACTGAGGCTGTGGGACCACGTTTAGTGACGGCATCTTTTTTCATAAATTTAAGAACATGATTACATAATGTTAATGCCGCTACCTACTCATCTGTTACACAAGCGTTATCTTCATTTCATAATTATTTGTTACACAAACGTTAACTGCCGTTACCTACTCATCTGTTACACAAGCGTTATCTTTATTTCATAATTATTTGTTACATAAACGTTAACTGCCGTTGCATACTCATCTGTTACACAAACGTTATTTTTATTTCATAATTATTTGTTACACAAACGCTAACACCCGTTACATACTCATCTGTTACACAAACGTTATCTTTATTTCATGATTATTTGTTACATAAACGTTAACTGTCGTTTCATACTCATCTTTACACAAACGTTATCTTTATTTCATAGTTATTTGTCACACAAACGTTAACTACCGTTATACTCTCATCTGTTACACAAGCGTTATCTTTATTTCATAATTATCTTTTACATAAACGTTAACTGCGTTACATAAATCATATTTTACACAAACGTTATCTTTATTTCATAATTATTTGTTACATAAACGTTACCTACCCTTACATACTCATCTGTTACACAAAAGTTATCTTTCATTGCATAATTATTTGTTATATAAAGGTTATAACTGTCTTTACATATTAATTTGTAATACAAAAGTTACATGCCCCATTACTTAACCATCTCTTATTCAAATATTACCTGATATTACACAACGATACACTGGCGACAAAATATTGTATACCCAATAAGAACATTAAGGCATTTGAATCATCGGTTTTCTAAAACCGTAACTATAATGTAAGTACATAAAAATTAGCCTTTTTAACAATTAAAGGGCATTTAAATAGCCTCCTAGTGTATCATTAAATAATTATATCTTCTTTTTATATTCTTAAAATCATATTTAATTTATAGAATGCCAATGCAGAAAAAAGGGCGTCATATAAGAAAATTCTGATTTTACAAAAGGAAGACTCAAAGGCCTCAGAGAAGGTAGAATATTGACTAAAGCAATTGCTATGAAAGTTATCTGCAATCAAAGTACTGGTGTAAAGATATGGTCTCAAAAGTAAGAGGAAAAGTTCAAGAAAACCTTTATTAAGAATTTCCACTCTCTGCCAGACACAGAAGCGACAGAATAAACTGATGAGGAGAAAAACGTCCTTGGGCGCAAGAATGATATTCTATCATTTTCCCTGGTGAATACAGATTCTCTCTGTTTGGGAGTTCATAACGGCGGGATACAGGTTAGACGTAGGCCCTAAGAAATATTCTATAAGGAGTGTTTTGATGAAAGGCAAACAGCAAGAACCCCTGGCTACATGGTGTGGAGTGGTATCAGTTATGAAGTTAGGACTCCTTTAGTCTATATTCAAATCACAATTACTGCGTTAGCTATACTTTTCAGATCTGTTGCAACCTGTTGTTTCACCATTTATTGTGGGCAGACGAATAATTCCATTTTTCAACAAGATAATACCCTACCACATACGAGTACATCGTACCACCTCGTATGTCCAACATCTCACGAGCCTTCCTACAAAATGTTGACATCCCTTACTGGCCCGCATGTTTTCTAAATCTGTACCTAATTGAGCATTTATTGGACATGATGGGGAGGAAAATTTGGCAATCTCCACAGCAAAGCAATTTTCAATAGCTTCGGCAGAAAATTAAAATGACTTGGTCTTACATCTCACAAAAAGCCATAAAATATGACATATGCCCTACTGTGTAGCTGCTTGTATAGGTGCCAAAAGAGAGTAATAAAATATTGATAAAAGCTGTGTATATATAAATTTACATACATTTTAAAAATAAATTAATCAATTATTTTTCCATTTTATAGCTCACCATTATTGAGAAAATTTACACAAGTATTTCTAGGTGACGCAATATATTTTGTAGTCAGTGTATTTACATAAACATGCTACCTGTTCATAAATGATCACCTACACACAGCCAGCTATTAAGTAAATAATACATCTCTGAATGATACATATATATATATATATGGAAAATTTGCCGGGAGAAAATTAATCCATGGAAGCAATGGTCGCCTCTCCCGTCAAAATAAACGTCAGAATCTGACGCCATCTATTGACCGTCGCCACAACTAGCGGCATCGGGTCGGTGACAAAGCCACAACACCAACTTTGGCAAACTGATAAGCGTCCACCTAGAGACCATAGTTTCGGATCTCATGGAATAAAGTCCGCCCTAGACTTACGAGGGCCATTAGCCCGAAACCATGGTCTCTAGGTGGACGCTTATCAGTTTGCCAAAGTTGGTGTTGTGGCTTTGTCACCGACCCGATGCCGCTAGTTGCGGCGACGGTCAATAGATGGCGTCAGATTCTGACGTTTATTTTGACGGGAGAGGCGACCATTGCTTCCATATATATATATGCTGAGAATACTATTCTAAAACACACAAAATATAGGTTTATTATACATAATCGAATATTATATTAAAGCGTTACGTAATATAATGTAATCATCTGTTACACAAATGTTTTATCATTTTTTAAAATTATGTATTTTTACGTGATTATTTAACAAAATTATATTTTTAAAAAGGATTGCACACGTGAGATTTTTATATAATTTCTTAATTAATAAATGAATTTAGAAAATATTTTAAAATGATTTTTCAAAAAAATTTACGATGGTGGAATTATCTTTCTGACACATTATTTTCAACGAAAAGTTTGATTTTTATTTTGAAAATTTTCTATGTTGTGTGTTAGACAGGTAAAATTTTAAAATGTACAGTTTGCTTTATTCCTTGACTTTGAAATCATTTCGATATAGGTGCCACATAATATCCCACATTTTGTGCCTTAATATATACATGGAGAGAGAGAGAGAGGATTTATGATATGATTAGAATTTCCTGTAGGACGAACACTTTGTAAGATCTATATTGATTCGACCTTAAATAACTCCAATGAGAGACCATCTCCAGGAGAGACCAGGCGTGCCTATGTATTCAAATATATTTGCTTGAGAGGTTGTACAGTACTTTGAGATATTTTAAACAAATATAGAATAGGAAAGACCCGTTCATTATAGCAACGCATATTAGTACTCTATATGGTGTTAATGGAACCAACTCGTTTATCAGAATTCGATAGTGCTATTTATATATTTTAATTAATTAATTGTTCCATCACAGAGTATTTTTGAAATATAACAATAAAATAGGCGATAACTGTAGGAAGATAAGTTTCTCTTTGTTTAATATGTTATCTCTCTATATTGTTATCTCTCTTGTAAATCAATAATGTTTGATTAATCTTCTTGGAATCAGTATCTTTAAAAATTCAAAGAAAAGTCAGCAGATAGAAACAGATTATAGCTGCAGTGTCCAATATAACCAATTAGTGAGCCCAACTCTGCGGTGATGAGAATATACTTTGTCTTTCCAAGAGATATCTCAGGACTTAGCTGTCTCTTCTTTAAAGTCCAAGTAATTTATTTCAATTCGACCACGTTGTTTCATTAGCACTTGCTGATTGATTGGCGTCTTTAATTGGACAATTAGCCTAATTGGGAAGTGTCTCACTCCGGCTGGTGATGGATGGCAACACTTGGGAGAACAACACCTGTCACTCAACCTGATCATAGCCTTCAAGTTTATATGTAGTAGACCTTAGAGAAATCATTGGAAAACTTCATTTTTCGATTTTAATATGATATGTATCTTTGCTATTGAACTCACTGATTTCTATATCTTTTTATATATAGCTCATTCCCAAAGAAACTGAAAAATGGTTTTAGACTTATATTAATACTATTTTAATAGGATCAAAAAAATATATAATGTACTATATAAAAAAGGTAAAAACAATAAACTAATATAATAACTCCTCACTATTACATTAGGAAGAACAGTAGTTACGAGAGCTCGGAGTCCTGTCGGCAGCCCGCTATCTTCCGCTATGGCAAACTCGAACGCTACGTGCATAAGAAGGATTGAGAAAAGTTTTGATTTGTTTGTCTTTTATTCAACGGATAGCTGTGTGAACCCAGACTACTGTACGCTCAGTGGTCAGGATCATTATTTGATTGCTATTCATGGATAATTTCAAAATTTTAAAATTTACTTCAGAAGTGTCTATTGCATTTCAAAAGATTCGTATTTATTATTTACAGTAGAGATAGAAAGGTATTCTAAAGTTTATCTCCATATATGCATCACACCTCCATGTAGATCAAATATTTACTACAGCACACTTGTGAATTTCTAGAGGATTATTCAAATTTGAGAGCTGGTAGTGTGCGGTTGACAACCTAGACCTGACCGCCGCAGTTTGATGAACAATAAATTGATTCAATGTCTGCTGACTTACACAAACCCACACTCATCAGTGCGACAAGTAGCCAGAAGAGGCTCTAGTACATTGAAGGTACATCGCCCAACTGTTTTCTATATCTGTTTACATAATGTGTATAAGTACATATAGTACAGGCAGTCATGATAATCATGGTTGGTAGTTATCCACTGCTGTAAGCGCACCACTTGCCTTCATATGTAGAAATAAGCTAAATACTTTCAACTACAAGGTACCAGTTCCACGTTTGGATACTTGTACTTCACTGATAAGGTTGAATATTTGTGGGAATCAGAGGCCATTGAGGAAATTATAAAAAAGAGCCTATTTCGGGATTCGATCCTGGCTCGTGATTGTCAAACTTGACAGTTTGTAAGCCTCTTCCACAAACCTCTCCAAAGAAAGATTAGTATAAATTCCCCATTGTGATCGTACCTGATTCATATGTAATGGTTGGATACTCAACTAGGACCATTGGAATCACTTCTCGTCAGTGATGATGGATCTTCCTTTGTGCTAAACAAGGGAAAGTAGGTAACGACACCCAGTGGAGGACCCCGAAGAGAAGAAAATCCTCTAACGACCGAGTAATTAGAGCCGCCGAGATTTCAAGAGATTGCGGGATGACCCTTTAATTGTGGCCATTAACGTCGTTAGCCCAGGGTGTCACCCGCGGTATTTAAATCTAAACTGTCCCCAGAGAGGTTTTATGCACAACTAGGCCAAGTCGCAGGAATACGCCAACACTTAAATGGAAATAGGAGTGAGGCAACTCTTCTAAATGATTTTTCGTAACGAACTAAGACTACAATATATTTTGCCCGATTCTTCTTTCATATAATAGATGAGACAAGTTATTTCTATAAAGTCTGTAGAGTGTGAGTCTAAAGAGGTAAATTTCAATTATAATAAAATTAGCGCTCTTAAAACGAAATATTAAAAAAGGTTAGATTAACATTCCTAAGCTAAAACACTGAACATCTCCAGCATGCCTTCATCCTCCCAGCTCACGCCTTTCAACAAATCTGCAGCGTCTACATCGGTTGCGGGAGATTCTGAAACAATAAAGGAAATTCCTGTGACAACATGAATCCCCGCTGAGTCTTCGCCAGCGGTAAACCGTGCAACTATCTCCAGGAGGTTTCAGCCCCTGAGTCTTCTGCTCCGAGCCGATTACCAGGCCGTTTTCATCACTACCAGCGCTCTTCTTGACCATTGCTCCGCCAACAGCAGCCCCTGCCAAATAGATTAAGACCAAGGTTACACCAACCACCTAATATTTTAACCATAGCCCCAATTGAAACAGCCTACTCAGGCCAAATTATAAAGGGTTGTAGAGCTATCTGAAATTGGATACTGGCTCTTCATATTTTTAGGCACGAAATAGAAAGCGCGGTATTATCCCGCACTAAAAGAAAGGACTTCGTGAATTTTATCTCGCCTAAGCAGAAGTTTGTTTTGATTGAATTCCTCAGCATTGCAATAGCTACGTCGAAGAAAAGAACTGAGATATATTCAGGAGGCTGTCTGACCTTAGGGCTATATGAAGAAGACGTCCTTTCAGTAAGAGGTATTTTACAAAGAGTAAGCAGGTCTATGTGATGGCTGGCGTTACTCAAGACCAAGATTGTACTCATAGATGGTAGCTATTGCCACACTTGTCAGTTTCATTGCCTCGAGATGAAGGCCGACGCCGAGGAGTCAGGCCTGCAGATCCAAGGGCAAACCATAGAAAGTGAACACCTCCTGGAGCAGGGGCGCATGGGTCGGCACTCCAGTGATATCAATAATATCTGTGGGTCAGCGACCTTGAGGCAAGATAGGATGGGGTAGGGCGATATCTGCGTAATGCCCCGAGAAGCAGTTGCGACGCAGGTTAGCTAAGGAGATGGAACGGGACACGTCCACGTTGGAGGCTCTGCGCGCCACAAGCTCTCTAACAGAATGTGCCTGCAGCTGTGCCGAGCCCAGTGTTCGGCGCGCGTTATGGCTGTATAGGCGGGTAATGGGCGTAGCCGATCCCAGCATGATTAGGGTCTACCTCGTGCTTCACAAAATAGCTGGAGCTGGCGTTTTCTTACAGAAGATGCTGGCAGAAGTCCCCCAGGTACTGCGCGTGCAAGAGCGCGGCTCGCGTTGAGCGCGCGAGGGCAGAGGCGCCATTGAGGAAGTCTTCGACGGTCGCCTGTAACTAGCCTTCGGAAACCAGGGGAACTGGCGGCCGCAAAAACCTGTTATCTCTTCGAAGACGCAGCGACCTCAGGCAGGCAGAATGCAGAACCCGGTGGTCCAGCTCAAGGACGCTTGAGACGGCTTCCCAGAAGCTCAAAAGTTTCCTTCTTGGCGAAAGCCAGATGTCAGAAGCAGGCGAGGTCAGCCATGCCCAGCTGCGGAACAACCAAGAATAGCCGTTGGCGGTGCCACGTTGTGAGACCTAAACCCCCTTCATCCAGGCAAGCCGAAGTTGGCCCGCAATGTCAAGCAGGCCGACGCCACTGTCGAAGACTGGGCGAGCCAAGATGCCCCCGGGTAGCCCACAGACTCGCTCCAGCAGCCCCATCAGGTGAGAGGCCTAGGATGAACTGATCGTGCAGTACAGGACAGTCAGCGACTAGAGCGTCCAGGAGATTACCAGAGGAGAATCCGCTCGGTGCTTCCAGGAACCTCACCAGATCCCGAAGCTCTTGCTGGAATTGACAGCCATCCCGGAGTCTAAGCAGAACTCTTAGAAGACCAGGGGTACGAGCTCATATTGAGCGTCATCCCTGATGAAGAGTACGATGTCATTCGCGTAGGCGACCATGTACCGCGGCCCAAGATCCTCTCGAGGCGGTGCAACAGAGACCCAACTCCAATGCTGATGAGAGCGGCGCTGAGAAGGCAACCTTGTCTCACCCCGTTGAGGAGCGAGAAGGCTTTGGTATAAACATCTCCGACCAGGATGGAGGCGTCTGCTTCCCCGTAGAATACAGAAACTACCCGAGGAAGGCAGATGATAGGCCTAGTTTCTCCAACAAGAGGAACAGGTGGCTCCTACTCAGGCTATCGAACACCGACTTGAGGTCCAAAAAGATAACAGCCAGCGGTGTGTCATGTTTCACTGCCCAGGCGACTATGTCTATCATTCGCGTAATGTCACAGTCCTGGAACGGCGTAGGTTTGACATTCGGAAATGAGGTCTGGCAGATGATGACGCAGACGGTCCATGAGCACGTCGCTGAGGAGCTTGTGGTCGGTCATTGGGCGGATAATTAGACGAAATGCCTGTAGACCCGGACCACTGTGTGACTTTGCTGCAGGATGACTTTCCTGCCCTTCGAAAAAAGAGGCAAGGCCCCGCAGAGAAAAGAAGCCTCAAAGACTTTCCAAATTAATCTTCAGATGATTTGACAAACTCGCAGGGTGATATTTCTCATCCCGAGGCACGGTCGCTATCTGGTAGCGGGAGATGTCTGCGACAAAGAGCTGGTTCCACTTGTTGAACTCCAAGGGGTGTCACTTCAGCTAGTAAGTCGACGATCGCTTCTAGATCTTGGAGCCTGCTTAAGCGCTCCAAAAGGAAAATCTATGATGGCCCCAGGATATGGCGTCGGTGAAGGTGGAAGGAAAGCGACGTCTGGCTCGGAGAGAATGCCCGAGGTCCGACAGGGAATGATAGTCGAAGCGAGCAGTATCGTCCTCCAGTCTCCGCCCCAGAAAGCGTGTTCTCTCGATGTATCCACCGCCGGAACCGTCGACAGCAGGCCCGAGTGACCGTATCCCCGCGACCATATCTGCCTTGATCCCGGTCCATTTTTCCTATAACAAAGAGAGATAGAGAGATTGAGGTTGAAAAAAAATATATATATACATTTTTACAATATATATATGTCCATATAAGGTTAAATAAAAAATGAATAAATATGAATAAATGAACTAGATAATGTAACATATAAGAATAAAATAAAAATAAATATATAAGATAATTGACGAATATGCATATATATAAAATATGTACAGATTATTCTTTGTTGGCGTCCACCATGGGAAAGACTCCGCCACCGATGAACCGCCAGAGTTATTTATCACAAAGTGGGAAGGTCGATGTATTGGCTAGATATATAGGGAGATTAAATATGAAATGATCAAATATAGACTCATTGCTCATTAATACATTTTAGTTGACCGTCTCTGAAATATAGCAGACTCAACACCAGCTTTGAAAATTTCAGTACGCCACTTGGATTTAATATATTTCGGGATAAACACCTCTTCTGTAGCTGGACTGACCGACCAAATCAACCTATAAAGCATAAGGGTTAGCGGCTATATTGACTGTAGCTGTGTAATCTTCGAAATAGCAAAATTCCGTCGATCCTTTAGCCTAGAATTTGCCAAGTCACTTTGGCACCTCTTTGACCCCTATATAGACTTTCAGAGTTCAGCCGCAGAGGATTTACGAGAGAGGGCCGTAGCCCGAGGCTGGTATCCTCCTGACTGTCTGTCAGTGTTGAGAGATATTTTTGCATAATACTCATCACAACATTAGTTAGTCAATTTAGTACAAATTTAGATAATATACAATCTACCATTTAAGTATGTTTAACGACAGGTATATTAGATTATTGGGCTATTAATATATATATAGATGGAAATTTTGCCGGGAGGAAAATGATCTATGAAAGAATAGGACTCCTCTCCCGTCAAACTAAACGTCAAAACTAGACGGCATCTATATATTAAACGGAAAATCAATAAATATTGGTTTTATGTTGGTATATGGTATATGGATTTATGGTATATGTTGAAAGTGATAAAATATGTTTAAAACAACCATTTTTAGTGTCTATTTCAAATTCAATTTGAGTTTAACATACGTACATGAAAAGAAAAAACTCAAAAATTTACACGGGAATGCAAAAGCTATCAACCTATATATTACAAAGAGACGGGAAGTTCAGCTTAAGCCTGGCATAAATCCATATTCGCCACACCCCCTGGAGCTAAGCTAACGATATTGAAGAACTAAAAACGAAAGTAACAATATCTAAAAGATCGGAAAGATTTTAAGCTTCAAGTTTAAAACATAAAAAAAAAAGAATCAATATATTCTGAATCTCTTTTATATTCCGGTCAATAATGCCTTTCTACCCTTCCCACCCACACACAGACGTCTTTTTTCCACTCCCACACTTATTTCAGAACGAGGTTTGACTAATAAAATGTGTGAGGGAGAGATAACTAGAATTGACGGTTGTTTAATTAAAATTACTGATATTTTGAAGGTTTGTAATTTAATTTTGTACCTAAACTTAGGCGAGTTCCAGTGTGGGAATTGATGGACGCGGCGCCATATTCGTGCCGATACTCCTTCCGTCTCATGTTGGATCTAAGCTGTTTATGGATTTCCAAACATAGAGTTGTCCATATGAAATAAATGTATTAATCTCCCCAACCATTCAACAGAAAGTGCTGACGGCTACCGCGACCATCTAAATAAATAACAACTAAACGTTTTTTACCTCCTAATATCAAAACCACAACCTTTGTCTTAATAAATTAAGAAAAGTTAGTTATGTATAGAATTCACTCTTAGTCAGCGTGCTGCAAGCTGCACTTCAACGAGCCACTAAGGTAGTCATAAATACACCTCTATAATGAGTAAGAAGAAATTTTTGAATCAAATGTGCGGAAAAACGTTTCCATACGGGAAAGAGAAAACAAACTGAAGATAACATTTTGTCTTTGGTTTATTTTTTAAAATAATCACATTTTCACAGATTGTTTATAACCTAGTAGTATAAGGAAATCCAAACGTTCAGGTGTCAGGTGTTTTTACTCAAATTCCATATTTTAGCTAACACCTTTTGGAATATTTGAAGATACTTTAAGTAGGGAGTAGAAATCAAAAAAGACCCCAAAATTTTTCTCCGTAAAAAAGAAACACTAAATTTTATTATTAAAATCCACAAAACTCAGCATATTGGTTTTAATTGTATACTTCAGTTCGTATTTCTAAAAATATAAATAGCATGTTTTCTGTTGGTGATTGAAAGGTCCACAACATTATTCTTTCAGATCGACTATGAAAATGTGCGAGGTAACAGAGGTGTCTAAAGTGAAACAGTTCCATTAATTTACCTGAAAAATAGAGATTAAAAATTTTTTCATTTTCAAAATAATTTATGCGAGGTCCAATGGATTTTTTGCCTCGAGATTGTAACTGTCGATGACCTAAATTCATTATTATATCCTTTAAAGCAAGTAACAATCAAACATAGTCTGCTTCCGGAATATCTGCTTAAAAAAAGCAAAAATGGCCCAATCTGTTGCGAACTTTATGATGACGATAATTTAGACAGCGAAAGGCGTACATTCTCATAAATTCCTTTTAAAAGGAAAAAGGTTATTTTATATACCATGATAACACACCAGTTCGTTATTTCCCTTACGAAGACAAAATATTTCTGTTGAAACGTTGAAAATATAAAACGTTAACTGACCGAAGAGTTTATAATTTTTGAAGAAATATTTTACAATAATTTTGGTGGATTATAGAGTAAGCATTTGGTATACTATAAAACACGCTTTAAACTTTATGATATTTCCTAGCCGAATTATTCGAGTTCTTACCAAGTGAACATTTGACTCAAGAGTTTTGTTTTAAGTTGTTTAAATAAAATTAGTCATAGCTGTGCTGACATCAATGCATTAATATAAACATCGTTATTTTATCTTTAGTTATTAGGTATAAATCTCATGTTCTGAAGTCATGTGAGTATTACAGAGACTCTCCTTCTAGGTGAATCCTTTAACCTGTTCACATTTAATCTAGATGTATGTTGTACACCAAACCTACATACAAATCCAAATGTATATCTAATAGCTATGATAGCCTATTAGGTAGATAGTGACCCTCTAGCATTGCCCTGTGTTTACATTTTGGGTCTATCATATATGAGTATTAGCGCGCCATCTGTTATAAAAAATTGTAACTATTTTTTAGACGTATGTTTCTTTTTAAAATAAATTTAATTTTATACTTCTCTTACTGCTCTTACACGTTATATAGAAAACGAGATTTTTTATCAATTTTTTTTTTTATATTATAAAATGGCTCTTAATTTGCTTAGATCTTTTATTATTTCGGCTTTACTTTATTTGAAATTACTTTGTTTTAATATTTCTCTGATTTTTAAATGTAGGTATTGCCATTGATTTTTAAAAAGGGACAAAAATAAAGGAATCGACACTCGTTTCTTGTTTGCGCGCTTTTCCGAGAGACGAATTATATAACTGACTTTATTGTAAATCCGGTTTTCCTTGAGCTTAAATGTAACATAACGCATATAAAGATAACCCAGGTTCCTGGAAATATATATATAAAAATCTGGTGATATATAAAAAGAGTAAACGTAGGTTCTGGAGCCAAAAATGCCAACCACCTGGGTACAAAGATATAGGAATAAAGAGAGATATATAGTATCTTATAGTTTATTTGCATCTTAAAATGTACTCTGTGGTAAGATTTGGCAATTAATATGTATTAATGGATTAAAATTGAAATGATTATAGTTACATATTTTTATGTTAGTGAAAACCCCCTATCTCTTGTGTCGCACAATTATTTTAAATATAATCAAAATTGTTGCATTATAACAAACCTATTGGAGACCAATGTGTTTGAAATTTACCAAATGATATATGAAAAGGTGTAAAAAAAGGTCAAGGTGTTGATATTAAAAATAAAAAATGGATATCCTGACCGCTCACACGACCAGTATCTAGATATATAATTGTAAGACCACCTTGGTCTTACACGATTTATGAACTTATTCATATAAATCTTGAATATATTTACAATAGTTCTTGCAATAGATGAGTAGGTACCGACCTTCTATATAGATAATACCGTAACAGAGTTTTCCATTGTAAAGTCCTGAGCTATCTCCTCCGAAGATTCTGAACTACACATAAAGATCTATATACCAAAATTTTCGTTATTTTTTTCTTCGTATGATAGGCCTGTTTTTATTTTCCTAATGTTAACAGTTATTTTTATTTTTTAATTTAATCTATTTTACAATCGTAGATTTTTTGCATTTATCATCATCAATTCGTTTGTTTTGAAATGCGTTCTTTTGTCTTATTACTACAACCAATCGTGATGAATCTTTGGGAAGATGTTTAGTATACTACCGGGATGGTTTCTGGCTAATTACTCTTTAGAAATAACCTTTCGTTGCATTTTTATTTACGATAAAACGTAGATTCACCCGCAATCAGCGCCCCCTCGCGGTAGACATATGGCCTTAAATAGCCTCGCATGATCTTATTTGTAACGTCAAGCTTAGCTTATAGGTTAGGTACACAGCTTCGTACCCCCGCAACCTAGGTTCGAGGCTCAGCGTGGGTGTTTTTTTTTTCATTTCTTTTATATTATTGTAGCAAATTATTAAAAATATTATTTTATTTAAAATGTAGGCTTTTTAAAATAAAAATTAACATACACAATTTTTTAATAATATTTGTAACAAACCTAGGTTCGAGGCTCAGCGTGGGTGTCTTTTTTATTTTCGTTTCTTTTATATTATTGTAGAAAGGTCTGTTTTTACAGCATTATTTTATTTTGATTGGTTTATTTTGAATATGTTTGTTATGAAGGCTCTATGTAATACTATTTAGAGCACATTTTACATTTTAAACACCTAAGCCCCCCTCTTTTTAATATTGTAGCAAAGTATTAAAAGTATTATTTTATTTTAGATGTTTGCCATGAAACTTTGGGAAGTTGTTTAGTATACTATCAGGACGATTTCTGGCGAATTATTTTAGAATAATATTTATAACAATAATAATAGCGAAATTAAGACATAGTGATTATATTCTGTGTTTGTGCATATATTAATATTTAACAGAAAATGTTAGAACGTTCTATTAGAATATCTCGAAAACAAAAACAATACATATAAACGAGTTCACTGACATTTATTAATGCAGTGATTATAATCAATGATTACAATGAAGGGCTATATTATCGATATATATAAAAAATCACTTTCAAATTTTAACGTAACGTTCCATTATCAATCCCGTAGGGCTTTAGATCGGCTAAAACATTTTTATCTTTATAAGTGAATATTAACTTTACTGTACTGAATAGTTTAGTATAATGTTAATTTAACATATTACAATTTAGCCACAGCAACGCGTGGCCGGGTTCGCTATTTATAATATATATTTTGGATTCATTTGATTATGATTATAATTTGTAAGTACTTTGTTATAGTTTTTCATTTAAATAGAGCTCAATTTTTGTGTATGTTTTCTATTTGCAGTATCTTTCCTAATGTCTTTGGCAACGTTTTTTTTTTCTCATAAATAGGCTGAGGTTATATTATTTTTCGAATTGTAGATTGAATTATTACTTTTATTCTATAATAATTATCTTTTATAAGTGTTTGTTATAGTTTTTCATTTGAATTTAGTACAATTTTTGTATCTGGTTATCTTTTTTGGCGTCTTTTCATCTCTCTTTGGCATCTTTTTTTTTTCTCATTAATAAGACCTAATCCAAATAATTTAATAGTGTGTGACGTTTCAGCAACAGCATCAGACAAAAGAATAAATGAACTAAAGAATAAAATATCATTTTTTCTTTTGTCTGATGATGGTGACATTTGGATTAGGTCTTATTTTTTTTTTATTAATTTGTTATAGTTTTTCATTTGAATTTAGCTCCATTTTTTTTGTCTTATTTAATAAATGAACTAAAGAATAAAATCTCATTTATTCTTTTGTCTGATTTTTGTGTCTGATTTTCTTTTTTACAGTATCTTTCATAATGCCTGATTTGATTACTTGATCTGTTATAGTTTTTCATTTAAATTTAGCTCCATTTTTGTGTCTGTCGTTTTTTTTTTTCTTCTCATAAATAGGCTGATGCTGTATTTGTGTACTCAATTGTTGCTTTTTGTGTCTGGTTTCTTTTTTGCAGTATTTTTTTGGAATCCTTTTTTTTTTCATCAATTGTTTCCTCACATGCTTGGAATTTTCTTTTTATGCCTGTCCTGGCTTTCAGTTTTATAGTTTTCCTCTGCTTGGTTCTTATTTTACCTTTTTTTTCAGCGTCTTCTGTCATGCCTCGAAAAGGCCGTGGAAGACTCACTCCCCTAACAGCTAGGCGTGCTAATATGACTCGCCGCAGACACAAAACCCCAATTGCTATTTCTCTTGTTTACTTTTTTACCAATGCCTATAATTTTTCACCTGAAAGATTTTTTATTTTATTTGTTATTCAATAAATTATTATCACTTATTTTTGGTCTTCTTTTTACTTACTTATTTTACTGGGGGTTGGTGGAAGGATGGTCTAAGCCGTTGGTTTTCGACCGCTACGACCCGGGTTCGATTCCCGCATTGGGCACTTTTTTCTGAAAATTAAAAAAAAAATGCTCCAATGGCTTCCGATTCTTGCAAAAGTCCAACCCCACCAGCAAGCGCAAGTAATCAAACGGGGCTCTGGCACATTTGTAAATGCAAAGTCGAACTGCTCTTCACATGTTTAGACATGTGGTGTACTTACAGTTAAAGCAGTCGCCTACTCTACCCACCATGATTATCAAGGCCTGTACCACGTGTACTAGGGATAAGCAAAAAAAAAAAATATTTTACTCATTGATCTATACATACAATTATTTGCATACAATTATTTACATACAAATATATGCATACAATTATATACATACACTTTTCTACATTTTTGCACTCTGCAGTCTAATATGTTGTTAATAATAGGGGTTTTAGACAAATATCAACTGTTGAAATTTGATTTTCCAAAATAGTTGAATTATCGAAAGTGTCGAATTAGTTTGTCATATGATAGGCCGTAGGTCGAGACATCCAAAAATGGTCGAATTATCGTGTGTTGAATTAATTAGATTATATTGTATATATAAAAATATAGAATTGTTGTTTTTAATGAGGTCTTTTAAATGAATTTATTCCTTTAATATGTTGTCATATCTGCAATTTTTTTTCATTTCCAAAATATTTATTTACACTTTCACCAATGCCTATAGGATCTTTGCGATGGAACGGGTATGGTGTTCTAGCGCATGTGCTCTCATGTCCTTGAAGCACATATACTGACAGTACCCAAAGTTGAACACTGTATAATGTCTGAAATATATGACTATAAAGAGGGCTCAAGGCCAATCCTTTGCTACAAGAGCCTGTGTTTACGCACAGACGACTTTATGTTTTTAATGAGGTATTTTAAATGAATTTATTCCTTTAATATGTTGTCATATCTGCATTTTTTTTTTTCATTTCCAAAATATTTATTTACACTTTCACCAATGCCTATAGGATCTTTGCGATGGAACAGGTATGGTGTTCTAGCGCATGTGCTTTCATGTCCTTGAAGCACATATACTGACAGTACCCAAAGTTGAACACACTGTATAATGTCTGAAATATATGACTATAAAGAGGGCTCAAGGCCAAACCTTTGCTACAAGAGCCTGTGTTTACGCACAGACGACTTTATGTTTTTAATGAGGTCTTTTAAATGAATTTATTCCTTTAATATGTTGTCATATCTGCAATTTTTTTTCATTTCCAAAATATTTATTTACACTTTCACCAATGCCTATAGGATCTTTGCGATGGAACAGGTATGGTGTTCTAGCGCATGTGCTTTCATGTCCTTGAAGCACATATACTGACAGTACCCAAAGTTGAACACACTGTATAATGTCTGAAATATATGACTATAAAGAGGGCTCAAGGCCAATCCTTTGCTACAAGAGCCTGTGTTTACGCACAGACGACTTTATGTTTTTAATGAGGTCTTTTAAATGAATTTATTCCTTTAATATGTTGTCATATCTGCAATTTATTTTCATTTCCAAAATATTTATTTACACTTTCACCAATGCCTATAGGATCTTTGCGATGGAACAGGTATGGTGTTCTAGCGCATGTGCTTTCATGTCCTTGAAGCACATATACTGACAGTACCCAAAGTTGAACACACTGTATAATGTCTGAAATATATGACTATAAAGAGGGCTCAAGGCCAAACCTTTGCTACAAGAGCCTGTGTTTACGCACAGACGACTTTATGTGACTTTTTCAAGTGTGCGAACTTTGGATAGCATACATGTAAAGTTGAACCCAAGTATATATAAAATGTAGTTTTTAATGAGGTCATTTAAATGAATTCCTATTATAAATCGTCTCCTCTGAAATATAGTTTGTAAATTTATATTCTGATTTATTTTATCCTTTTTTTTTTCATTACCAGAATATATATTTACACTTTTCACCAATGCCTAAAGTTTTTCACCTGAAAGAAAAAAAACTCCGCCTTTGCCGGTCCCAAGCCAGGATGAAAAAGGAGGAGGGGGAGCAGTAACAAGCTCACTAAAAAAACCTGGGCTCAGCTGGCCCGGCTGATAGTACCTTGTAAGGGCTCCTAATCCAGGGATACATTCTTTTGGAGCTAAGTCAGTGGCCTGCCACTGAGTAGTGCTCCCAGTCTTGATGACAAAGGCAGACGCATTCTACTTCACCCAATCGTGATAGTTGTTAATTTCAAGCTTTACAAGCTTGACACTCTAATATGATTGAGTGAAGATAAGAAAGGAGAAAAAAATATTTTTTGTATTTTTTTTTTGGCAATAATCTATTTATTATCAATTAATTTGATTTTGGTCTTTATTTATTATTCCCCTGCTCTATACATACATTTTGTACATTTGCAATTTTAGCCATTTTCTCTGTAATACCTTTTTAGCAGTGAAGTTATATTTGAGCAACAAACAATTGTTGAAATTTAAAATGGTCGAATTATCGATAGTGTTGAATTACACTTTGTTATATGATAGGCTGTAGGTCAAGACAACAAAACATGGTCGAATTATCGAGGTTATATTGTATATATAAAACTAGAAATGTAGTTTTAATGAGGTCCTTTAAATATTTTCATTCCTTTTATATGTTGTCTTATCTGCGATATAGTAGCATTTTTTGCAATTTTATTTGCTGATTTGTGTCATTTTTTCACTCTAAATATATTTATTTAAACTCTTCAACTAATGCCTATAGTTTCTTTCCTGAAATTGCTTAGCAAACATGAGTTGGTTGTATTTTTATGCTTCGGATATATTTTAATCCTAAGCAGGGTCTTTACGAATGGTACACGTATGGTTACACAGTGCATGTGCTCTCGTGTTCTTGAAGTAGTGTAGATGTGTTGTTTGCACTTTTATTTTCTGATTTGTTAGTATTTCTTTTCTTTTTTCATTTTAAATAATTTTTTAGGCATAGGAACCAATGCCTATAGTTTCTCACCTGCGGGCCCTTCGAGTAAACCCGGGGCGTTGCCCGGGTCACTCGGCTAGTTTAAATATATAACTTATATAGAAAGTTATATAAAATTGAAGCTATATATAAATATGACTATTTACAATAACTTGTAGGTCGAATCCCTCTGATTAGTTATTTATAAAAACAAAAATATGAAGAAAAAAAATGTAAATGTAGAACAGGCGATCATGCATGTTGGCGCAATAATATTTTTCCATGTCGGAACCTTTTCAAAATTGGTTGAGACTAAGCACGTAGCAATTTGTGTCGTCAGGATCTCGTCTTCCCCCGTTGGATGGCCCTGTAGAATCTTTTGCTTTCTTTCTAAAAAGGTCGGTAAGTCTGTAGCTAGACCCTTCACCGTGCTCTGATTTGTAAGATATGATTTGAAGTTCAGTTACACTAGCTTCCAACTGATCTTATTGTGCTTCATTTATATCCAATATTTTGATTGGTTGCCTAGAAGGTTTGATTATCATCGTTTTGTGTGTAAATTATTCACATATTATATCTATATACGCTCTATGACTAGCGTATTCATGTTAAAACATTAACATAAATTTCATAAAATTGTTTTTTTTTTAGTATTTGAATGTTATATAACATTTTACTTATAATATTTATATATTTAGGTTAGAGTCTGTACTCCATTGTTAGGAGCGGCTGCACATGGCGTCTGTTCCTCATGTCAGAGGCGGCTATTTCTTTTGGAGCTAAGTAGGACTGCCACTGAGTAATGCTCCTAGCTTTAATGACAAAGGCAGACGCTTCTATATGCTTCCCCCAGTCATGAAGGTTGTCAACTCTACCAGCTTGATACCCTAATATGATTTAATGGAGATAAGAAATAAGAAGAGGATATATTTAGGTAATAGTTTTAAAAATGCTATTTTTAATATCTCTAACGAACAATCAAAGATATCAAATCAGGACAATATTTGACGGAAATAATCGAACCGGGATGACCCACGCTCAGTCATAATGGCCAACTAGCGGCGCACAAAAAAAATTACAAACCTAAGCATCAAGGAATAAAACAAATACACGATAAATTACGACTTAATATTAAGTATAAAACTACTTTTTTTAGACGAACATTGTACAAAAATATAATATAAAAAGGTGACCACAAAATGTGTTTTAAAATATTATAGGAAACATTTAAGTACACCAAAACATGGCCAATAACTTGAATGTAAAAATCTTAAGATGTTCATTAAACTAACGAACTATATAACACAGATAGAAAAAACAAAAATAAAACAAAAAGAATAAATATTAGGTTGAATACACTTTTTTTTCTCTCTGTGAGTAAAGAAAAAGAACTTAATTTCACATCTGGCAACGGCAGTCTTTTATTTTTAATTAAAAATAGAACGCCATCTGTTGGTCATATTTGTTATTAAACCTGACTATTGACCCTGGTCTCACTCTATCCTTATCTCCAATCCTTTGTCCAGGGAAGATTGATTGCTACTAATTAAACGGTTATTCTGCCTTTTTTAACTCAATTTTTGTGGGGCATTGTTGGGAAATCAGGTCTTTAATCGCCGCATTCCTGCCTCATTATACCAATAATTCAATACGTTCTTTTTTTCTCTCAGCCAGGCTGTAATTAAAATTATCTTGTAGTTAATTCTTTACCCCGTGTGCAATGGAGAGAAGGCCATTGTTAAAAAGTCACAATTTAAAATGTTCTCTCTTCAACGAAAAAGACTCCTTTTCACAAAAAAAAGAAATGTTCAACTCAATTATATATTTAAACTTTGTTAGAGTTTCCTTTTTTGTACTCCGTGATAATATAATTATATCCGTATTATAATATATATATATATTTGAAAATAATGTTATATATATACCAATACATGCATAGTGTTTTTTATATATAGTTTAAGTATAATATATATATATATGCCGTGATCGAATGAAAAAGTGCAACCGTTATGCATGTAAACTTCAAAAATTGTTTCAGCCAAGTGAGCGCGCACACGCGGCGTGCCGTAGCATTCGCCCACGCTGGCTTCTACGTTTATTTTGTACCAATTAATCCGCCTTCTACATGCTATTCAGGAAGCATTTTAAGGCACAATTGTACACAGGGACAACACATGCGAACAGCCCGCTGCATCTGGGAACAGCGCGCCGCTTGCGAGGGAACCAAGGAAGCGCCAAACACACCTAGAGCTCCAAAGCACCCAAGGCTTCAAAAATAGGTGATCATCAGCGATCAGGAGTCTGGCTAGAATCTTTCGAGCTCCCGTTGGAACTATAACGTTTATTTTGTACGGTGTATTTATAGATGGATGAATTTGTATCTACATTTTAACACAAGCTTAACATATTTACAGTTTAACATACTTATTTTGGCGAAAAGAAATTATACCTCTTGGGTATTATACAAATTATGACATATATATTTATATCTGTAAGTAAATACATTTGATATATGTAAATATTCATTATTTACATTACCTTAACAATTTTTGAGTCAAAAACGGCTAAAAATATAAATAAACGAGTAAAATAAACTGTTTCGAAAATAAATTTCGAACCCAATATTTTTACTTGAAGATATAGAATAATTATTCAGGGATAATAGGAAATACAATAATATCACTACTTAATCACTCATAAGATATATCATGTGTGTGTTCGAAAAAGCAAATTAATTTGAATTTTAAAGTCTTCGTTTGAATGAGCATTGTGTGTGGTAATTTATTTTGAATAAATTCACGAGAGTTTTAAAAAGCCAATCACTGTAAAATATATAACGGTAATTGTTCTATACGAGAACTCCACGTGACAAGAGAATACTTTTTTACAATAAAATTCCCCTTAACGGAAAGGTCTGCTAGAAAATGCATTAAAAATAAAATTACTTTAGAACAAAGCTCTTTATAACAAAGAAATCTCTAATAAGGTATTTTCTCATGACGAAAAATCTCTTGAAATATACTTTTTATGAACAAGAAATCTCAGAAAAATATATAAGAAGAAATCTTGTGACCAAAGAGAGAAATCATAATTTTCATAATAAGATTGTATCATTGATAGGAGAGCCTCGCCAACAATATAATTATTCAGCGGGACATCGTTATCTAAACATTAAGATGTCGTGCAAATGGTCCGAAGTACATAGTCGTAAGGGAGACAGATACTTCCGTGAAACATTTCAACTGGTGACTGATAGTCGCTCATGGTGACAATCGGTTAGGCTCGGGATTATCTTAACGACTGTAGCACGCCAATTTCTAATTATAAATTCACCAGGAACAAAAAATGATAAGCAAGTCAAAGAATATTTTTCCCCCTGGATGGTTGGCAGTATTCTGGTAAAGCGGCAAGTTTGTTCGAAATAATGGATTAAAATGCAAAACTTATTGGAATATATATTAATCTCAAATTATATCTAACCTCTTTGATAGTGAAATACCAATTTTCACACTAGAGAGCATAACAATATGTAGCTCTACTAGGATACGGCATATATCTCGTGTTCTGCAGAAGAATATAAATACGGATGTGGCGACCACACTTTGCTTCAGCGAGCGTGAACTGGGACAAAGCTCCACTACACACACGGGCAGTGGACGGCCTCGGCAACCACGAGCGTCAACCTGACTACGCATGCGCGAACATCCAGACCCTGGCCACTCGCGCGGTAAACAAGAAGGCTTGATCCCAACGGCCGTTACTTCTTTTCTCTTTATATATTTCTGGCTTTAACCCTTAATTACTCGCGCTGGGTGTATTACACCCAGTAAGATACTAAACTGTAAAAATAAACTGTAAATAATAAATATAGCAGCTTGAGTGTCTCGGTAGCTTAATTATTTGTGGTGAAGCATAGATTGGCTTAATGAATTTTAAAAATATACATTTAACTTTTTGGTAATCAGATATATAAGTTGGGTGGTTTACACCCAGCGCGCGAGTGTTTACGTAACACTTTTGGCTGGCCGTGAGTGACAGCTCGCCTATATTTTTTAGGGTGTCAGATTCAGTCGGATGTATTTCTGTTTGCTTTGTTCACATATTCTTTGTTTGCTCTTTATTCCTAGATCTCCAAAAACTATCGTTTGCTATTAGTTTTAAAAAAATATTTCATGGATACTTCAACTCTCTCTAATTCTGATTCCAAAAATGAAGTTGTTGGTGGCACATCGGATATATCTTCTGATGAAAATACAGAAATACATATCTACCAGGATTCTGAATCCGAGTTGGAATCTGAAAACGAAGAATTTGGTTCATCTTCAACTTCCAGTTTCTATGTGGGGAGAGACCACACAACGCGGTGGAAGACCAGTGAATGGCAAAGTACAAAGGAAAGAATTCGCTCTTGCAACATAATTTCTCACCTTCCTGGCCCGAAAAGAGATGGAAAGAACATCACAACAGCTGTTGGAGATTTTAGAAAATTTATCACAAATAAAATAGTTGAAAAATAATATGTAACACCATTCAATATATCTCAAGGATTCGAGGAAATATTTCTCTAGAAAGGGATGCGAAAGATACTAATGATGTAGAAATATGGGCTCTTATTGGACTTGATGATGGAACCGGATTCGAAATTTCCCGGTCTGTAATGAATCACGAGCGATTTATCTTTTTACTCAGGTCTTTGCGTTCCGATGATTTGCCCACATGTGAAATAAGAAAAAAATTGACAAACTAGCACCAATTAGAGAAATATTTGAAGAATTCGTTACAAACTGCAAAACTATGTATCATCCTGGAGAATATTTGACAGTAGATGATAATATTATTCCATTCAAAGGCCGATGTAGTGTCAAGCAGTACCTTCCCAATAAACCCGCAAAATATGACATAAAGACTTAAGTGTTATGTTGTTCCCGAAAAAGCTATGTGGTGAATCTTGAAATATACGCTGGCAAGCAACCTGAAGGCCCTTATCAAATAAGTAACTCTCCCAACAATGTTGTTGAAAGACTTTTACCTTCAATCTCCGGGTCAAAACGCAACATATCTACTGACAATTGGTATACCAGTTATCCTCTTGCAGTAGCTCTTTTGAATGACCATAAATTGACCTTTGTAGAACCACTCAAAAAGAACAAAAAAGAATAACTACCTGAATTTATGCCAAATCGCGCACGACAAGTGTTTAGCTCAATTTTTGGTTTAAAAAAAATGTCTGCCTTGTATCACAAGTTCCTAAAAGGGGCAAAGTGTCATTATTTTATCTACAATGCACTCAACAGCAACAATTGATGAAGAGACAAATGAAAAGAAGATGCCAGAAATGATTACTTTTTACAAAATGACAAAAGGAGTGGACCTATTGGATCAAAAGACGTCACTCTATTCCGTGGGACGACGTACCAAAGATGGCCCCTGTGTATATTTTTCGAACTTTTAAATATTTCTGGAGTTAATTTCGAACTTATTTTTGATGGGAATCAACCCCAAAACATTTACAAAAGAAGAAAGGATTTCCTAAAAGCACTATCACTTGAATTGGTAACAGAGTATCATTATATCAGGTCTAAAACCAAATCCTTTTCGAAACCACTTCGAAGTAATGTCCGGAAACCTGCTGGTCAGTCACCAGAAACTATGGTAAGTTTTATGTAAAAATATAATTGAAAAATTTATCTATAATCGTTTTATATTTTAAGGAAGAAGACATTTTAGAACCTCTTTCAAAGGCTCAGAAAAGATCCATCTTTGTTCTTATAAAAAGATCGTAAGACCCAAACATTATGCCAGAAGTGCCAGAAGAATGTCTGTAAAAAACATTCTATTATAATAGGTAGACAATGTATGTAAATATTTCTAAAATTGTATCCCAAATTTAACAAAATTGATTTGGTGCTTAAATTTACATTTTAGATTTTTAAATATTTTAAAACATAAATATCACTCAAATTATCGATTAAAATATTTCAACTGTTAATAAAATAATTATATCATACAAAAAAGTTCAAAAATTATTTTGTTTTAAGTGATATTTCACCAGGTTAAAACACCGGGTGTATTACCCCCAGCGCGAGTAGTTACGTCACAAAAGTGAGCGCGAGTAACTAAGGGTTAAATAAATTAATTTCAATTATAATTTTATCAGCGGCCTTTTCACAAGCCACACCAACACATCACGCAACCATCCCACACGGATATAAATAATCCAGGTATAAACCTGTAAGACTTGTTGTTTTTTAAACATATTAGAGCTATATTGCATAAATATTCATCGTGACCCATTTTTTGACACAGGGCGGTTTTGCCGGTTATTCATCACAAAAGCAGGTACCAGATGAGGCTTTGAAAATAAGCACTATTTACAGGCGTGATATTTTCTGACCACTACTAATGACAGAAAAGGTAATCATTGCTGATTACTCGGCTAGACAAGAGCATTATATAAATCAAACTGAAATTTTTGTATGTTTGATCCGCATAGGTTTCCACAATATTGACCTCGTGTTGGAAGGAGTCGATACCATATTATTCCGATTTGCGTAGTCCGCTTACCGGTTAATGCGAATTCATAATAATTGACTAATTTGGAAGAAACTTAATTCTATAATCGTAAAGATAGAGGCTGCCTGGCCGGCATTCATATTTCTTGAAATAAAAGACACTTCGGCCAGTGAATCTTTTTATTGTCTCGACGTTTCGACAAAAATCTTTTGTCCTCATCAGGAGCGAACAAAAATTAAAACATTAGGCAAAGCGTTAGAAAAATCGTGCTTTAGATGTGTACAAAATTTCGAATATCGCGTGAGAACGCCCTTGCAGCCTTAGAATAATTTCTAACGCTTTGCCTAATGTTTTAATTTTTGTTCGCTCCTGATGAGGACAAAAGATTTTTGTCGAAACGTCGAGACAATAAAAAGATTCACTGGCCGAAGTGTCTTTTATTTCAAGAAATTAATTCTATAATGTTTTAATATGCAGAATAACTTTCACAGTTTCACCCTCGTGTAATGCATAAAATAATCCGATAGCTGGGTAATTAGCATATACCGTTTGTTACACATACGTTTACACAATATATGAACTATCGGTGTGAAATTTTGGTACGATATAGAGTTAAGAATCACTCAACCTCGTGATGTGGAAATCAAACCGATACCAGTCTAATTAGCAAATTTTGTCTGTTTCTCATACGTTTCCATAATATTTCAATCATTCTCTCTTCTCTCCAGGTTAAACTTTGAAACCTTATTGAGTAGATGTGGAAGTTGGAAATGATTCGACATGTTGAATGATTTATTTTGTCATACCTTCCCAAGTATATTGGGTAGTGTAGTGTTTAAACGGGTCTTTTGAAAATGTCCATATTCGGGTCATATTCGCGAAGGACTTTGATGATTAAAATTAACTCAGGTACCATTGTTTTCAGAAAACCTTACCTGGTGACGTTCTCTAACTCGTTAGAAAAAATCTGATGATCCCTTTTGGTGGAGGCGCTCGGGAATCCACAGCCAGGACTGCGTGAATGAAGGTCTACTTCGCTTTGTGTTTGGGCCCTGGACGTAACAAGTTTCGTAGTCGTGGACGAAACCTTAGGTTCACTCGACATAGTCTGCCTGATAGGTTTTCAATAGTGTTATGCCATTTGATGCCATGGTGATTCGAAAAGATGGTCAAAATTGAGTCTGAAAATAGCACCGAATATATCAATGATTTCTACACTTCGTTTCGAGATTGCTTAATTACACTCATGTTGACCTAATGTTTGGCTAAAGACTGAATATGGTAGGTCTGTCAACCAGCCCGAGTATGCCGGCTATTGCTTGTAGAGAGGACTTTCTATATAGATGGCATGGAAGGCCCTCTTGATAGTAAATATGGGGGAAGAGTGAATAAAATTTTATGAATTCACAAATAAATATGAATATGGGAATAATTAAAATGTTACATATATATACGACCTAAAGTTGCGAAAGGAAGATATTCATATTATGATGCATTAGCGCAACATCTGTTATGAAAATTCGAAACTATTATAGACGCGTATGATTCTTTTTTAAAAATTAAACAAGCAGTATAGATTGTTTAATTTTTAAAAGAATCATACGCATCTATAATAGTTTAGAAGATATTCATGTACATAGAGGGACACCTCTTTCTTTAATTATGCATCAGAACCATGCATTATGTTAATGACCCTAATAAAATACTTTACTAGCGGTGAGATAAAGAATGAGCCATAAGACAACTTGATACAGGTTAGCCTTTTGCCTAAATTTGTAAAAACCTCTTTTGTTCATTTTTATCACCATTTTGAAGTATTTTATTAGGGTGACATCAGCAGACCATCTGGATACTAGAGGGCTGGTGGCCACAAGTACAGAGAAGGTCCGCTGTGGTACCTCGTGGAGTGTTCACACCGGGTGCAACGGCCCGATCAACAATTTACAGAAGACACTGGAGACCAAACAATATATTTCATTCATTTCATTATTATATTTATATTTTTATTATTTTTTTCTTGTGTTATAAACATGAAATCTATTCCCTGTGTCTAACTTCTTTTTTTTTTCTTTTCGATTCAACTCTCTTCCTCCCTGGACCCAGGTTACTCACTTGTGTTGTAGGTTTGGTGACTTACTGCTTGCTTGGTTCCTTGCCACAGTCGAACAGTCTGCTTGGTGCGGACATTGGAGCAGAACTAGAAGACCATTTCTTAAATAACCTATCAGTCGAGGTACAGCAAGCAATAGATCAACACAATGTCCCGAGTCAACCGGTTATGTTCGCGCTCGTTTAGGCAAATGGGAGTGATGATTTATATTCATTATTTCCTACTATAGGCAAATTTTGTTACAAAATAAATCCTACATTTTTTTTTATTTAAGTCATATAATTTGAAGGAAAATATATCATTAAAATATTGGGTTCTATTTTTTTCATTATTCGAATATTTCAACGGGAAACTCGCTACTGTTTATCGAGGATAGTTGTACTTTGTACTATAAATTACAACACTCTTGTTTTGAAAGACCAACTCTGTGATATATATTGAAATATTATTCTACAAATATATGAATATACAACAAAAAACATATTATATGATAATAACATTTATATTTTATATTTATATTTAACATTTATATACCACAAAATATATTAATAAAATAAAAGTATATACATAATTATTGTAAAAAATAAATAAGATATCTTTTTTTCATTAATATCTGTAAAATCTCAATTTTTGTTTATGCTTTGTTCATCTTCTGCAGAGTTTTAACTTTCAAAAAAATACAAGGTTTTCTGTTAAATTGAGGAATAAGTTGTGCCTTTTCAAAATCAGGTATATGGTTATTGTTTAAGGCGACAAAGCATTAAAAATTGATTTTACATATAAATTAATAAATAATTTATATCTTATAATCAATTATTTAAAATTATTATGAATACACTTTAAATTTATTCATTTATTTTTGTATTAATTTTTTATTGATTATTATTAATTTATGATAATTATATTTTATATATATGGTTATGGATTTATTTATAATCAATATACACACTATTGTAATATTCATAGATTGATATAACAAACACAATATTATGAAAAAGCATCTCCTTATCGTGCAACTGAAAGTTGCTGATGGCTTGCGCCATCTATCGGAATAAATATCAACTATTCTCGTTGATTTTTAATTATTCCAGAATTGGCCAAATAACCATTCGTGATTAATCAAGAAAAGCTAACCACGGACGCGTTTCGGGCTGTTGGCCCTCATCAGCGTGGTGCAAGCTGTACCTCAACGACAAAAAAACTGGTCATTCAGGCATCCTGAAAAATCATGAAACGGGTAGTTAAGGCCAAAATTGCGTGAGACCGCGACACAATGTGAAAAATATGACAAATGTGATATTGTACTGGGATAAGGTGTCCGTGGTTAGCTTTTCCTTATTAATCAAGAATGGGTATTTGGCCAATTCTGGAATAATTAAAAATTTACGAGAATAGTTGGTATTTATTCCGATAAATGGCGCATGCCATCAGCAACATACAGTTGCACGATAAGGAGATGCCTTTTTGAAAATATATGCATCTAATGCCAGTACAATATCACATTTGTACTATTTTTAAACACAATATTGTCAATATGATATATATAATTATTGGGGGTTGTATAAATATATATTTGATATATAGCATACAAATCACAGATATAATTCCTCACGTGTTTTAGTCTTAAGCACAACTATCCTCGATGAAAAAAAGTTGCTCTCGAAATATTGGAGGGAAAATATTTAAAAATCTCCAATATGTGCATTTCTTCTAAATATAGTTGTTATTATGGATTTCTCAATCTTCAATATATATATAAACGAGAAAATCCAATATTTTGACAAATTCAGTACCATTTGTTGACTGCAAACAGATATGAATAAAACAAAATATTTGTAGAGAATGGAATTTCTATTTGCAATAATTTGTTGCAAAGTCAATAGAAACTGTTGTCACCGAGAAAATGGGTATTTGTTTTAATCTAGCTTCAAGACTAAAACTGGCCTCTCTAAACACACGTTGGTATAGAATGGAATATAGAGAAGAGATTCACACTACTCCGATAATGGATCAGAGATCTATTTTTCTGAGATATTTCAGAAGGAAGAATAGAAATATTTACAGAATATTCGAATAAATATTTCGTTTTCTCAGTAGCAGCATATAATACTTCAAATATTTGCCCCTAGAGAATCTGATACAAATTATAATTAATATTTGATGGACCTGTTTTTTATTTTTTTATCCTTGTTAATATCATATGACTTTATGGTCCTAAATATTGTAAATATATGTATAGAAAAATGTAGAGGCATACATGTATGTAAAAGGAAAAAAAATAAAAAAATATGATTACTCTTTTTCTTTTCAAAATAATATTCTATATACAGTTACGAGCGTCATTCTTCATCAGTCATCTCTGTCACCATTTGCTTTTTTTTTTTGGAATGGCGCCCTCCTATTGGTCGGCTACGATCACGCCACCTTTGCCCCCCCCCCCCCCTCCCCCCACTCGCTTTTTCGTTTTTGTAACTATTGTGTTGGAGCGGGTCGCTCCTTAAATAAATGCATATATTAGTTAATAACCAAATGGAATCCTCTCTTTCTTTTTCCCAGTAAGAGACGCCTACGGAAGCCAACAGTACATAGACAGATAAAGTACATAGGCTATAGTTATTAATTAACATATGCATTTATATAAGGCGCCAATTTATAATTGTAACAAATAGTATTTGAATCAAAACATTCAATCGGGTAAAACACGGGCGTTGCCCGGGTCATTCGGCTAGTAAGAATATAGGGAAGGTAACTCCGTAATCTACAGAACGTGAACAGATAGAATAGTGAAGAAGAAAAAGTTTTAAAATTAAATTGACAATTGATATAAGAGTCGCAAACAACATCCCAACCTCTGTTGAGGAAGTTGTTGCATCAGATTTGAGGAAGTTGGTTTTTAACAAAATTCATGTGCCTTTTTGGTAAATTCGATCGACTGCATAACTTCTCTCGTAGAATGGTATGAGATCTAAACCGCCCTTGTATTAATGAGTACTATAGCCCGAAATCATTGTACACAGATTAGCTTTTGTCTGAATTAACTGAAATCGGTGTGTTGCGGCTCATTCTCTATTACCACCAGTAAAGTATTCTACTGGGGAGATAAACATTGCATTGTGCAATGGCATGATTGAAGGGAGAGGTGCCTCTTTTCGATATGTATAAGAGGTAGATATTACACTCAGAACAGCTTACATTGCATATCCAGTTAGCCCAGAAGCTCCGACCATCTACAAGCTGCAGACTCGTGTGTATAAATTCATATGGGGGCTCGACCACACGACGTGGCTTCTTCCTATTGGCGTCCTAGCGAGATCCGTGGTTACGGGGAGTATCGGCAAGCAATTCCATCTCGCGTGTCTCAAGGGTGTCCAGGTCGGGCTTCGCGGAGGAAAAATTGCTTTTTAGGCTGGTGACGAGCGACGCCTGTCTTAGACCTCCACCTGACGACACCAGACTCCAGCCCCGGCGTCTCCGGCTGTTGAGAATTTGGGAGGATATCTCGAGCATCCTGAACCTAAACCAACGAGTGGCCCCCACGACCCAGCTGCTGGATCTCTCCAACATCGGTCGCTGCCGGTTACTCCTACGACTGAACCACCTGGCCCTCTCCCGCTGGCACGGTGCTCGAGCACGGAATCTGAGCGACATCACCATCATCCGCCCTACTGGCTTCGCCATCGCTGACGCCGCGGCCCTCGCCGCCTTCTTTCAGAGGATGGAGGAAGAGAACTTTCAGGCGAGCTTCCGGGAGCCCAGCCTGGCCGAAGCCGTTTTCCTGCGTGGGACGACCACGCTCTCCACCAGAGTTAGCACCCGCTCGGCCCGCGGCGCACTGTAACGTCCGCGCCTTGCGGCCCTGCCTATCCACCGGTTCCTGGAGAGATGGGTGTCCACCGTCGATGTCCCGGTCAGGGTTGACTGGTTTTCGCTCCGACGCGGCGCCTTGTCGGGACGCAACGGAGATGTCACCCTCCGATTGACCCTGCATGCCCTGCCTCGCCCGGACCATCCAGCATCAGCCGGTCCGTCCTGCCCTGCCTGCGAGTCCACCGACGGCTCCCTGGATCACCAATACTGGGAATGTCGTAATACCAGGCCCATCGTCCGGGAGGCCTTCAACATTGTCGGGAGACCCCCTGAACTACAGGCCTGGATCTTCGGGACTAGCCTCGAGGACGACGAGCTGGCTATCCTTTCGTCAGCGAAGTCCCTAATATACCAGTACTTCGTACAGGTTGGCCTTGGTGGTGTCATCGAGGACCCCGTCATTGCCTGGAAGAGAACTCTCGCGCGGTGGGGAAGACACCCTGGGCGAATTCGTGAATAATTTTTACTTTTTATTTTTTTATATTTAAGCGATTTTATTCTACACACAAATATTGACTAAGGAGTCAATAAATATATTTTAATTGTCAAGGCCCACAAACACTCACACCAAACCACACACACACACCCCAGACACATACATAAAGACAGGTATATATCCTAAAATTGCTTTGTTGAATTTAAATATGTTAACAAAATAAACAATAATTCCGCCAGGTTATTTTTTTTTATGTTTCTCGAAAATAAAATATATTATTATTCAATTTACATATAAAGAAAACGGACATATTTTTTTCTCTATATGAGCGATAAAATTATAAATGAAAACTATATTGAATTAAAAAATATGAGAAAATGGAAATATATAATAAATGGAAATTTAATTTTAGGGATTTTTCTTTGTTGAAAATGTATTTAGATTGAGAATATGCAGGAGCAAAATCACAAGCTGCAGCACCATGCGCTTCAGCGGCGTCCTCACTTGGTCCATGTTGAATCACTTTCGGAATTCTCACTGATCTTTTCATGCCGCATTTATTTAAATTCATATAAATCTAATTGTTCAATAGTGGAGAAGTGGAAACATTTATTTTCTACTTTATATAGTTTGCGCAATGAGAGAAGACTCTAAATCCGTAGAATTATGTGAGAGGAACTCCAAGACCATACATGGGCTCCTCTATATCCTACACTGGTCAGAGTGGCTTATTGTGATGTCAATTTTAAAAACGGTGTCTCTCTAGTTAAGGTATACTAATCAAATGAGACACTTCTTGGACCTCTATGAACATAATCGTTTCTCGTCAATTTGGCTAAGTTCAAAGGGTACGAACATGATTTTATTTCACAAAATCTCGCAGAACAGTCCGCTCACCTTTATAAGTGCGGAACACAGGTCTAGAGAGATATCAAAACAAATCATTGAACTGGAGGTCCTTGAGTCTGGAAGAATTTCAGAACAGGTCGCAATAAAAGGATTGATTTGACCAAATATATGTGTAATTTATTTTCTTATAATTAAATATAATAACATTTAATAAATTGTTTTCATATTTTAAAGAAACAATTGAGTTCATTGAACTTAGATCTAATCTACTTTATTAATGTTTTAATTGGGAGGGGGGGGGGGGGGGGGGGGGGGGGGGGGGGTGGGGGGGAGAAACCGAACCTCCCTGCAATCCCTTCTGGACCCTTGAAGATTTTGACCAAACTCTAGTTAAAGGTGACTAACGTGGCAACGGCTCCCATTTTCCAATGAAGAGCAAACCCGATATCTCCAGCAATGTCCCCGCGTCCGGGGTAACCTCCGCGTCAGGAATTGCAGCCCGGGCTCGTGATGAGAAATCTATTGGACACTAAAACAACAACCGGTTAATTATACTTCAGTAATTATACTATTAGATATATAGCGCGCCAGCTCTACATGATGTTTGAAACTATTTTTAGCGCGGGCTTTTTTTTAATGTAACTAAAGAAACAGCTATAAAGGTCCCTTCTCCCGTCAAAATAGATATCATCTATTGACCGTTGCCGCATATTAGCGGCCTCGGGTCTAAATCAACATAGTTATTTGAAATGTTCCCATAAAAATGATGAAATCAAGATGTATTATACTTATTTGAACGCGACCTATATGTTAGCAGTTTTTAAAGAGGGGAGAGAAACGTGTGTAGGTTTCGTAAGAGGAGGTTAGTAACAAGGAAATATTTAGCAGATGTCTCAAGGTTAGCTCTTTCATTTGGAATTTGAGGATTAAAAAACGTAAAGATCTTGTAAGGCTGACTGAAGGCTGTCAAAACGGCCGTGAAAGGGAAAGCAGAATGTCGCAGTAAAAACTGCAGCGAAGACAACCCCAAGGAAATTCCCATCTAGAAATTCACAGTGTCATTTGATTGCAATTAAATTTTGTCTACATCATGTTGACACAATGTATGTATTGAATAGTTTAGTATTTTTTAACACAATGTTACTAATTAAGAAAAAGGCTTATTTTGATTGTGCAACTAAAAGTTGAATGACTCGATCAGGAGAATAATTAATTTATCCACCTGATCCCAGTACAATTTCACTTTTGTACTATTTTTTCACCTTATTACTAATGTTTATCAATAGATATGGCGTTCAATTGATAAAATTAGAAAAGTATTATTTATTTGTCGATGTTTATACCTCTTTTGGAATTTAAGTTGAAGTACCATTCCGTGTACTTATTTTTGAGACAGAAATTGATTGAACGCAAACTATTTGAACAAAAATAATAAACTATAAAATTAATATTGAACAAAAACAAAATCTCAATTACGAAAATTTATTCTTACATAAGATTCCCATGGGGTATTTGATTGAAAATCAGATAATATAAATTTAATATTTGTAAAAGAAAATCATATTTTACCTATTTGAAAAATAGAAAATTGAATTAGGAGTATAGAAATAGAGGATTCTAGTTAACAGCTTCTTGAGAAAATGTTTTCTTCATTTAAAATTTATTCAGCCTTGTATGTCAGGCAAGGCGAGCGGCTATAGTGTCATGTAACTTGGATAATTAGAACGTCTTCAATTCCAATATTTATCTTGGTCCCTTTACTTTTAAGCCTTTTATTCAAAAGTATTTATTTAGAATATTTGGATAATTCGATAGTTTTTTAACTTCGAATTATCCAAGTTCGACTGTAATTAATAGAAAGTAATTTTCCCTGTGACCAGGGAAGTATAAAATGAGGCATTTGTTGTCCCCTGTAATACGTTTTTGCACAGATTACAGGCTAACGGATGACCTCCAGTTCAGTTGTTTTAAGGCTAGAATTTCCTCAATATTCTTCGAGAGCAATAAACATTCTGATTAAAAGTGGGATAACGAACGGCGATCTTCTCGGCTGGGAACTTATTCGAAATATTTGAGTGTCTTCAGTGTGACGAGTCTCTGAATGCAATATTCGGATTATACTTGGGAATTCATTTTGAAGAGCAAATTGATAGTCATAGTTTTATTTTAAATTCGAATGATTTTATTTTAAAATAAATACAAATAAAAAATATTCAAGAAATTATTGGTTTAAAAATAAAAGCCAACAATATAGGTTCTAGTTGAAATATAATAATTCTCTTTATATATATCTCTCTCATTTCAAATATAGAAAGGTCTATGTGGCAAAGTTTATTCCAAAAGGTTTCAACGGAATATCTCTCACCGCTGCCAGGACTAGGGACATCGGCCCAGAAAATCTACTTATTGAATCTATTGGAGACGGCACATGGTCCTCTCTAATCCTCCGCCTCGCCTGGCCGGGCCTTCCTCAGTCATTCACCATCTCCAGAATTCAAGTCTGGTTGCCGCCTTGGAAGGTTTTCATTCTCCTCGACGTAGCTGCAGTTGACATGCCAGAAGGATGCACCAGCTGTACTATGTGAAATCTCACTGCCTACTCTTGGCTTACATCGAGAGTGGTATGCAGCTTACTTCTCCTTTTACGACCTAGTTTCCAACCCGACTTCACATTCCGCGAAGGATATGAAGAGTGTGTGTGTGGCCTTAAAATTACTAAAATAGATTACCAGATACTATTTTATATCAGACCCGGGACTTTCATAACAACAAAGGTTGGTTTATTAAGTTGAGTGACAACGTCTCCTTCGCGCGGTGACAAGGATGCATGTCAGTGGCTTCGTTTGCCGAAGAATAAAAAGAAGGAAAAGAAAATCTTGAATATATATATATATAATAAAAGTTTATCATATAAAGACAAGAAATGGGCAAATAAATAACCTTTATTAAAAGGAGAATAATAATAAGAAGAAAATTATAATAAAATTAAAATATATACCCCCAAAAAAGGAAAAATAATCAAGAATGCTTTATAAAATTGAATATTTAAGTATCGATAAAAAAGATGCATAAACCTATTTACAAATATATTTCGAAATGATATATTGTATTTGTGAATAAGCAGGTATTGAAATGATTATATAGAAACCAAGTAAAACACAATCAAGATAATCTATTGTCACATTATGAGCTAGTACCTATGAATAAGTGTACGGATTTGAAGGAGGAATGTAATAAACAAATTGAGAATGCGTTCAATCAGGTACATGAATTCGAAATCCTGAACCAATAATAACATCATGCTCAGTGTTCAAGAGTAAATAAATGGAAGTGATTACGGCTTTATATAGCCGGTAATGTATGCTGGTGAACTATCCCGTTCAACCTCCTCAAGTATCAAGTAAACCGGTATAACAGAAAGTAATTAGCCTAGGTATGTGTATTATTAGATGTAGAGTTGCTCTTATTAGTGGATCAGCACTACACACTCATAGCCAGTTCAAAAAACTAGTACAAATGTTGACAGGAAACCACTCGAGAATGATGTGTCAACAATGGAATGATATATTTCATGGTTGATATTCTTTGTATGATAAATTCGCGTGTCAAACAGATAAAATATACAAAGTCTTATTTAGGGGAATATTAATATGTTATTCTCTCTGGTGATAGGAAGTTAGAGGTTTGTTAATCTTATATATAAAAGTCAATGTCTGTTGTCTGTTTCGCGATAAACTCAAAACTACTGAACCAATTGTTACCAAATTTTGCATGTCGCTTTTTATAAACCTGAGGAAAATTATCGGCTATATTTTGATTAGAACTTTTGGCTATTAATTTTTTTCATTCGGAAAACCCTTTTTTTACGCGGAGTAAATACAAGGCGAAATAATAACACCAGGCTAATTAAGCGACCAATGAGCGTTCTACATTTTTTTCAAGTTTCTTGTGTACTTTTTTTGAAATATCTTTTTATACGAGTGTTACTTTTTTACAAAAGTATTTAGAGAGAAATTTATATTACTAACTAAGTCACGGTAGTGCAAACAATGCATTTAAAAAATTACAAAATTAGCGTTACTGTATGTAAATAATGGATTTCGTATTTTTTAATAATTTTTGTTCTGGCTTTTGTTTATTTATCTCTCTTTTTTTTAAATCGTTTAAAATGTAGTCGCCGTCATTAGAAAACACATCTGTTTGCCCAATTTCCATGTGCTCTTTTATTTTTTACAGAAAAATATTAACATGCCAGTATTTTGGATTATTTTTTTTTATAAACCTACTTTTTATAATTATTACTGATAAGATAGGCATCGCAGTCGAGATCCATCGCAGTCACTCACTCAACTCAGGCAATTCAAAGGGTTAATGCGCTGGCGGGTACCTCGGGGGTTGGGTGGAAAAGCTGCCATCTATTTAAACTATATTGATTTTGAAACAACTAGATGGATTGCAAAAATAATTAAATCGAATACCTAAACACTAATATAATACAATTTTTTCCATCACACACACTTTTTGCCCGTGGTTTATGTGTTAATTCTGTATTGCTGTTCTATGGCACTTCTACTATTTATTATTGATGTACATTCAGTAATTGCACTCGGGGAAATATTCGGGCAAAACCGGGTCATATGAAAAAACAATAGCAAAAAAATAAAAGATAAGTGGGTCAGGTGATGATATTAAAAATAAAGAAGGCATCTCCTCACCACGAGCACATGTACTTTTTAGATGGCAGAGCGCCATCTAGTGGAGCAAAAATAAACTAAACGTTTAATTAGCTTGCTCCGTGATATTTGGCCAACCCAATTTCTTGATAAATCAAAAAGGCCATCCACGAACGCGTTTCGCGCTGTTGGCGCTCGTCAGCGTGGAGTAGGTTGTAACCACTGCGACCAAAATGATTTTTGGTCAATGACTTCCTGAGAAATCAAGAAATGGGTATTTAAGGCCAAATTTGCACATGAAAAAAACAATAGAAAAAATAAAAGTGGGTCCGTTGTTGATATTAAAAATAATGAAGGCATCTCCTGACCACGAGCACATGTGCTCTTTATTTTAAAAATATTTTTGGTCGCAGTGGTTACAGCCTACTCCACTCTGACGAGCGCTAACAGCACGAAACGCGTTCGTGGATGGCTTTTCTTGATTGATCAAGAAATTGGGTGGCCAAATATCACGAAGCAAGCTAAATAAACGTTTAGTTTATTTTTGCTCTACTAGATGGCGCTCTGCCATCTAAAAAACACATGTGCCCCTGGTCAGGAGATGCCTTCTTTATTTTTAATAATTATATATAATCTAAAAAACTCAAATAATTCTATATTTTAAAAAATATATATTTAATTTTTATTCATTGATAATTCAACTTTTTGTTATCCTCGTTTTTAGGATGACTTCCAGAATTGTTGTGGATATGCATAGTTAAAATATTTATCTTTTTGAATCACTAATATAGGATTAACTTTATAAATTCTATATAATTGTAAAAATAACTAATGTGTAATCTTTCCTCAAGTAATTAAAAATAGAAGCTACTTAATGGTAAATAATTATCTTTTTTTTATCACGACTGCACCTTCAACCCTTTATCTTATCAATCCTTTATCTTATTAAACTTTTATCTGACAACAAACAAATTATTCATAACATATAAAATATATATATTTATATATGAAAAAACAATAGAAAAATAAAAAAGGTCAGGTGTTATTAAAAATAATGAAAGCCCAGGAGCAAATGTACTTTTTAAATGGCAGAGCGCCATCTGGTGGAACAGAAATCAACTGAACATTGATTCAACCTCTTCCCTGATATTTGGCCAACCTATTTTCTTTATAAATTCCTAAAAGCCATCCACGAACGCGTTTCGCGCTGTTGGCGCTCGTCAGCGTGGATCAGGCTGTACCACTGCAACCATGGATTGGCTTTTCTTGATTTATCAAGAAAATGGGTTGGCCAAATATCAGGGAACAGGTTAAATCGATGTTTAGTTGATTTATATTCCACTAGATGGCGCTATGCCATCTAAAAAGCGCATGTGCTCCTGGTCAGGATATTCTTTCATTATTTTATATATATTTGTGTGTGTTGAGGTAAAGATATCAGGCTTTCAGGGAAAACCTTCTTTTTAAATCTTTAACCACTAGCTTACGGGAGTGAATCCTATATACGATTGTATCATGTTTTCTCCTGTAGAAGGGCGTTCGTTCCCGGAAGCTAGAGATTGAAGATTTTGAAAATAAATAATTTTTATGGAAACCTGATGTATTTGTTGTACTATAACTTTAACTTTCTCTCATTATCTTCAAATATAAAACCATAGGGCCATATAAAACCATAATCGTCAAAATTAGACGTCATCTATAGACCATCGCCGCACACTAGCAGCCTCGGGTTGGTGACAACACCAGTTTTTGCCAATCGAGAAAGGTCATTTGACGACCATGGTTTCGGAGAGATTCACCCTATAGTTTTATGGAACAACTAGACGAATGACCCGAGAATTCCCCCGAGTGCAATTTCCTTCATACTGAAAGTACAGCAATGATAAATAGTAGAAATGCCATAAAATAGTAATAAAGAAGTAACACATAAACCACAAGCAAAAGGTGTGAGTGATGACAAATATTTTATTATATAAGTGTTCAGGTATTTGATTTAATTATCTGTTTGCAATCCATGTAGTTGTTTCAAAATCAATATAGTTTAAATAGATGGCAGCTTTTCCACCCAACCCCCGAATTACCCGCCCCAGCGCATTAACCCTTGAAATTGCCTGAGTTGAGCGAGTGACTGCGATGGATCTTGACTGCGATGCCTATCTTCTCAGTAAGAACAAGAAAAAAAGGTTTATAAGAAAAATTAATCCAAAATACTGGCGTGTAATTATTTTTCTGTAAAAAATCAAAGAGCACATTGAAACTAGGCAAACATATGGGTTTTCTAATTACTGCGACTTAATTTTAAACGTTTTTTTTTTTAAAGAGATAACAAAACGAAGGCCAGGACAAAATTTAATAAAAATACGAGAGCCATTATTTACATACAGTAATGCTAATTTGTAAAGTTTTTTTTTTTTAATTGCATTGTGTGCACTTACCGAAACTTAGTTATTAATGTAAATTACTCTCTCAATACTCAATATTTTTTTTAAAAAAAGTAACACTCATATAAAAAGATATTTAAAAAAAAGGTACGCAAGCAACTTGGAAAAAAAAAAGCAAAACGCTCATTGGTCGCTTAATTGGCCTGGTGTTTTCACTTCGCCTCGTATTTACTCCGCGTAAAAAAGTTCTTTAAATGAAAAAAATTAAATAGTCAAAAATATTAATCAAAATGTAGCCGAAAATTTTCCTCAGGTTTATAAAAAGCGATATGCAAAATTTGGTACCAATTGGTTCAGTAGTTTTTGAGTTTATCGCGAAACAGACAACAGACATTTTCTTTTATATATAAGAAGATATCAAAAATAAAAATGGCATATTCTGACCAGGAGCACATGTGCTTTACAGAAGGCAGAGCGCCATCTGGTGGAACAGAAATCAACTAAACATTGATTTAGCCTGTTCCCTGATATTTGGCCAACCCAACTTCTTGATAAATCAAGAAAAGCTATCCAAGAACTCGTTTCGCGCTTTTGCGCATTTTTATTTTCGATTTCAACAACTGACCTTTTTATCTTTTATTTTTCTTCCATTTTTTTCATGTGTTAATCGTATTTACGGAAGTTTGGCCTTAAATACCCATTTCTTGGTTTTTCAAGAAGCCTCTGGGGCCAAAAAATATTTTTGGTCGCAGTGGTACAGCCTACTCCCCGCTGACGAGGGCCAAAAGCGCGAAACGCGTTCGTGGATGGCCTTCTTGATTTATCAAGAAATTTAGTTGGCCAAATATCAGGGAACAGCCTAAATCAATGTTAAGTTGATTTCTGTTCCACCAGATGGCGTTCTGCCTTCTGTAAAGCACATGTGCTCCTGGTAAGGATATGCCATTTTTATTTTTGATTTCAACACCTAACCTTTTTATCTTTTATTTTTTTCTTTCATTTTTTTCATAAGAAGATATATAAAAATAAAACCAGCGGGCGGATCATCATATATTCAGTGCCATATTGTGAAACATTAAAACTAACTAACCAGTTGCTTCACCTCAAATCATACCTTGTTTGAAATTCATTATGATCGTCCGTTTTATTTCTAGTTGTATTAATTCAATTGTTTTTAGATGATACTGAGGCATTCATTTTGTCCTTATTAGTGCATTTTAAATAAATTAATCCTCTCTTAATTTTTTGAAATAATTATTTTTTTTTCTCTCTCTCTCTCAGAGAGAAATCTATATATAAAACAATTATATAAATCAATGTCAATTATTTTTTTCAATTTCTTTCATTTTCGAGAAATTTGATATTTAACTTTTTTTAATAAAGAGTTTGCTTTGTTATCACATTTCTTCTATTTTCCCAATAGGAATAAGAGCTTTCAATTGTGTTAAAATTCGCCAAATCTCTTTGAATATATTGTACACTTATATATAAAATATTAGCTAAGATATATATATTGTTTTGATTATTTTTTCTCCTTTAATAATAGAAGATATTAAACTTATTCTGAATATAATTTTCATATATTTTTCCTCATACACAAATTTCCTTCCTTCCCCACCTCCTTTGTATATAAAAAAAATATTTCATATTATAACACTATGCGGCGCTATGTTTGTTTATAAAAAAAAAAATGTAATGACTTGATAGAGGTTGTCGTACAGCCAACTAAAATATTGGCAAATAAAATTTTATTCAATCCAATATATGCCTTTTTTATCTATTTATTTATATATATATCTGTGTCAAATTATCATATATATTTTCATTTAGATAAAATATCTTAAGCAATTTTAAGTTGTAATCATAAATATGTTTATATATATTAAAGGACCTTTTGTAACATAAAAAGTATTTAAGAGATTAATAAAACCCAAAGTATATATTCTACGAATTCAGGACCAAACCTGGTACAAATGTAAACCACAAGATTATCTCAGGATAATCGTTTGCTGGACAAGTTAGAATTGATTTCTTCCGATAATTCTTCACCAAGAAAACATTTATTTTGGATTTTAATTCACTAATTGCACCATTTCGCACTGCTCTATAGGAATCCATTACCTCTAGCGAAATGAAAATTCACTCTTGTGTATTTATAAAGAAATTTATTTATATAACGCTTTAAGTTAGAAATTCTATCCTAAATGCAAATAGGAAAAATAGTTTAGAAAAATATTTACATAAAATAAAGAATAAATGTGTATATAAGCCCAAAGTCTGCGTTACGTTTATATAAATATTTTTTAAAAGTGAAAGAAATTAATATTTAAATTTGCATTCAATTTAATTTTTCAGAACATTAATATATATGAAGCTATTAAAATAAACATTAATATTTTGTATTATGAAATTTTAAATGTTAGATAGAAAATATACATATAAATGCAAATCTAAACGCTATTTCTATTTAATATTTCATGAAAATAGAATAAAAGAGCATATTGCTGGAGTTATTACGCTCATCTTAAATTATTATCAACCTAATATTTATGTAAAATATATATAATGAATATTATTAAAAATTCATTGAAAATGACTTCAAGCCTGGTGAATATTTTGCTTAAAAATAGAAAACAAATAAGCAAAACAGTAATAAATCAGGCTGGTAACCCTGGTTAATATTCAGAGAAGGATGTTACACCGAGCTCCCTCACGCTAAAAGGAACTCGACACCCAAATGGAAGCACGTGAGGCCAGGGATCATTTTACCGTAATGGCACATTGTGTGGCGACTAGATCCTGTTTTGTGACATTTTAAGCACGTGTTGGGGAACTGTCGCGCATGGAAATTTAGAGTTAAAACTGCCAACGTTCAACTCTAAAACTGGGCTGGGCCCGTGGCACCACTCACAAATCGTTGTTTTTTTATTTCTCTAACCTTTTTTGTAAGGATCAAATATTTTAGGCTTGAGCTTACTGTGGTTTTACAAATATTGATGAAACTATGATAACTTTGGTCTCAATATATTGTTCCAATGCTACATTGAAGGTAATTTATTAATTAATAAGTAAAGATCGCGTACACATTATCTCGACACGGTTTGTGAGAGATGCTTATTTCTATTTAGAAAAATAATAGTTATTTAGAATACAGGGCGAAACTAAATATATGGAATACCGTGTTTCTATTTACCAATTGAAATTGACATTTTTTAAAATCGATTTCTATTAAAGTTCCATTGATGGTAAGACCGTTCGCAACTTATTCCTCTCTCTCGTACTACTTCTTTGGCAAACAAATTCAACCAGGACATGAAAAGCTTCTAGGAACTGAACAAAACGAGTCAAAGAATCTCAGAAATCAGGGTAAATGAATGTCGATTGTATTTTATAAATGCTTTTATACTGAGTTTTGCTTAACTCCAATACCCTCAGGCGCTGTATGATATAACAGAGGGCGCGAAGCACTTTGCAATGTACGAATATGAACGGCCAGCTGGCTTTCAACCACAAAAATCGACGAGTGGCTTATCGACGGCACCATCCTCAAAGTAGTTTTGTACCGAAAGAAGGATGAAAGGCCAATTATCAGCAACCTGTTCTTTTATAACACAGATGTTTTTTTAGAAACCCAGATGTAATGCGACCCTTCATCCTTACGAGCGATATCTTTCTTTTGTTTACATCACTGTCACGGGTTTAACTATCGTTAAAAGAAAGCAATCGGCCGTAATAATGTTTTTTGGGCTTTAAAAAAATATAACTTTTCATGCACCTCGACATAATGGCTCTGGTAGCGACGAATTCAGGATTCCTTTTCCTTGGAATCCATTGTAACAAATGCCTCAAGATGAGCCACCGTCGAACAAACCGTCCGCTAACACCAGGTTCGCAGGTAAACCACGAGTTTCCTCCCAACGGAAAGTAACCTTAGCGAGGTTGGCAAGCCTGCGTCTCCACATCGTCTGAAACAGAGACGAACAACATTGCGGTAGTGGCTAAACTTATGCCAGCCTTGCCTCTTCCCCAGGAGCCACCTGCCCCCAAGGCCTTTGAATTCACATCAAGCCCTGAAACTATATCATTAAGCTCTCTTCCTGGAGGTTAAATATCCTGAAAGTTCCAAATTTTCACTAAGCCCTACCCCTATCACAACGGTGCAACATTGTCCGGCTCCTTACCTCCAGAACTACAGAAGAAGGATATGCTATCACTCGAGTCGAACCAAAGTAAAACATATGCTCCTCAATGTTTCGAATATTTTCTCAAACTATCACATGAAAATATATTTCAGAACGCCGAGAAAATAATCTTCAAAAGAAATTATGTACTAAAAATTGCATCTCTCCCTTAAAAGAATGGGATTATATGATGCAAATTTTCCCGTTACCTATTTGATTTTTATTTATAAAATAATAATAATAGTAATAAAAAAATAAAACCAACACACAAATGCGGACGGTTTTTTAATTTTTTATTCAAATTTTTTTCAAAATCTCCTTACCTTTTGCTAGAATATATGGAAGAAATTTAACAACCGCAAAAGGCCAATTGCAAATTGTTGACAACTCTACGAAAATAACCAATAAAGATACGCTATAAGCTTTCACATTCCACGTACGCTGCATTAGTGTGCAGGAAAATAATGTTTAGATGTACAGCTTCCTGAAGCAGCTAGTGCGCAGTTTATTCTGCGTTATTTTAAAGACCTGCGTTCTTCAAGGTACCATTCCTCAAAGCCCTGAATTATCAAAAGCGGAAAACGGAGACTTGTCATCGATGGTGGGGACCTAATTTCGATCCTGATACCTTACTTCCAGGTGGTCTTCAGTGTCCACTTCAGTGAATGCTTCCGGCGTTTATATCCCGGATGGGCCACTAGATGATGAACTGCCCCTAGATAATCACGGCAGCAAACGTTTTCCACCCTTACAATTAGAAGAGCAATGAGCCTTCTCCTATCACCAATGTAGCTGTGTTGATACCTGCAGAATCCAACCTCTCTGTGCCAGCGGCTGTTCTTGCACTGAAGCCCCCTATGCCATCAGCAAAAGAGACCAAAGTTCTAAAATCGGTGGCCACCTCAAATGCTCCGGAAGCTTCCAGCCAGACAAGACAAAGGTTAACAAAGACGACGTATCCATTCAAGAACAGATATTCAAGTCTTTTACTAAAAACGCTGGATACCAAGCCCTCCAACAGTTAGACACCATCCAAAAACACTTCCCAAGTGTCCTCTCAGAAGAGATCGAAATTCTTCGCTTGAATAATAAGGAGAAAATCAACCCTATCTCTAAAAAGGTCTATCTCTGACTTAAGGCAGCTTCTGTATAAACTGACATACACACTGACGAGACCTACATATATTTGACAATAAGGTTTAGATGGACTAAAAAGTTTTAAGTCGCTGACAAAAACGATGTTCGCGTAAAAGCTTCCGCCTTACGTGTCATTGTCGTTCGTTACAAGGACATCAAGCCATTCGGCTTTCTAGGGCAGGAAATTGGACCCTGGACATCGTCGAAAACTTCTGCTTGGAATTCAGGAAAGAGATATTTCCAGAATTTAGTATCAAAGGATCTGATATTGTATACAACTTCTCATCGGGCGTCCAGGGTCATTTAGAAACAGGTCCAGTTCCCTGGCGAAATTACCGCCTTCGATATCATTATTTAGATTCTAAGGGTGACGTTTTTCAACTGGAACCTATTTCATATTCCAGAATAGCAGCTCCAGGTCGCACCCACATATGATAACGCGTGGGTCCTCGGAGACCGGAAAATTGCCGAGAAGTCTGCTAATGACATCGTGTCTGGTTCTGCCGAATCCCTTGTTTAGCTCCTGGATTGAACCAACTATGTAGACACCGCAGTTTCATCTCAAACCTCGCGCATCTACCAATTACAATTTATAATTATGAAAGCTGTGTCATTGCAAGCAGGCTTGAACGCGTTTTTCTACCATCAGGCCTCTTTAAACGAGTCATTTTGGAATTTTTCTACAGGAAATTGGACCATCATGCTGTCTTTTTCTATATCGGCGAAGCTCACAAACCTCGTTTAAAATAAATTTACATTATTTTTATAAAGAGGTTAGTCGTTAGGATAGAGATGGCATTCTTCGACGGAGCTTTAGAGACATTTAGGAGATTATTGATTGTGGAAATCTAGAGGGGATATGGTAAATCCAAAACCACCTGGCTTCTGCCATCAAGTCTCTTCATGTCCATCATTAACAATGAAGACTACCTCTTAAGAGCTTGAGGTTGTCTTTATCAACGCTCACTTCCCCTTCTCCTGCCAGACCTGCGTGTTCTTCGAGTACGGCGCAGGAAAACTTCAATAACAGCAATCTACAACAACATAGGTGGAATCATTGAAAGACCAGCAATGAGATAAAAAGGTACGAGTAAAGCCAATTTAAAGGAGTAATTTGCAATTCCCTCGTGTTGTACTGATTACATCGGTGACTTCCTAAGTCTATTAATTCTAAGGTTGTTATCAAAGAAACCGAATCACTCCTTCGGCGAGGAAGCGATCGCTGCTGCAATCGCCGCTTGTTAACAGAGAAAGCGCCCAAATAAGTTGGTGTACTATGTGAGGTGATCAAAGGATTCAATAATTTCTTCATGTCCACGCTCCGTCGATTCTTCGAGTCATTTAAGCTCTGTGGGACCCACATCAATGCGGCTCAACGGAGTGTACCTAATTACAAAAAGCATGGTGGTTTGGTATTAAAGAACTTTGAATTGTTTTCCTACCAACGACGGACTATCGAGTTCTCAGCGGGGTCCCTTACCGACGACAACCATTAATCTTCGGGACATCATGCTTAAATGTCAGAGCTTAGCCGTTTCGCGCGTATAATGCCAAGCTAGAACACAGTTTGCGTCACTAATTAAGTTGCCACTACCTGCCATGGAGAAACCTCGCTATCACTCTTCGCCACTGACTTGGAGTCCACACTTGACGACTTAGACCTAGGTTCCTTGTCGTCCTTTATTCTCTTCATCAAAGTTTGGGTAGAGGCATCGGCGAGTATTGGTAGCATCGAATGAATTATTTTTACACCTGCTTAATGGAATGAGGCAAGGCCGCGCTACAACGCTGCCTTCTTTGACATCTCCACAGGACCGCTGTAGTTTTGTCTCTAGAATCTGTTTGACCAGGGTAATGCCTGGTGTACGCCGACAATATAGGTTTGTTCATCCGCTAGGAAGGGTAATTCGAGTTTGTTAGGGATATATTTGAAAACTTCTAGCGTCCGTTTAGGCCTAAGGGTAATCTTATATAAGTGTCAGGGTCTCGTGTGGGATTTGAAGGAACAGCACCGATTCGCCTCTGGTCATTTAGCATATATTCATCCTGGGAACCTTAGTGAATCCTGGAATTGGAACTTTTGTTAAAGACCAACACTTGCAGGATCTTATAGAGCAGGTCTCGATTGCTGGCCGAGTTATAGCAGCCAATCGTCTTGTGATCTCAGTAATATTCTACTATTTAAATTCCTACCTGTCAAGGGAAGAAATTATCTCAACAATGTAGGCAGAATTGGTGAGGTTTGCCTGAGATCTCGAAAGCATCACAATTTCCCGGCGGCGTTCTGGCGCGGCCGATCTCCGTGGAAGGTTAGAGACTCTTCGACGTCGACACACAGCTTCTGCTGTCGTGTTTCAGAGGCGCTACGTGGATGCCACAATGCTCATATTGACTCACCACGAGCGGGATCCGTGGCAAAGAGGAGTCTCCTCTTCATAGAGGATGTTGATGAATCATCGAGGACAAACATCAGCATAAACTACCGCGACTCTCCGGGTCTTGGAAAACTTCCATTTTATGGGCACTCCTGAACTCGCGATGTGGCTAGACCTGGCTGGCCATGCTTTTATCATTCATAGTCCTACTTGTCGTGTTCTTGCGGAACGCTCGAGAACATCTTGAGGTCGCCATCCTTGTCGTTCCAACGTCTCACCACCATTGCTTATTGTTCATCACCTACTGGAGGTGCCGCACCTAGATACAAAGCCCATCACCTAGCTTCTGAAGAGATGGAGTCCTACCATTCCCCTGCCTCCTTTTGGCGTATGCATATCAATTTTTCGTCGCTCCTGCTTATTGGGTACGCTGCAAATGAAGAAGTCCACTTGCACTGCCTCAATCTTCCCTTTCTTCCCGAGATTTCTGCATTGTTTGTGGATCCCGCGAATTGTCGATCAAACCTGTCATAGCGAGGCTTTTAATGCTTTAGAGTGGTCAGCACGGCTGGATCTTCAGGAATGCCTTGAATACAGTGGCATCGCCATTACTTTCGACCAAGTCTAGAATCCACAGGATTTTCCCGACACCTGAAATATGAGAAATCTCGGAGGATCCTTGATAGTATGGAACAGAACTCTGTAAAAGATGTAAGTTTGCCGTTTGTACATAAGGGATGTATATTATGTATGCCTATACCTCTGTATGTAATATGAATATATTATTATTGTTATTATTGATATATTGTACGTAATATATATATTAATGTATTTTAGGCTCTATATAGTACACGTTATATATAATTTATTTAGGAAAAAATGTTGCAGGATGGTATTTATTTCTCAACAGAGGAAAACATCTCCTTTTATTAATGCATTATAAAATGCTTAGTGTTTATCATCCGAGTAAACAAACCTAAAGGCGGTGATTAAAAATCAATCACAGCACCAGTTTTCGGAATTTACTGGAAATGTCAACCTGTATACCAGCATAGGAGCGGCATATATTTTTGATTGTTTTTATTGATCTTTTGCCTCTTACCTAAGGATCAGTAAAATTATAATATTATAATATATTTTATAATATTGCGGCATTTACTTTTTCAAGAAGTTAAGAAAACACAACATTAAAAGAGAAGAGGAACTTGTGACTCGTGGCTCGAGGAGATCGCGCCACGGGCAGAGAGAGAATAAACATATCTTTCTTGGAAGTCATTTAAAACTAAACGTCCAAGTTTATTTTTGGAAAGTTAAGCTTTTTCAAACTTTACAAGGCGAGTTTCTCAGTGTTATTTTCTACGCGACAAAATGATATGTGTATATACATATATAATGCATTAAAAAAAAGATTTTCTGTTGACTGTGATTATCTTGAGGATTATGCTTGGTAATGCAGTCGTGTTAAAAATCTTGAAAGTATAATAATAAAAATAGTTTTGATCAGTAATTGCTTCAACCGAGCTTTAGGGATGTAGAAAACATAATTTGAAAAGGTATACCTGACCCAAGGCGCAAGAATTAAAAAAAAAAGAAAAACTTATCCACACAATTTACAAAAGGTTTGAGACGGCCATCGGGAAACAACAATAATAGTCTATATCAAGGGAAGTCGGAACATCTGGTGGTAGGCTTAACAGAATATTTGAATCTATGAAAAATAATCTATATATACAGTATATAAAAATGAATGTCTGTCTGTCTCTCTGTCTGTGTGTACTCTATAGATTCAAGAACCATACATCCAATCGCCGTGAAATTTTGGGATATTATTAGGTATATCCTCGGGAAGGTTTTCGAAAAATAATTTCTTGAATATCTTGAATATCCTTAGAGTTATTTGCAGATTTGTAGCTTTAACTCGCAAGCAGCGCCACCTTGCGACGGAGATAGGCTTAGGCAGGAAGTCTGCCCCACCCCCTGTCGAGAGAATGTAATCGTCCGGCCGCCGGCCGGATCGACAGTCCAAGTACCCACCGACCAATCAGAGGGGTCAAGAGGTCCTGGCGCGCGGGGGCAGAGTTGGTGACACAGTTGTGCCAAGTAGACAAGAAAAAAGCCTCGCGGGGGCTTGCCCAAGATGACCTCCGGGAACTTCGTCCATCTTCCATAAACGACCATGATTTTTTTCAACTTATCGAGTATTTTTTAAGGGACCGGGAAAAAATGTTCACTAGATAAAACGATGATTTTGTAATGTAGAAAATTAGGAAAGACAAAATTCAGGATTACACGGCACACAGGGACCGGGAAAATGATCACTTTATCGAGAGATTCAAATTTACGAGTTTCAAATTATCAAATATATCTTTTTTATATATAAGTTTATAGAGAATTGTTTTAACAAATGTTCGTTAGACAAACCTTTACTCGGGTAAAACCCGGGCAAAGCCGGGTACATCCGCTAGTTTTAAATAAAATAATATTTGTATATAACATATATATATTAAGGTGATAATTAATATAAAATAATAGAGAGAAAGGGAATATTTTATTTAAAAATTGATAAAAAATACCATTCCATATATTTTATCTATTAATTTATAATTTATAGGTCTAGGCATTTCAAAGAATATTGTATTTATCTTTCTATAATTAAGGAACATTTTCTTGATTGTGTCAAAATGTTCGGCGCAATCTTATGGAATCTTTATCGTTAACATTTATTGAATCGATATATGAAGGGGGACGATTTTCGATATAAATACGGATTTATTAATTTAATTTTTTTTTACAATAAAATAATTAAGGTTATATTTGGTTGATGTGTGTTCATCTTCACCATCATGGACGCCAATATTGCAACAGCTATGCAAATTCCCCCCGAGCCCTGGGGCGGGTTATTACGTCGGTGTTTGTCCAGCCGGCCTCTACCCAAACACATCTTATAATTGGGCCCTTGCAATAACATACATGGCGAGCCATGATTCCCGCTTCCAAGAACAATGCTATAAAACTTTCCTCTATATCCATGCATAGATATAATTGTAATATAGTCCTTAGCCTTTATCACAGTATGTAGATTTGAAAGAAAAAAAAAGAATTAAAACAGAATTCAGGATATCGTGAAGATAGAGGCTGCCTGGCCGGCATTCATATTTATATAAAAAATATACTTCGGCCAATATAAATCTTTTTATTACCTCGACGTTTCGACAAAAAGCTTTTGTCCTCGTCAGGAGCAAACAAAAATTAAAACATATAGCAAGGCGTTAAAAATTATTCTAAGGCTCTAAGGGCGTTCTCACGCGATATTCGAAATTTTGTACAACATCCAAAGCACGAGTCAAAAATAAATATTTAACTCACAAAGACTACGATCTTTGAAATAAAATTATGATATACATATTTATATTAAGAAAATTATAAACAAAAATAAATATAAAAATAATAACAACATTTAAAAGATTTCACAATAGTATATATTAATCGATATCTATTATGTACAATTTATACTTACCCTTTATAACTACTTTTTTAAATTTAAAAACAAATTGTATTGTAGCGGAATATCTTCATATACATTTAAAGTTCTTTTTCCCATTTCCCGTGATACCCACCCCTCTAAAAATAATCTTTCTTTTTTAAATTTTATATTCCTATGAAATATCTCAATATCATTCCAATCTGGCCTATGTCCTGAATATAATGCATGTTCCCCAATTTTGCTTAACGCCCTTCTCCCCATTAAACCCTGTTGGTGTTCTTTAATTATATTCAGGACATAGGCCAGATTGGAATGATATTGAGATATTTCATAGAAATATAAAATTTAAAAAAGAAAGATTATTTTTAGAGGGGTGGGTATCACGGGAAATGGGGAAAAGAACTTTAAATGTATATGAAGATATTCCGCTACAATACAATTTGTTTTTAAATTTAAAAAAGTAGTTATAAAGGGTAAGTATAAATTGTACATAATAGATATCGATTAATATATACTATTGTGAAATCTTTTAAATGTTGTTATTATTTTTATATTTATTTTTGTTTATAATTTTCTTAATATAAATATGTATATCATAATTTTATTTCAAAGATCGTAGTCTTTGTGAGTTAAATATTTATTTTTGACTCGTGCTTTGGATGTTGTACAAAATTTCGAATATCGCGTGAGAACGCCCTTAGAGCCTTAGAATAATTTTTAACGCCTTGCTATATGTTTTAATTTTTGTTTGCTCCTGACGAGGACAAAAGCTTTTTGTCGAAACGTCGAGGTAATAAAAAGATTTATATTGGCCGAAGTATCCTTTTTATATAAATAGAATTTAGGATGTGAAAGAATTTTATAAATTTATATATATTGTCATATAAAGACGAGAGAAAGTATTTATAAGAAATTATAATGTAACATTTGAGGAGTAAGTTATTTACTGGTTGAAACTACCGCCAGGTTAGTTTTTGACGAGACCGGGCGTGGCACTTATCCACCCTGATTCAACCAATGTTTTATTTTATTAATTCAATTAATGTTTAACTAAATTATACTCATACAATAATTACGCTTTATCCAATTTGTACTAGATATTTTAGAATATTTTGAATATTTATAAATGTATTTGAAATATTTTTAATTTATGAAAAATGATAATTCAATTGATATCTATAATTTAAACGATTTTTAAGCAAGTTATAATAGTTCTTTATCTTTATGACTTTCCTATTTTAATTATTTTAAAAATATTTCTGCCACTCTATATTATTCATGACAAAGAAAACTTCTACAAGGGCGTTGTTACAGACTGTAATTTTATATATCATATTATAATATTCACTTCAAGAATTTCTAACTATGTTCAACCCAACTTCTATAACGTTCAATTTTTACAGGACATGGCGGCTTCAACACATATTTGTTCAGAAATGGCAAAATTGGTTCACCTGCATGCACTTGTGGAAACGAAAAACAAACCCCTGAACACCTGATAAACTGTCCATTAACTTCTGATCTAAGGGAAGAAAACCAACTTTTCCTGACTAATACAAAACAAGCTGCTTCTCTCTCTCTAATAAAGACCAATACATTAAGTTTAATAGATTCTGCAGGATGTATATTTCAAGGCGAAAGTGTTGACTGTACATATTTCAAGCTACTAATTTTAATTGCTATAGCAAAATTTGACATCGAACGTTTAATTTTCATGATTCCTAATGTTCAATTGTGTTAATTGTATATAATAATATACACGCAATTATCCTAATTGTGGATATGGCGTGTCTCTCCCAACTGTTAAATAAATAAATAAATATTATAATATTCAAAAAAATTCAAATATAATTTATTATTTTTTTAATCAAACAATTTAATCCCAATTTCTTTTTGAAAAGGTTATTCGAGGATATACCACAGACTTATATATATAATGCTCACGATAAGGGTAAGGATACGCCTTTGATTAATATATATATATATATGTCATAAAAAAAGACGTATTCTAGTTACGTTAACAATTCATGCAGTCGTGAATGAAAATTAATGATAACTTTTTTCCCAAATTGTATTTATTTTTTGATTATTTTTAAAGCAAACACTTTTTGCATACCTACAACAAACAATGTTATTATGTATTTACAAAAAAAAGAGTAAAATTAGGTTATATTCCTTTTGTTAAGGATTCCTTTTCATTTTAAAATTTAACTCTGTGATTATAGAATTTTATTTATTTTATGAATAATAAAAATCATATTTTTATTATGTCATATATATATATATAAGTCTGTGGTATATCCTCCATTAACCTTTTCAAAAAGAAATTAGGGTTAAATTGTTTGATTAAAAAAGAATAAATTACATTTGAAATATTTTGAATATTATAATATAATATGATTCAGGAAAATCGATGAATTGAACCAAACATGTAAAATCTATAAGCCTAATCAAAGAGATCCAACTATTGTTATAAAAAAATGTAAATAAATCAACAGACATATCTGATCTAACAAACACAATTTGTGAAATGAACCCAGAACTTAACAACTTTAAAAACGAACTAAAGGTACTTTTCCCAATTAAGTCCAATAAACCTGATCATGATGTGGTGCTGAGGGTTTCGCCTCGGGCCTACCAAGCTATAATGAAAGCCAACAAAATTTATACTGATGTACAAAGATGTGAAGTTCGAGACAAAGTCCTGGTTAACCAATGTCAGAACTGTTTTTTATTCAACCCTAACCACAAGAAAAACGACTGCCCAAACTTGAAAAAATGTTTGAACTGCGGTACAGAGGGTCAACATCAATGTTCTAATATAATAAAGTGTTGCAACTGCGTCAAACACCCATATTTTAAAAATAACAATCTTGATCACAAACCAAATTCTAAGGATTGTCCAATTTACAATAAACAAATCAGCCTGATGATTCAGCGAACAGATTACACAACAGGCTCATAAGCGCTTCGCATAAATCTCCATTATGAAAGAAGCAAAAATTTTAACCAGAGGAAAAATTAAATGTATACAACAGAACATTAGGAAAAGTATAATTGCAACTACCGAACTCAGAAGCTCAATTAGAGACAATCCTCCAGATATTCTCCTTCTTCAAGAGCCTTATGTTTTAAATAGAAAGGTCGTGTTCGATATGGACTCTCACATAGTACATTGTTCCTCAACAGAAAACACTTATACTGCAACGGTTATATATAATAAAAATATAAAATATAGGAAGTTGGAGGGTTTCACAAATCATTTTTGTACATCAATCTCTATAAATACACCTAAATCTAGGACGATAATAGCAAACTTTTATATTCCTCCAAACAAATGCGATGACGAACATTTGAACTTTTTAAAGAATTTGATAGCTACCTTCGAGAGTACTCCCCTAATCCTCTGTGGAGATTTTAATTCCCGTCACCCGGTTTGGTTCGATAGAATTACAAACTCTAACGGATATAAAATGCAACCTATTATCAATGAATATAATCTTTTTATTCACAAAAACAAAACTCCTACCTGTCGTAATAAAAGCATAATAGATCTCACTATTTCAAATAGACATTCATTGAAACTGGTAAACAATTGGCAAACTACTGAATTGACCAATATTTCCGACCATGTGACAGTTTCATTTGATATCAATGTTAACTTGGATATTACAAACAATCAACAAAAATCTACATGGAAATTTAGCGAAAAGAAAGCAGACTGGTCACTGTTTTCAAATACAATTTCTAAACAGGAAGTAAGAAGATTGGAAAACGATGTAAAAAAGGTCGAAAAGGAAACTGATATTGACATGGTAGTTGACAGGCTATCGGATATAATTCTGGAAGCTGCATATCAATCACTGGAGGTGAAATCTTCCAACTTCACTTTCGATACCGGGATCAAGTGGTGGAACAAAGAATTAGAACAAAAGAAAAAGTATTTTCATTATGTGAGAAATCGATACTTTCATCATAAAGCAATTAGTGTTAATGAATATAAGTCTGTCAGAAATAAATATAAAAATAGTATTAGAAAAGCTAAGAGGAATAGTTGGCGAGATTTTATAGAAGAAAATGGATCTAATAATCCGTTTGGAAACGCCTATAGAACCTTAAAAAAACTGTGCTCCTCTAATCAACAAAAGGGATTACCAATAATTGAACAGGAACCAGTAGATTCTAAAGAAACTCTAATAAAAGATCTGATTAATGAACTAATTCCTGATGATACAACTATATCGGATACTGCTCACCATACATCAATAAGGAACTATACACCGAATTTTACAAACTCCAACTCATGCAAAATTCATAAGAAAGAAATAGAAGAGATAATCGACAAAATTAATGTAAATAAAGCTCCTGGTCCAGACAATATTAGTAATAATATGATAAAGAATGCTTTTCAACTAATACTTCCGATTTTACACTCAATATTTAATAAATGTATTCAAATAGGATACTTCCCTAAAAAATGGAAAACAGCAGCACTCAAAATAATAGCCAAACCCGGCAAAACCAATTATGAATCAGCTAAAAGCTACCGTCCGATATCTTTATTATCAAATTTTTCAAAGATTCTAGAAAAAATTCTCAAAAATAAAATCTATGAATTTTATATTCAAAACAATCTGTTAAGCTCGAGGCAGCACGGATTTATCAAGTCTAAGTCAACCATCACTGCTTTGAATACTATAATCGATGTATTAATGGAGCATAAGCAAAAAGAACTGTCTGCACTAATTACAATAGATATCTCGGGGGCTTTTGATAATGCCTGGTGGCCAGCGATCATCAAAAGAATAGACTCAGATAATTTACCGGAAAAACTGATCAAAATTCTACAATCATATTTAAATTCCAGGTTCATTTCTTTCAGTTACGACAATCTAACAACTTCAAAGCCAATTACCAAGGGGTGTCCTCAGGTTTCTCCACTTCTATGGACAATTTTATTGAATGATTTGCTGATGAATTTGCAGGTGCCCAATTGTGAGTTGATTTGTTATGCGGATGATATTTCGATCATATGCTGGAATAAAGATCTAGCATCACTAAAAATAGTTATAGAGGAAGCATTAAATACTATCGAATTGTGGTGTATTAAGAACAAGTTAGAAATCAGTTCCGAAAAAACAAACATTTTATATTTGCATAATAAAGAGAAGATCCCAGTTAAATTTAAGAGTGGATTAATTTCACCAGTACAAAAAATAAAAATTTTAGGAATAACAATTGCAAATCATAGAAGAAAAAACAAATTAAATTTTGCTTTTCATATAGAGGAAATAGTGAGCAGAACTCTAAGAATAAAAAATTTTCTATTCTCTCTGTGCAGCAAATCATGGGGTTTGAGCTCCCATAAAAGAATTACATTGTACAAATCTTTATTCAGATCAACTTTAACATATGGATGAGAAATTGGTTCAAATTTTTAAATAAAAAATCGATACAAAAATTAAACTCAATGCAATATCAGATATTATTATGGAGCATTCAAGCTTACAAGACAACTTCGTACAACTGTGTTCACAGTTTGGCTAAGACTCCATTGATTGCAGATTACATTGAAGCAAAAAATATGAAATATGACTTAAATAACTTATCGTTCGAGGACAAGCAAAAATACAACATCGATATTCCCTTTATAATTAAATCCTATATAGACGAAAGAATGTTGCTCTTACTGAATAATACAAACGAGACATTTACAAGTTTTTTCAACCGGGGTATTCCTAATTATTTTCGCCCTAATTTCCACAACACACAATTTGTAACCAACCATGGTAATTTCAGAAGTTTTCTGGAAAGAATACGCGCATCGGAGGATCCGGGCTGTTTTTGTGGATGCCGTATTCAAGATTCCACTCACCTTTTACTTAAGTGCCCAGCATTTCAAGACTACAGACTCAATAACTGTATCCTCTGTACCGATCCAAGAGAACTGATATCCAGCAGGGATTCATACATTGTTTTCAATAGATTTTGTAAATTTATATCAAAGTTTTTAATTAATCTCAAGTGTTAGGTATAATTAACTATGTGCTGTATATATGATTCTTTTTTTCCTTTTTCCTTTATCTTGAGGTGTGTTTAAATTAAATTACCTATGTATATAGTATGCTTGTTTGAAATCAATTTCAAAAATATGTAAATGCCTTGAGCATATGTTTTTTTTTTATATGTAAATAGATTCTCCCTCTCTCTCTCTCTCTTGTATTGCTTTCCTTTGGGCGCCAGTGTCCTTGGCGGGACATCGCGCTTTGTATTTACAGTTGAATAAATATATAAAATTTGATAATCTGTATATAGGATTATGTAACCCCACCACAATCTATGTATAATGTATCGTCTAAAGGTTTAATAAAGGTTAGGCCTCACGAGATGGGAAAGAACAAAGTACAGGATTGCATCATCCAGGAAATAAAGGTCACTGTCCTGGAACCATAAAATTTAAGTTCAAAGACCTTCTTCTTCCTGGAGGATTGCAATCATGGCGACAATGGGCGTTCTGAGCCAATCACCTTTAAGCATGACAAATCAACAACCAATCACATTTAACCATGACAAAATGATAGCGAATCATCAGAGAGCACCTGAAAAGATATCAACCAATGAGAAGTCGAGAGAGTTGATGACAATAATCTCGGACAAGAAGTAAGAAGGTAGGTGACCGTGCTACGAGCTAGGTGTGCTCAACATAGGCTCCAACCAAGGTAATGTACGCTCCATCATGTGAAAGGCCAACCTCCTCCAATCTCTTCTTCTCCCACACGCAAAGCTCCTTTTCTAGCCCATCCAGGTGTGTTCGTTCTTCTCCTGTGGAAAACTCTTACCATTCGACCAAGACAGCGCCATCAACCACAATCATCAATCCAATCATATCCACCCAACCACACAATTCGGCAGTGAGTCCACAGCATTCCCACAGTGAGTCGACACCACCCCCGCATTCGACAGTGAGTCGACAGGATATTGACATCTATATATATAAAAATCAATGTTTGTATGTTGTTTATTTATATGTTTGTTTGTTTGTATGTCCGGTATACAAATTCGCAGTAGTTCACTAATTCAAACCAAAAATTCCATACATAGGTAAAAAAATACGGGGAAGACGATAGGCTATTTTAAAAAATATATGAATCAATTATTAAAACCATATATTTAAATTATTCTACTTAGCTCACAAACAGCGCCCTCTATCAAAGATTAGTTTAAATTATGCTGATGCAAACAAATAGATAATGCTAATAACAAACAATTATAAAAAATAATCTTATCTAAATATATATCACTCGGGTAGAGATATCACGGAACGGCAAAGTTTAGCTTCGAATAGATTTAGTTGATTCTAGGCTAATGATATGCCAACAACACCCTCAAAAACACTTTTTTTCGGAGTAATAAAATCTATATATTCGCGCGAATTAAGTTATTCATTTTTGTTGTTTTTTCATTTATTGGATTCTATATAAAATACTATATTTTAGATTGCACAGTGACATCTAGTGAATGAATATCAACTTAATGTTGATTTAGATTATTCATTAATATCAGGATAACCTATTTCTTGATAAATCAAGAAAAGTCAACTGCATTCGCGTTTCGACTGTTGGCCCTCATCAAATTTGGTCCGAGAGGTTTCCTTATGAATCAAGAAATAGGTATTTAGCCAAATGTTTGCCTTAATAAGCTATTAATATGAAAAAGTAAAAAAAGAAGAAAAGGTCAGGTGGTGGTATTGAAAATAAAATAGCCAAATTTTGACCACTCACTATTTTTTTTAATGCTAAAATGTGTATATCTTCTATATATATAAAATTCAATGTTTGTATGATTGTTTGTTTGTATGTCCGGTATACAAATTCGCAGTAGTTCACTAATTCAAACCAAAATTTCCATACATAGGTAATAAAATACGCGGAAGACGATAGGCTATTTTAAAATATATATAAATCAATTATTAAAACTATATATTCAAATGATTCTACTTAGCTCACGAACAGCGCCTTCTATCAAAGATTAGATTAAATTATGCTGATGCAAACAAATAGATAATACTAATAACAAACAATTATTAAAAAAATCTTATCTAAATATTTATCACTCGGGTAGATATGCACACGGGTCAATCCCGGGGCGAAGCCCAGGTCACCCGTCTAGTATATATATATATAATACACTGCGGCCTGTGATTGTAAAATGACACTTGAAGTTACACCGCATGAGTTTCTTTTCAACGTAAAATCAAAATTTTATTTCAAGGTAAAATATCGACTTTTTCTAACCTTTTTGGATGAGGTATGAAAGGGTGAATTATGAAGAGTAATGATGAACGGAAAAATAAAAGTGTCCAGGGATGGGAATCGAACCCACAATGTTCCGATTACCGGGCAGATGCCATGTCCACTAGGCTACCCTGGACGTATTTTAACCGGTTAGAAAAGTAGATATTTTACCTTAAAATAAAATTTTGATTTTACGTTGAGAAGAAACTCATGCGGTGTAACTTCAAGTGTCGTTTTACAATCACAGGCCGCAGTGTATTATATTGTATTATAAGTTACTTTATGTATCATTTACGAACGGAAAAATACGTCCAGGGTAGCCTAGTGGACATGGCATCTGCCCGGTAAGCGGAAGATTGTGGGTTCGATTCCCATCCCTGGACACTTTTATTTTTCCGTTCATCATTACTCTTCATAATTCACCCTTCCATACCTCATCCAAAAAGGTTAGAAAAAGTCGATATTTTACCTTGAAATAAAATTTTGATTTTACGTTGAAAAGAAACTCATGCGGTGTAACTTCAAGTGTCATATAAATATATACTAGCCGAATGACCCGGGCAACGCCCGTGTTTTACCCGATTGAATGTTTTTATTCAAATACTATTTGTTACAATTATAAATTGGCGCCTTAAATAAATGCATATATATGGTAATTTAAACCAACAGCCCTATATTGTATAATTACTTATAACAAGATTGTCATGTTGTATATAGAAACACATCTATAAATAATTATATGCATGATTAACCTGTGTCATTGCATCACCATATGTAATGTACTTTGTACAAACTAAAGACAAATAAATAAAACTATGTGATAGATTAAGAGCTGAGTTAAAGCAAGATTGAAAAGTTTAAAAACGTCTACAATCGAGACAACTCTAAAAGAATTCGGCAGTCGTTGCCATCAAGGTCAAAGGGTGCAGACGTCCAAAGTTCACATTCTCAGACATCTCCAACCCCCTCCTCGGGAATCTACTTATATAATTGCCTTATTTTGTCTGTCTGAAGCTCACGGATAGAATGCGCGCCCATTGGCTGCCGGCGAACACGTGATCTCCCTGCCCCCCTCTAGACAACCCTGTTATCAGCTGTGTGATACATACACCTGTCTATAGCGGCCATTCTAGACAACCCTGTTATCAGCAGTGTGTTACATCCACCTGTCTATACAGACCACCCTGTCAATAGCGGCCACTCTATACAACCCTGTTATCAGCTGTGTGATACATCCACCTGTCTATACAGACCACCCTGTATATAGCGGCCATTCTAGATAACCCTGTTATCAGCTGTGTGATACATACACCTGTCTATAGCGGCCACTCTAGACAACCCTGTTATCAGCTGTGTGATACATCCACCTGTCTATACAGACCACCCGGTCTATAGCGGTCACTTTCGGCAACCCTGTTATCATCAATGTGTTACATTCACCTGTCTATACAGACCACCCTGTCTATAGCGGTCACTTTAGGCAACCCTGTTATCAGCAGTGTGATACATACACCTGTCTATACAGACCACCCTGTCTATAGCGGCCACTCTAGACAACCCTGTTATCAGCTGTGTGATACATACACCTGTCTATAGCGATCACTTTAGGCAACCCTGTAATCAGCAGTGAGTTACATCCATCTGTCTATACAGACCACCCTGTCTATAGCGACCACTCTAGACAACCCTGTTATCAGCTGTGTGATACATCCACCTGTCTATACAGACCACCCTGTATATAGCGGCCTTTCTAGATAACCCTGTTATCAGCAGTGTGATACATACACCTGTCTATACAGACCACCCTGTCTATAGCGGCCACTCTAGACAACCCTGTTATCAGCTGTGTGATACATACACCTGTCTATACAGACCACCCTGTCTATAGTGACCACTTTAGACAACCCTGTTATCAGCTGTGTGATACATCCACCTGTCTATACAGACCACCCGGTCTATAGCGGTCACCTTCGGCAACCCTGTTATCATCAATGTGTTACATTCACCTGTCTATACAGACCACCCTGTCTATAGCGGTCACTTTAGGCAACCCTGTTATCAGCAGTGTGATACATACACCTGTCTATACAGACCACCCTGTCTATAGTGACCACTTTAGACAACCCTGTTATCAGCTGTGTGAAACATCCACCTGTCTATACAGACCACCCTGTATATAGTGGCCATTCTAGATAACCCTGTTATCAGGTGTGTGATACATACACCTGTCTATAGCGGTCACTTTCGGCAACCCTGTTATCATCAATGTGTTACATTCACCTGTCTATACAGACCACCCTGTCTATAGCGGTCACTTTAGGCAACCCTGTTATCATCAGTGTGTTACATTCACCTGTCTATAAAGACCACCCTGTCTATAGCGGTCACTTTAGGCAACCCTGTTATCAGCAGTGTGATACATACACCTGTCTATACAGACCACCCTGTCTATAGCGACCACTCTAGACAACCCTGTTATCAGCTGTGTGATACATCCACCTGTCTATACAGACCACCCTGCCTATAGCGGCCACTCTAGGCAACCCTAGGAAGCAAGATGTATACAAGGTGTAGACAAGATGAAGATCTAGATGAAGATTAAAACGTTTTTAAAATATATTCGCACTCGGGTAAAACCCGGGCGTTGCCCGGGCCATTCGTCTAGTGGTATATAAACACCTCGGTTTTAGCCGACCATAGTTAGTCCGCAGTCACCCCTTTCACCGTCAGCGCGAGCCCTTGTCGCTTATAGCCAGGACCACCTGATCGCCATGTAAAACAGTAAGATCTCTTCTAACTCCATCTTGCTTAGCTCAACTCCTATCTGTTCATGGAACTTTCCTACTACAGCTGTGTCTCTTCGTTTTGTGTGTGTGGACATTCCCAAACTTTCCACTCTGCCTCGACCACGACTGCCTGTACTCTGTGAAAACTGTTAAAGGTCTTCCAAAGTGCAGAGAGGTACTGGGAAACTCTCCACGCCCTGACTGTCCCTCTCGGCTACTACAGGTTTGACCCTCGGTTACCACAGCTTATAGCGAGAGTCGACAGGATCTCATCACGGATAAGTCGACAGCAACTCTTTATCACATCTAAGTCGACAGGATTCTACAAGGCTTACCAGACCACACTCCACATCACATATATTAGTTAATAACTATAGCCTATGTGCTTTATCTGTCTATGTACTGTTGGCTTCCGTAGGCGTCTCTTACTGGGAAAAAGAAAGAGAGGATTCCATTTAGATATTAACTAATATATGCATTTATTTAAGGAGCGACCCGCTCCAACACAATAGTTACAAAAACGAAAAAGCGAGTGGTGGAGGAATGATGGGGGGGGGGGGGGGGGGCAAAGGTGGCGTGATCGTAGCCAACCAACAGGAGGGCGCCATTCCAATAAAATAAGCAAACGGTGACAGAGTTGATTGATTAGGAGATGAGGAATGACGCTCGTTACTGTATATAGAATATTAAAAATTAAAATGGCATATCCTGAACAGGAGCACATGTGCTTTACAGAAGGCAGAGCGCCATTTGGTGGAACAGAAATCAACTAAACCTTGATTTAGCCTGTTCCCTGATATTTAGCCAACCC
>CP092875.1:25214693-25241268 GCA_030710605.1 Cordylochernes scorpioides
ATGCCATGATGATTCGAAAAGACGGTCAAAATTGTGTCTGAAAATAGCACCGAATATATCAATGATTTCTACAATTCGTTTCGAGATTGCTTAATTACACTCATGTTGACCTAATGTTTGGCTAAAGACTGAATATGGTAGGTCTGTCAACCAGCCCGAGTATGCCGGCTATTGCTTGTAGAGAGGACTTTCTATATAGATGGCATGGAAGGCCCTCTTGATAGTAAATATAGGGGAAGAGTGAATAAAATGTTATGAATTCATAAATAAATAAATATGAATATGGGAATAATTAAAATGTTTCATATATATACGACCTAAAGTTGCGAAAGGAAGATATTTATATTATGATGCATTAGCGCAACATCTGTTATGAAAATTCGAAACTATTATAGACGCGTATGATTCTTTTTGAAAATTAAACAAGCAGTAAGGGCAGTATAGATTGTTTAATTTTTAAAAGAATCATACGCATCTATAATAGTTTAGAAGATATTTATGTACATAGAGGGACACCTCTTTCTATAATTATGCATCAGAACCGTGCATTATGTTGATTTCCCTAATAAAATACTTTACTAGCGGTGAGATAAGGAATGAGCCATAACACAACTTGATACAGGTTAGCCTTTTGCCTAAATTTGTAAAAACCTCTTTTGTTCATTTTTATCGCCATTTTGAAGTATTTTATTAGGGTCATTAACATAATACATCGTTCTTACGCAGTCTCAAGTGGTAAGACATCAGCAGACCATCTGGATACTAGAGGGCTGGTGGCCACAAGTACAGAGAAGGTCCGGTGTGGTACCTCGTGGAGTGTTCACACCGGGTGCAACGGCCCGATCAACAATTCACAGAAGACACTGGAGACAAAACAATATATTTCATTTATTTCATTATTATTTTTATATTTTTATTATTTTTTCTTGTGTTATAAACATGAAATCTCTTCCCTCTGTCTAACTTCTTTTTTTTTTCTATTCAACTCTCTTCCTCCCTGGACCCAGGGATACTCACTTGTGTTGTAGGTTTGGTGACTTACTGCTTGCTTGGTTCCTTGCCACAGTCGAACAGTATGCTTGGTGCGGATATTGGAGCAGAACTAGAAGACCATTTCTTAAATAACCTATCAGTCGAGGTACAGCAAGCAATAGATCAACACAATGTCCCGAGTCAACCGGTTATGTTCGCGCTCGCTTAGGCGAATGGGAGTGATGATTTATATTCATTATTTCCTACTATAGGCAAAATTTTGTTACAAAATGAATCCTACTTTTTTTTTGTTTAAGTCATATAATTTGAAGGAAAATATATCATTAAAATATTGGGTTCTATTTTTTTCATTATTCGAATATTACAACGGGAAAGTCGCCATTGTTTATCGAGGATAGTTGTACTTTGTACTATAAATTACAACACTCTTGTTTTGAAAGACCAACTCTGTGAAATATATTGAAATATTATTCTACAAATATATGAATATACAACAAATAACATATTATATGATAATAACAATTATATTTTATATAAAAAACAGCGTTAATTATAGACATTTGTATAGCTATATTAAATAATAATTACAAATTGATAATTTTTTTTTATAAAACGAAAATTGAAATTATACCGCGAATGTTTCTTTTATAAAAATCGAAAATTTATTTTCAAAGAGAAATAGCGACATCTCTAACTTTGAGGATGAGGTATGGAAAGGTGAAACATGAAGAGTAATGGCGAACGGAAAAATAAAAAGTGTCCAGGGGCGGGAATCGAACCCACACCCTTCTGCTTACCGGGCAGGTGCCTTGTCCACTCGGCTACCCTGGACGTATTTTTCCGTTCGTAACTAATACTTAAAGTAACATTTAAAATACAATATAACGCGGCTGATGATTGTAAAACGAAAATTGAAATTATACCGCGAATGTTTCTATTATAAAAATCGAAAATTTATTTTCAAAGAGAAATAGCGACATCTCTAACTTTGAGGATGAGGTATGGAAAGGTGAAACATGAAGAGTAATGGCGAACGGAAAAATAAAAAGTGTCCAGGGGCGGGAATCGAACCCACACCCTTCTGCTTACCGGGCAGGTGCCTTGTCCACTCGGCTACCCTGGACGTATTTTTCCGTTCGTAACTAATACTTAAAGTAACATTTAAAATACAATATAACGCGGCTGATGATTGTAAAACGAAAATTGAAATTATACCGCGAATGTTTCTTTTATAAAAATCGAAAATTTATTTTCAAAGAGAAATAGCGACATCTCTAACTTTGAGGATGAGGTATGGAAAGGTGAAACTTGAAGAGTAATGGCGAACGGAAAAATAAAAAGTGTCCAGGGGCGGGAATCGAACCCACATCCTTCTGCTTACCGGGCAGGTGCCTTGTCCACTCGGCTACCCTGGACGTATTTTTCCGTTCGTAACTAATACTTAAAGTAACATTTAAAATACAATATAACGCGGCTGATGATTGTAAAACGAAAATTGAAATTATACCGCGAATGTTTCTTTTATAAAAATCGAAAATTAAGTTACTTTAAGTATTAGTTACGAACGGAAAAATACGTCCAGGGTAGCCGAGTGGACAAGGCACCTGCCCGGTAAGCAGAAGGGTGTGGGTTCGATTCCCGCGCCCCTGGAAACTTTTTATTTTTCCGTTCGCCATTACTCTTCATGTTTCACCTTTCCATACCTCATCCTCAAAGTTAGAGATGTCGCTATTTCTCTTTGAAATAAATTTTCGATTTTTATAAAAGAAACATTCGCGGTATAATTTCAATTTTCGTTTTACAATCATCAGCCGTGTTATATTGTATTTTAATATTTTTTTATAGAAATTGACACAAAATATTTTAATAAAATAAAAGTATATACATAATTATTGAAAATAAGATATATTTTTTCATTGATATCTGTAAAATCTCAATTTTTGTTCATGCTTTGTTCATCTTCTGCAGAGTTTTAACTTTCAAAAAAAAAAAAAAAAAGGTTTTCTGTTAAATACAGAAATATGTTGTGCCTTTTCAAAATCAGGTATATGGTTATTGTTTAAGGCGACAAAGCATTTATAATTGATTTTACATATAAAATTATAAATAATTCATATCTTATAATGATTTATTTAAAATTATTATGAATACACTTCAAATTTATTCATTTTTTTTTTATTAATTTTTATTGATTATTATTAATTTATGATAATTATATTTTATATATAGTTATGGATTTATTTATAATCAATATACACACTATTGTAATATTCATAGATTGATATAACAAACAAAATATTATGAAAAAGGCATCTCCTTATCGTGCAACTGAAAGTTGCTGATGGCTTCGCCATCTATCAGAATAAATATCAACTATTCTCGTTGATTTTTAATTATTCCAGAATTGGCCAAATACCCATTCGTGATTAATCAAGAAAAGCTAACCACGGACGCGTTTCGGGCTGTTGGCCCTCATCAGCGTGGTGCAAGCTGTACCTCAACGACAAAAACAAAAAAAAAAGTCATTTAGGCATCCTGAAAAATCATGGAACGGGTAGTTAAGGCCAGAATTGCGTGAGAACGCGACACAATGTGAAAAAATAGTACAAATGTGAATTCCGAGACATGGTTTTGGGGTCAGCAACCCCCGACAATAGTAGCTAAGTATACATATCTGGGTTACCCTCTGACTACAAAAATATCGACCCAATATGCTTCCCAATACTTTAGAAACAAAGCACTGAATGCAATTAATGCACTTTGGAGAATCCTTACAAAGGCGCGAATAAAGTCCTTTACCTCAGTGATGAAACTTCTTGACACTATTGTTCTTCCTACGTTACTATATGCGGCACCAATGTGGGCAATTAACCAGCTGAAGACAGTCAATAATACCCAAGATGCATTTATTCGTCGTCTCTTAGACTTACCAAACTTCACACCAGGATATATCCACAGAAGAGAATGTGGAAGAATATCAACTGAACTTAATGCTGTAAAACTCACATTAAAGTTTTGGGTCAGGATCTTAAAAATGGAGAATTCTTGAATAATCTAGAAAGGCTAACCACGGACGCGTTTCGGGCTGTTGGCCCTCATCAGCGTGGTGTAAGCTGTTCCTCAACGACCAAAAAACTGGTCATTCAGGCATTCTGGAAAATCATGAAACGGGTAGTTAAGGCCAGAATTGCGTGAGACCGCGACACAATGTGAAAAATATTACAAATGTGATATTGTACTTGGATAAGGCGTCCGTGGTTAGCTTTTCCTTATTAATCAAGAATGGGCATTTGGCCAATTCTGGAATAATTAAAAATTAACGAGAATAGTTGGTATTTATTCCGATAAATAGAGCAAGCCATAAGCAACTTTCAGTTGCACGATAAGGAGATGCCTTTTTCAAAATATATGCACCTAATCCTAGTACAATATCACATTTGTACTATTTTTTTAAACACAATATTGTCAATATGATATATATAATTATTGGGGGTTGTATAAATATATATTTGATATATAGCATACAAATCACAGATATAATTCCTCACGTGTTTTAGTCTTAAGCACAACTATCCTCGATAAAAAAAAGTTGCTCTCGAAATATTGGAGGGAAAATATTTAAAAATCTCCAATATGTGCATTTCTTCTAAATATAGTTGTTATTATGGATTTCTCAATCTTCAATATATATATAAACGAGAAAATCCAATATTTTGACAAATTCAATACCATTTGTTGACTGCAAACAGATATGAATAAAACAAAATATTTGTAGAGAATGGAATTTCTATTTGCAATAATTTGTTGCAAAGTCAATAGAAACTGTTGTCACCGAGAAAATAGGTATTTGTTTTAATCTAGCTTCAAGACTAAAACTGGCCTCTCTAAACACACGTTGGTATAGAATGGAATATAGAGAACAGATTCACACTACTCCGATAATGGATCAAATATCTATTTTTCTGAGATATTTTAGAAGTAAGAATAGAAATATTTACAGAATATTCGAATAAATATTTTGTTTTCTCAATAGCAGCATATAATACTTCAAATATTTGCCCCTAGAGAATCTAATACAAATTATAATTAATATTTGATGGACCTGTTTTTTATTTTTTTATCCTTGTTAATATAATATGACTTTATGGTCCTAAATATTGCAAATATATGTATAGACAAATGTAGAGGCATACATGTATGACAGAGCAAGTGACCCTAGGGGGATATAGCGCTTTAACTTGGAATATATAAATAAACTATAATAATTATCTATGGTTATACACATAGATATTTATTGATATATAATACTTATATATATATACAACAATACATTTATAATAATGTTTTAAAAGAAAAAAATGAAGAAATATATTAGTCTTTTTCTTTTCAAAATAATATAAGAATATAGGGAAGGTGTAACTCCGTAATCTACAGAACGTGAACAGATAGAATAGTGAAGAAGAAAAAGTTTTAAAATTAAATTGACAATTGATATGAGAGTCGCAAACAAGAAAGGTGTGCCGCGAACATTTTTGTAGGTATTTAGAACTTTTGGTTAAATTTAAAAATAATGTTTCAAAAAATATTTTTATATTTTTATTCAATTTTAATAATTTTTTTCAAAAATTTTCATATAAAAAATGAAATTTTAAAAAAGCAAATTTCATTTTATATAAAACTTATTTTGGTATTATAATTACAACAGTTTGCATAATTTTATATTTCATATAACGTATGTACATAATCTTGACGTACATAACTGGCACGTGCCATTATTAAAAAATAAAAATGCAAATAGGTACGTACCTATTTAAAAATCATAAGTTAAAAAAAACAATCCGCGAAAACAACTTTATTTAATAAAGTTGAATGCATACTGCGGGAAAATACCTAATTTTTAAAATAATATGTCCAAACTTAACCGTCATTTACAATCTTTGTCACAGCTGTTTATTAATAGAGACTCAAAGCTACAAAGCTTAAAAAAAAAAAAACAAAAAAAAATTATAAATTTATTTAAAATATTTATTCTGAGTTTTCGTCAAAGTATTGCTGTAGTAATTCTTCATTTTTTTTTGCATGTTGTAAAACACACACATTCACACAATAAGTTTTGTACACCGTAAAATCTGTTGGTTAAAAAAGGAAAAAAATATTTTTGTTACGAAATTCTCACTCACTTTTAACTCAAGGTAACTTTATTTAAACATTTTATTATTATATTTGTGTGTTTTTTTTTTTTTTCTAAATTCTCTCAAAACTAGATGGAGAGATTTCTAATTAGAGAAGGTGCCAGTGATAAACAAAATCAAAACGAAAATAAAGAAGATTAGAAAATAGTAAAATCAACTGGAAATAAGAGGAAATACGTTGAAGATTATCTCAAATATGGATTTATACTATCTGTTAATGATCCATCACTGCCGTTTTGCTTAATTTGCCAGAAAACCCTCAGCAACGAAACAATGGTGCCAAGTAAACTACTTCGACATATTGAGACAAATCATCAGGAGCAGATGAACAATCCAATAAGCTACTTTGAAAATATACGATCAAGTTTTCAAAAGCAATCAAAAAAATTCAAGAAATTTATGACCACCTCAGATGAAGCTCAAACAGCTAGTTACATGATAGCTCAACTCATCGCTCGAAAGAAGAAAGCTCACGCGGAAGCAGAGGAAATTATCTTGCCTGCTTTAAAAATTGTGGCTGGATGTATGTTAACGAATGATGCTATGGAGAAGGTTACGAAAATTCCACTTTCATCAAAAACTATTGCGAGAAGAATTGAAGATATGTCAGAAGATATTGAGTTGCAAATAAAACAATCTTTTAATGATTCATCAACAAAATGGGCTATACAGCTTGATGAAACCACAGATATTAGTAAAAAAGCTCAATTGCTGGCATTTTTGAGGTTCGTCGATACAGGAAAAATTGTGAATAACTACTTTTTTTGTAAAGAATTAAAACAAAGAACGACTGGTGCGGACATTTTTGAATTAGTTGATGAAAATGTTATGAAGTATAACTTGAGATGGGAAAATTGTGTTAGCGTCTGTACGGATGGAGCTCCAGCTATGAAAGGTTCAAGAAAGGGATTGATAGCACATGTCATAAAAAAAATCCAAATATCAAATTTGTTCACTGTATGATTCATAGAGAAATGTTAGTGTCAAAGTCGGTTCCTCCCATCCTTGTCACAACTCTAGATGAAGTTGTCAAAGTAGTCAATTACATCAAATCAAATGCTCTTCGATCGATAATTTTTTCAACATTTTGTGAAGCAATGGATTCCGATTATAAAAATTTATTGTTTCATACTGAAGTCAGATGGTTGTCGAAAGGCAAAGATTTAAATCGATTTATTTCAATGAAAAATGAAATAATGGCATTCATTGATAACGAAGAGATTAATTTTCCTTTCATGATGAGTGATGTTTGGTGGTTACGAGTTTCATTTTTGGGTGATATTTTCGACAAATTAAACAGCCTTAATTTAAATTTGCAAGGTGATCAGGAGAACATTATCACTATCTCCACCAAGTTGAAAGCGTTTAAGGAAAAACTCAGTTTATGGAATTTAAACATTGCTAAAGAAAACTTTGCATCTTTTCCGATGGTTCAAGAGAATCCATCAAAATCTATTATCAAAAAAGAAGTCGAAGAAACTTTGACATTACTATCCGCTTCTTTTGATAAATATTTTCCTAACTTGGACGTTGAAAAGATGGAATGGGTAGTTAACCCATTTATGCACTGTGAAATTCAACATCTGGAAGAAGAAATGCAAGAAAACTTAATTGATTTAAAAAACGATTTAGTTTTCAAAAGACTATTCACTGAAAAGGAGCTATCTGAGTTTTGGTTGTGCTTAAACTCCAAATTTCCTAAACTTAGTAATGCGGCCATCGAATCATTGTTGCCATTTGGAAGTTCCTACCTGTGTGAGCAAGGTTTTTCCAACACTCACAGAAATGAAGTCTAAGAAGCGCGAAAGACTTCAAATGATAGATGAGGAGATGCGCGTTTGTCTTTCACAAGTAGATCCCCGTATTGATTTGATATGCTCTCAAAAACAATCGCAATGCTCGCATTGATTATGTTAATTTAATATTGAAAATTAATAAAATGTGATATATATGTTTAAATTTTCACTCTAGTATTTATTGTTGTATTTTAATTACCTACGAGGAAATTTATAGTGAGAACCACAGGTGCGCCGCGAAAAAAAGAAATTAAGCTTAGTGCGCCGCAACTCGAAAAAGGTTGCCCGACACTGCCCTAGATCATTCCATCTCGACCAGAACCATTTCCCGTCGATTGGTTGCTAATGGCTTGCACTCATGCCGTCCGCTAAGAAGACTGCCATTGACCCCACCGAATAGGCGCCAACGTTTGGAATGGTGCCGGGCTAGATCGACGTGGATGACGGAATGGCACAGGGTCGTGTTCTCAGATGAGTCGCGTTTCTGCTTGTCCAGTGATAGTCGCCGTGTACGCGTGTGGCGTCGACGTGGAGAAAGGTCCAATCCGGCAGCAATTGTGGAACGCCCCACCGTGCGACAACGTGGAATCATGGTTTGGGGCGCAATCGCGTATGATTCCAGGTCACCTTTACTTCGTATTCAGGGCACTATGACGGCCCAAAGATACGTTGATGATGTGCTGCGACCTGTGACACTCCCCTACCTTCAGGGGGTACCCAATGCCCTTTATCAGCAGGATAACGCCCGACCGCACACTGCTCGCATTAGCCAACAAGCTCTGCAAGATGTACAGATGCTTCCCTGGTCACCGTACTCTTCTGATCTCTCACCAATCGAGCACGTCTGGGACATCATTGGACGCCGTTTGCCCGCCTTGCCACAGCCGCGTTCAGAAGACGAACTGTGGCAAATGGTTGAGAGGGAATGGAGAGCCATCCCTCAGGACGCCATCCGTACTCTGATTGACTCTCTACCTAGACGTGTTGCTGCGTGCATCGCCGTCCGCGGTGGTCCTACTTGCTACTAAGCCGACGCTGTTCTCGCTCTGTATTATGACTATCATTTTGAAATAAAGATCACTTATTGTTCGTCCCTGTCTCTCTCTGTCTGCCGAGTTTCATCACTTTCTGGCCACTATTTCTTGGTGTTCCATTTTCAATGTCACGCAGTGTATATATCCTAAAATTGCTTTGTTGAATTTAAATATGTTAACAAAATAAAGAATAATTCCGCCAGGTTATTTTATTTTATGTTTCTCTAAAATAAAATCTGTTATTATTCAATTTACATATAAGGAAAACGGACATATTTTTCTCTATATGAGCAATAAAATTATAAATGAAAACTATATTGAATTAAAAAATATAAGAAAATGGAAATATATAATAAATGGAAATTTAATTTTAGGGATTTTTCTTTGTTGAAAATGTATTTAGATGGAGAATATGCAGGAGCAAAATCACAAGCTGCAGCACCATGCGCTTCAGCGGCGTCATCACTTGGTTCATGTTAAATCACTTTCGGAATTCTCACTGATCGTTTCATGCCGCTTTTATTTAAATTCATATAAATCTAATTGTTCAATAGTGGAGAAGTGGAAACATTTATTTTCTACTTTATATAGTTTGCGCAATGAGAGAAGACTCTAAATCCGTAGAATTATGTGAGAGGAACTCCAAGACCATACATGGGCTCCTCTATATCCTACACTGGTCAGAGTGGCTTTTTGTGATGTCAATTTTAAAAACGGTGTCTCTCTAGTTAAGGTATATTAATTAAATGAGACACTTCTTGGACCTCTATGAACATAATCGTTTCTCGGCAATTTGGCTATGTTCAAAGGGTACGAACATGATTTTATTTCACAAAATCTCGCAGAACAGTCCGCTCACCTTTATAAGTGCGGAACACAGGTCTAGAGAGATATCAAAACAAATCATTGAACTGGAGGTCCTTGAGTCTGGAAGAATATCAGAACAGGTCGCAATAAAAGGATTGATTTGACCAAATATATGTATGATTTATTTTCTTATAATTAAAGATAATAACATTTAATAAATTGTTTTCATATTTTAAAGAAACAATTGAGTTCATTGAACTTAGATCTAATCGACTTCATTAATGTTTTAATTGGGGGGGGGGGGGGGGGGGGGGGGAGAAACCGAACCTCCCTGCAATCCTTTCTGGACCCTTGAAGATTTTGACCAAACTCTAGTTCAAGGTGACTAACGTGGCAACGGCTCCCATTTTCCAATGAAGAGCAAACCCGATATCTCCAGCAATGCTACCGCGTCCGGGGTAACCTCCGCGTCAGGAATTGCAGCCCGGGCTCCTGATGAGAAATCTATAGGACACTAAACAACAACCGGTTAATTATACCTCAGTAATTATACTATTAGATATATAGCGCGCCAGCTCTACATGATGTTTGAAACTATTTTTAGCGCGGGTTTTTTTTTAAATGTAACTAAAGAAACAGCTATAAAGGTCCCTTCTCCCGTCAAAATAGACATCATCTATTGACCGTTGCCGCAAATTAGCGGCCTCGGGTCTAAATCAACATAGTTATTTGAAATGTTCCCATAAAAATGATGAAATCAAGATGTATTATACTTATTTGAACGCAATCTATATGTTAGCAGTTTTTAAATAGGGGAGAGAAACGTGTGTGGGTTTCGTAAGAGGAGGTTAGTAACAAGGAAATATTTAGCAGATGTCTCAAGGTTAGTTCTTTCATTTGGAATTTGAGGATTAAAAAACGTAAAGATCTTGTAAGGCTGACTGAAGGCTGTCAAAACGGCCGTGAAAGGGAAAGCAGAATGTCGCAGTAAAAACTGCAGCGAAGACAACCCCGAGGAAATTCCCATCTAGAAATTCACAGTGTCATTTGATTGCAATTATATTTTGTCTACATCATGTTGACACAATGCGTGTATTGAATAGTTTAGTATTTGTTAACAATGTTACTAAATAAGAAAAAAGGCCTTTTTTAATTGTGCAACTAAGAGTTGAATGACTCGATCAGGAGAAGCCGTTTTATTAATTTATCCACCTGATCCCAGTACAATTTCACTTTTGTACTATTTTTTCACCTTATTACTAATGTTTATCAATAGATATGGCGTTCAATTGATAAAATTAGAAAAGTATTATTTATTTGTCGATGTTTATACCTCTTTTGGAATTTAAGTTGAAGTAGCATTCCGTGTACTTATTTTTGAGACAGAAATTTATTGAAAGCGAACTATTTGAACAAAAATATTAAACTATAAAATTAATATTGAACAAAAACAAAATCTCAATTACAAAAATTTATTCTTACATAAGATTCCCATGGAGTATTTGATTGAAAATCATATAATATAAATTTAATATTTGAAAAAGAAAATCATATTTTACCTATTTGAAAAATAGAAATTTAAATTAGGAGTATAGAAATAGAGGATTCTAGTTAACAGCTTCTTGAGAAAATGTTTTCTTTATTTAAAATGTATTCAGCCTTGTGTATCAGGCAAGGCTGTTGCGAGCGGCTATAGTACCGTAAAACTAGGAGAATTAGAACGTCTTCAATCCGAATATTTATCTTGGTCCCTAGACTTTTAAGCCTTTTATTCAAAAGTTTTTATTTAGAATATTTGCATAATTCGATATTTTTTTAACTTCGAATTATCCAAGTTCGGCTGTAGTTAATAGAAAGTAATTTTCCCTGTGACCAGGGAAGTATAAAATGAGGCATTTGTTGTCCCCTGTAATACGTTTTTGCACAGATTACAGGCTAACGGATGATCTCCAGTTCAGTTGTTTTAAGGCAAGAATTTCCTCAATATTCTCCGAGAGCAATAAACATTCTGATTAAAAGTGGGATAACGAACGGCGTTCTTCTCGGCTGGGAACTTATTCGAAATATTTGAGTGTCTTCAGTGTGACGAGTCTCTGAATGCAATATTCGGATTATACTTGGGAATTTATTTTGAAGAGCAAATTGATAGTCATAGTTTTATTTTAAAATCAAATGATTTTATTTTAAAATAAATACAAATAAAATAATATTCAAGGAATTATTGGTTTAAAAAATAAAAACCAACAATTAAGGTTCTAGTTGAAATATAATGATTCTCTCTATATATATCTCTCTCATTTCAATTATAGAAAGGTCATGTGACAAAGTTTATTCCAAAAGGTGTCAACGGAATATCTCTCACCGCTGCCAGGACTAGGGACATCGGCCCAGAAAAATCTACTTATTGAATCTATTGGAGACGGCACATGGTCCTCTCTAATCCTCCGCCTCGCCTGGCCGGGCCTTCCTCAGTCATTCACCATCTCAAGAATTCAAGTCTGGTTGCCGCCTTGGAAGGTTTTCATTCTCCTACGCTACTCCACGCTGAAGAGCGCTAACAGCGTGAAACGCGTTCGTGGATGGCTTTTCTTGATTTATCAAGAAATTGGGTTGGCCAAATATCACGGAGCAAGCTAAATAAACGTTTAGTTTATTTTTGCTCCACTAGATGGCGCTCTGCCATCTAAAAAGCACATGTGCCCCTGGTCAGGAGATGCCTTCTTTATTTTTAATAATTATATATAATCTACAAACTCAAATTATTCTATATTTTAAAATATATATATTTAATTTTTATTCATTGATAATTCAACTTTTTGTTATCCTCGTTTTTAGGATGACTTCCAGAATTGTGTTGTGGATATGGATAGTTAACATATCTATCTTTTTGAATCACTAATATAGGATTAACTTTATAAATTCTATATAATTGTAAAAATAACTAATGTGTAATCTTTCCTCAAGTAATTAAAAATAGAAGCTACTTAATGTTAAATAATTATCTTTTTTTTTAATCACTACTGTACCTTCAACCCTTAACTTATCAATCCTTTATCTTATTAAATTTTTATCTGACTACTAACAAATTATTCATAACATATAAAATATATATTTATATATGAAAAAACAATGGAAAAAATAAAAAGGTCAGGTGTTATTAAAAATAATTAAAGCCCAGGAGCAAATGTGCTTTTTAAATGGCAGAGCGCCATCTGGTGGAACAGAAATCAACTGAACATTGATTCAACCTCTTCCCTGATATTTGACCAACCTATTTTCTTTATAAATTCCTAAAAGCCATCCACGAACGCGTTTCGCGCTGTTGGCGCTCGTCAGCGTGGATCAGGCTGTACCACTGCAACCGTGGATTGGCTTTTCTTGATTTATCAAGAAAATGGGTTGGCCAAATATCAGGGAACAGGCTAAATCAACGTTTAGTTGATTTCTATTCCACTAGATGGCGCTATGCCATCTAAAAAGCGCATGTGCTCCTGGTCAGGATATTCTTTCATTATTTTATATATATTGGTGTGTGTTGAGGTAAAAATAACAGGCTTTCAGGGAAAACCTTCTTTTTAAAATATTTAACCACTAGCTTTCGGGAGTGAATCCTATATACGATTGTATCATTTTTTCTCCTGTAGAAGGGCTTCGTTCCCGAAAGCTAGAGATTGAAGATTTTGAAAATAAATATTTTTCATGGAAGCCTGATGTATTTGTTGTACTATAACTCTCTCTCTAACTATAACTACTTCTCTCATTATCTTCAAATATAAAACCATAGGGAGATATAAAACCATAATCGTCAAAATTAGACGCCATCTATAGACCATCGCCGCACACTAGCAGCCTCGGGTTGGTGACAACACCAGATTTTGCCAATCGAGAAAGGTCACTTGGAGACCATGGTTTCGGAGAGATTCACCCTATAGTTTTATGGAACAACTAGACGAAAGACCCGAGAATTCCCCCGAGTGCAATTTCCTTCATACTGAAAGTACAGTAATAATAAATAGTAGAAATGCCATAAAATAGTAATAAAGAAGTAACACATAAACCACAAGCAAAAGGTGTGAGTGATGACAAAAATTTTATTATATAAGTGTTTAGGTATTTGATTTAATTATATTTTTGCAATCCATGTAGTTGTTTCAAAATAAATATAGTTTAACTAGATGGCAGCTTTTCCACCCAACCCCCGAATTACCCGCCCCAGCGCATTAACCCTTGATATTGCCTGAGTTGCGCGAGTGACTGCGATGGATCTTGACTGCGATGCCTATCTTCTCAGTAAGAACAAGGAAAAAAAAAAGGTTTATAAGAAAAATTTATCTAAAATACTGGCGTGTAATTATTTTTCTGTAAAAAATAAAAGAGCACATTGAAACTAGGCAAACATATGGGTTTTCTAATTACTGCGACTTAATTTTAAAAGATTTTTCAAAAAGAGATAACAAAACGAAGGCCAGGACAAAATTTAATAAAAATTACGAAAGCCATTATTTACATACAGTAATGCTAATTTGTAAAGTTTTTTTTTTAATTGCATTGTGTGCACTTACCCTAACTTAGTTATTAATGTAAATTACTCTCTCAATACTCAATATTTTTGTAAAAAAAGTAACACTCATATAAAAAGATATTTAAAAAAAAAAGGTACGCAAACAACTTGGAAAAAAAAAGCAAAACGCTCATTGGTCGCTTAATTGGCCTGGTGTTTTCAATTCGCCTCGTTTTACTCCGCGTAAAAAAAGTTCTTTGAATGAAAAAAATTAAATAGTCAAAAATATTAATCAAAGTGTAGCCGAAAATTTTCCTCAGGTTTATAAAAAGCGATATGCAAAATTTGGTACCAATTGGGTCAGTAGTTTTTGAGTTTATCGCGAAACAGACAACAGACATTGTCTTTTATATATAAGAAGATATCAAAAATAAAAATGGCATATCCTGACCAGAAGCACATGTGCTTTACAGAAGGCAGAGCGCCATTTGGTGGAACAGAAATCAACTAAACATTGATTTAGCCTGTTCCCTGATATTTGGCCAACCCAACTTCTTGATAAATCAAGAAAAGCTATCCAAGAACTCGTTTCGCGCTTTTGCGCATTTTTATTTTTGATTTCAACAACTGACCTTTTTATCTTTTATTTTTTCTTCCATTTTTTTCATGTGTTAAGCGTATTTACGCAAGTTTGGCCTTAAATACCCATTTCTTGGTTTTTCAAGAAGCCTCTGGGGCCAAAAAATATTTTTGGTCGCAGTGCTACAGCCTACTCCCCGCTGACGAGGGCCAAAAGCGCGAAACGCGTTCGTGGATGGCATTTCTTGATTTATCAAGAAATTTAGTTGGCCAAATATCAGGGAACAGGCTAAATCAATGTTTAGTTGATTTCTGTTCCACCAGATGGCGTTCTGCCTTCTGTAAAGCACATGTGCTCCTGGTAAGGATATGCCATTTTTATTTTTGATTTCAACACCTGACCTTTTTATCTTTTATTTTTTTCTTTAATTTTTTTCATAAGAAGATATATAAAAATAAAACCAGCGGGCGAATCATCATATATTCAGTGCCATATTGTGAAACATTAAAACTAACTAACCAGTTGCTTCACCTCAAATCATACCTTGTTTGAAATTTATTATGATCGTCCGTTTTATTTCTAGTTTTATTAATTCAATTGTTTTTAGATGATACTAAGGCATTCATTTTGTCCTTATTAGTGCATTTTAAATAAATTAATCCTCTCTTAATTTTTTGAAATAATTATTTTTTTTCTCAGAAATCTATATATAAAACAATTTTATAAATCAGGGTCAATTATTTTTTTCAATTTCTTTCATTTTTGAGAAATTTGATATTCAACTTTTTTTAATAAAGAGTTTGCTTTGTTATCACATTTCTTCTATTTTCCCAATAGGAATAAGAGCTTTCAATTGTGTTAAAATTCGCCAAATCTCTTTGAATATATTGTACACTTAAATTATAAAATATTAGCTAAGATATATATTGATTTGATTATTTTTTCTCCTTTAATAATAGAAGATATTAAACTTATTCTGATTATAATTTTCATATATTTTTTTCTCATACACAAATTTCCTTCCTTCCCCACCTCCTTTGTATATAAAAAATATTTCATATTATAACACTATGCGGCGCTAGGTTTGTTTATAAAAAAAAATGTAATGACTTGATAGAGGTTGTCGTACAGCCAACTGAAATATTGGCAAATAAAATTTTATTCAATCCAATATATGCCTTTTTTATTTATTTATTTATATATATATATCAGTGTCAAATTATCATATATGTTCATTTAGATAAAATATCTTAAGCAATTTTAAGTTGTAATCATAAATATGTTTATATATATTAAAGGACCTTTTGTAACATAAAAAGTATTTAAGAGATTAATAAAACCCAAAGTATATATTCTACGAATTCAGGACCAAACCTGGTACAAATGTAAACCACAAGATTATCTCAGGATAATCGTTTGCTGGACAAGTTAGAATTGATTTCTTCCGATAATTCTTCACCAAGAAAACATTTATTTTGGATTTTAATTCACTAATTGTACCATTTCGCACTGCTCTATAGGAATCCATTACCTCTAGCGAAATGAAAATTCACTCTTGTGTATTTATAAAGAAATTTATTTATATAACGCTTTAAGTTAGAAATTCTTTCCTAAATGCAAATAGGAAAAATAGTTTAGAAAAATATTTACATAAAATAAAGAATAAATGTGTATATGAGCCCAAAGTCTGCGTTACGTTTATATAAATATTTTTTAAAAGTGAAAGAAATTAATATTTAAATTTGCATTCATTTTAATTTTTCAGAACATTAATATATATGAAGCTATTAAAATAAACATTAATATTTTGTATTATGAAATTTTAAATGTTAGATAGAAAAATATACATATAAATGCAAATCTAAACGCTATTTCTATTTAATATTTCATGAAAATAGAACAAAAGAGCATATTGCTGGAGTTATTACGCTCATCTTAAATTATTATCAACCTAATATTTATGTAAAATATATATAATAAATATTATTAAAAATTCATTGAAAATGACTTTAAGCTTGGTGAATAATTTGCTTAAAAATAGAAAACAAATAAGCAAAACAGTAATAAATCAGGCTGGTAACCCTGGTTAATATTCAGAGAAGGATGTTACACCGAGCTCCCTCACGCTAAAAGGAACTCGACACCCAAATGGAAGCACGTGAGGCCAGGGATCATTTTACCGTAATGGCACATTGTGTGGCGACTAGATCCTGTTTTGTGACATTTTAAGCACGTGTTGGGGAACTGTCGCGCATGGAAATTTAGAGTTAAAACTGCCAACGTTCAACTCTAAAACTGGGCTGGGCCCGTGGCACCACTCACAAATCGTTGTTTTTATATTTCTCCAACCTTTTTTGTAAGGATCAAATATTTTAGGCTTGAGCTTACTGTGGTTTTACAAATATTGATGAAACTATGATAACTTTGGTTTCAATATATTATTCCAATGCTACATTGAAGGTAATTTATTAATTAATAAGTAAAGATCGCGTACACATTATCTCGACACGGTTTGTGAGAGATGCTCATTTCTATAAAAAAAATAGTTATTTAGAATACAGGGCGAAACTAAATATATTTATTTATTTATTTATTTATCAAATCAGACGCGATATCCCTACAAGGGATGCTTGCGTCAATAACAACACTAAATTCAGATACTATATTACATTAAAAAAAAAATAATAATTACAAGATTTGAAAAGATAAGAAAGAGGGCATTAAAATCATTCTTGATTTTACATCACAACCAACAAAATAAACAAACCAAAAAATATATATATACAAATAGGTAATAATTAAGGTTTTTTTAACCAAGAGAGAAAATCATAGATATATTTACAGAATTTTCTAAATTTAAAATACGAGTCCTTACTATTTACAAACATAAAAAGATCCTTGTATTCGATGTTTTCCCGGTTTCTGTAGTTCTGGAAGATTGGGCACTCAAGAAGCAGATGACTGGAATCCTGCTTTCTCTTTCCACATAAACATCCCGGATCGTCCCGGAATACCGTGTTTCTTTTTACCAATTGAAATTGATATTATTTAAAATCGATTTCTATTAAAGTTCCATTGATGGTAAGACCGTTCGCAACTTATTCCTCTCTCTCGTACTACTTCTTTGGCAAACAAATTCAACCAGGACATGAAAAGCTTCTAGGAACTGAACAAAACGAGTCAAAGAATCTCAGAAATCAGGGTGAATGAATGTCGATTGTATTTTATAATTGCTTTTATACTGAGTTTTGCTTAACTCCAATACCCTCAGGCGCTGTATGATATAACAGAGGGCGCGAAGCACTTAGCAATGTACGAATATGAACGGCCACCTGGCTTTCAACCACAAAAATCGACGAGTGGCTTATCGACGGCACCATCCTCAAAGTAGTTTTGTACCGAAAGAAGGATGAAAGGCCAATTATCAGCAACCTGTTCTTTTATAACACAGATGTTTTTTTTTGGAAACTCAGATGTAATGCGACCCTTCATCCTTACGAGCGATATCTTTATTTTGTTTACATCACTGTCACGAGTTTAACTATCAATAAAAGAAAGCAATCGACCGTAATAATGTTCTTTGGGCTTAAAAAAAATAACTTTTCATGCACCTCGACATAATGGCTCTGGTAGCGACGAATTCAGGATTCCTTTTCCTTGGAATCCATTGTAACAAATGCCTCAAGATGAGCCACCGTCGAACAAACCGTCCGCTAACACCAGGTTCGCAGGTAAACCACGAGTTTCCTCCAAACGGAAAGTAACCTTAGCGAGGTTGGCAAGCCTGCGTCTCCACATCGTCTGAAACAGAGACTAACAACATTGCGGTAGTGGCTAAACTTATGCTAGCCTTGCCTCTTCCCCAGGAGCCACCTGCCTCCAAGGCCTTTGAATTCACATCAAGCCCTGAAACTATATCATTAAGCTCTCTTCCTGGAGGTTAAATATCCTGAAAGTTCCAAATTTTCACTAAGCCCTACCCTATCACAACGGTGCAACATTGTCCGGCTCCTTACCTCCAGAACTACAGAAGAAGGCTATCACTCGAGTTGAACCAAAGTAAAACATATGCTCCTCAATGTTTCGAATATTTTCTCAAACTATCACATGAAAATATCTTTCAGAACGCCGAGAAAATAATCTTCAAAATAAATTATGTACTAAAAATTGCATCTCTCCCTTAAAAGAATGGGATTATATGATGCAAATTTTCCCGTTACCTATTTGATTTTTATTTATAAAATAATAATAATAGTAATAAAAAAAATAAAACCAACACACAAATGCGGACGGTTTCTTAAATTTTTATTCAATATTTATTTCAAAATCTCCTTACCTGTTGCTAAAATATATGGAAGAAATTTAACAACCGCAAAAGGCCAATTGCAAATTGTTGACAACTCTACGAAAATAACCAATAAAGATACGCTATAAGCTTTCACATTCTACGTACGCTGCATTAGTGTGCAGGAAAATAATGTTTAGATGTACAGCTTCCTGAAGCAGCTAGTGCGCAGTTTATTCTGCGTTATTTTAAAGACCTGCGTTCTTCAAGGTACCATTCCTCAAAGCCCTGAATTATCAAAAGCGGAAAACGGAGACTTGTCACCGATGATGGTGACCTAATTTCGACCCTGAGACCTTACTTCCAGGTGGTCTTCAGTGTCCACTTCAGTGAATGCTTCCGGCGTTTATATACCGGATGGGCCACTAGATGATGAACTGCCCCTAGATAATCACGGCAGCAAACGTTTTCCACCCTTACAATTAGAAGAGCAATGAGCCTTCTCCTATCACCAATGGAGCTGCGTTGATACCTGCAGAATCCAACCTATCTGTGCCAGCGGCTGTTCTTGCACTGAAGCCCCCTATGCCATCAGCAAAAGAGACCAAAGTTCTAAAATCGGTGGCCACCTCAAATGCTCCGGTAACTTCCAGCCAGACAAGACAAAGGTTAACAAAGACGACGTATCCATTCAAGAACAGATATTCAAGTCTTTTACTAAAAACGCTGGATACCAAGCCCTCCAACAGTTAGACACCATCCAAAAACACTTCCCAAGTGTCCTCTCAGAAGAGATCGAAATTCTTCGCTTGAATAATAAGGAGAAAATCAACCCTCTCTCTAAAATGGTCTATCTCTGACTTAAGGCAGCTTCTATATAAACTGACATACACACTGACGAGACCTACATATATTTGACAATAAGGTTTAGATGGACTAAAAAGTTTTAAGTCGCTGACAAAAACGATGTTCACGTAAAAGCTTCCGCCTTACGTGTCATTGTTCGGCTTTCTAGGGCAGGAAATTGGATCCTGGACATCGTCGAAAACTTCTGCCTGGAATTCAGGAAAGAGATATTTCCAGAATTTAGTATCAAAGGATCTGATATTGTATACAACTTCTCATCGGGCGTCCAGGGTCATTTAGAAACAGGTCCAGTTCCCTGGCGAATTTACCGCCTTCGATATCATTATTTAGATTCTAAGGGGGACGTTTTTCAACTGGAACCTATTTCATATTCCAGAATAGCAGCTCCAGGTCGCACCCACATATGATAACGCGTGGGTCCTCGGAGACCGGAAAATTGCCGAGAAGTCTGCTAATGACATCGTGTCTGGTTCTGCCGAATCCCTTGTTTAGCTCCTGGATTGAACCAACTATGTAGACACGGCAGTTTCATCTTAAGCCTCGCGCATCTACCAATTACAATTTATAATTATGAAAGCTGTGTCATTGCAAGCAGGCTTGATCGAGTTTTTCTACCATCAGGCCTCTTTAAACGAGTCATTTTGGAAATTTCTACAGGAAATTGGACCATCATGCTATCTTTTTTCTATATCGGCGAAGCTCACAAACCTCGTTTAAAATAAATTTACATTATTTTTATAAAGAGGTTAGTCGTTAGGATAGAGATGGAATTCTTCGACGGAGCTTTAGAGACATTTAGGAGATTTTTGATTGTGGAAATCTAGAGGGGATATGGTAAATCCAAAACCACCTGGCCTCTGCCATCAAGTCTCTTCATGTCCGTCATTAACAATGAAGACTACCTCTTAAGAGCTTGAGGTTGTCTTTATCAACGCTCACTTTCCATTCTCCTTCCAGACCTGCGTGTTCTTCGAGTACGGCGCAGGAAAACTTCAATAACATCAATCTACAACAACATAGGTGGAATCATTGAAAGACCAGCAATGAGATAAAAAGGTACGAGTATAGCTAATTTAGAGGAGTACTTTGCAATTCCCTCGTGTTGTACTGATTACATCGGTGACTTCCTAAGTCTATTTTAACTCTAAGGTTGTTATAAAAGAAACCGAATCACTCCTTCGGCGAGGAAGCGATCGCTGCTGCAATCGCCGCTTGCTAACAGAGTTGGTGTACTATGTGAGGTGATCAAAGGATTCAAGAATTTCTTCATGACCACGCTACGTCGATTCTTCGAGTCATTTAAGCTCTGTGGGACGCACATCAATGCGGCTCAACGAAGTGTGCCTAATTACAAAAATCATGATGGTTTGGTATTAAAGAACTTTGAATTGTTTTCCTACCAACGACGGACTATCGAGTTCTCAGCGGGGTCCCTTACCGACGACAACCATTAATCTTCGGGAAATCGTGCTTAAATGTCAGAGCTTAGCCGTTTCGCGCGTATAATGCCAAGCTAGAACACAGTTTGCGTCACTAATTAAGTTTCCACTACCTGCCATGGAGAAACCTCGCTATCACTCTTCGCCACTGACTTGGAGTCTACATTTGACGACTTAGAGCTAGGTTCCTTGGCGTCCTTTATTCTCTTCATAAAAGTTTGGGTAGAGGCATCGGCGAGTATTGGTAGCATCGAATGAATTATTTTTACACCTGCTTAATGGAATGAGGCAAGGCTGCGCTACAACGCTGCCTTCTTCGACATCTCCACAGGACCGCTGTAGTTTTGTCTCTAGAATCTGTTTGGGCAGGGTAATGCCTGGTGTACGCCGACAATATAGGTTTGTTCATCCGCTAGGAAGGGTAATTCGAGTTTGGTAGGGATATATTTGAAAACTTCTTGCGTCCGTTAGGCCTAAGGGTAATCTTATATAAGTATCAGGGTCTCGTGTGGAATTTGAAGGAACAGCACCGATTCGCCTCTGGTCATTTAGCATATATTCATCCTGGTAACCTTAGTGAATCTCCTGGAATTGGAACCTTTGTTAAAGACCAACACTTGCAGGATCTTATGGAGCAGGTCTCGCTTGCTGGCCGAGTTATAGCAGCCAATCGTCTTGTGATCTCAGTAATATTCTACTATTTAATTCCTACCTGTCAAGGGAAGAAATTATCTCAACAATGTAGGCAGAATTGGTGAGGTTTGCCTGAGATCTCGATTTCCCGGCGGCGTTCTGGCGCGGCCGATCTCCGTGGAAGGTTAGAGACTCTTCGACGTCGACACACAGCTCCTGCTGTCGTGTCTCAGAGGCGCTGCGTGGATGCCGCAATGCTCATATTGACTCACCACGAGCGGGATCAGTGGCATAGAGGAGTCTCCTCTTCATAGAGGATGTTGATGAATCATCGAGGACAAACATCAGCATAAACTATCGCGACTCTCCGGGTCGTGGAAAACTTCCATTTCATGGGGACTCCTGAACTCGCGATGTTGAACCAGCTGGCTGGCCAAGCTTCTATCATTCATAATCCTACTTGTGTTCTTGCGGAACACTCGAGAACATCTTGAGGTCGCCATCCTTGTCGTTCCAACGTCTCACCACCATTGCTTATTGTTCATCACCTACTGAGGGCGCCGCACCTAGATACAAAGCCCATCACTTAGCTTCTGAAGAGAAGGAGTCCTACCATTCCCCTGCCTCCTTTTGGCGTATGCATACTAATATTTCGTCGCTCCTGCTTATTGGGTACGCTGCAAATGAAGAAGTCCACTTGCACTGTCTTAATGTTCCCTTTCTGCCCGAGATTTCTGCATTGTTTGTGGATCCCGCGAATTGTCGATCAAACCTGTCATAGTGAGGCTTTTAATGCCTTAAGAGTGGTCAGCACGGCTGGATCTTCTGGAATGCCTTGAATACAGCGGCATCGCCATTACTTTCGACCAAGTCTAGAATCCACAGGATTTTCCCGACACATGAAATATGAGAAATCTCGGAGGATCCTTGATAGTATGGAACAGAACTCTATAAATGATGTAAGTTTGCCGTTTGTACATAAGAGATGTATATTATGTATGCCTATACCTCTGTATGTAATATGATATATTATTATTGTTGATATTGATATATTGTACGTAATATATATATTAATGTATTTTTTAGGCTCTATATAGTACACGTTATATATAATTTATTTAGGAAAAAATGTTGCAGGATGGTATTCATTTCTCAACAGAGGAAAACATCTCCTTTTATTAATGCATTAAAAATGCTTAGTGTTTATCATCCGAGTAAACAAACCTAAAGGCGGTGATTAAAAAAGAATCACAACACCAGTTTTCGGAATTTCCTGGAAATGTCAACCTGTATACCAGCATAGGAGCGGCATATATTTTTGATTGTTATTTTATTGATCTTTTGCATCTTACTTAAGGATCAGTAAATACTGTTCAGATATATCAATTGTTTCTATTTTATAATATTGCGGCATTTTCTTTTTCAAGAAGTTAAGAAAACACAACATTAAAAGGGTAGAAGAGCTTGTGACTCGTGGCTCGAGGAGATCGCGCCACGGGCAGAGAGAGAATAAACATATCTTTCTTGGAAGTCATTTAAAACTAAACGTCCAAGTTTATTTTTGGAAAGTTAAGCTTCCTTAAAAAATTCCAAGGCGAGTTTCTCAGTGTTATTTTCTACGCGACAATATCATTAAAATGATATGTGTATAAACATAAATATATTGCATTAAAAAAATATTTTCTGTTGACTGTGATTATCTTGAGGATTATGCTTGGTAATGCAGTCGTGGTAAAAATCTTGAAAGTATAACAATAAAAATAGTTTTGATCAGTAATTGCTTCAACCGAGCTTATGGAATATAGAAAACATAATTTGAGAAAGGTATACCTGACCCAAGGCGCAAGAATTAAAAAAAAAAAGAAAAACTTATCCACACAATTTACAAAAGGTTTGAGATGGCCATCGGGAAACAACAATAATAGTCCTATATCAAGGGAAGTCGGAACATCTGGTGGTAGGCTTAACAGAATATTTGAATCTATGAAAAATAATTTTAAATAAAATAATATTTTTATATAACATATATATATTAAGGTGATAATTAATATAAAATAATAGAGAGAGAGGGAATATTTTATTTAAAATTTGATAAAAAACACCATTCCATATATTTTATCTATTATATTATAATTTATAGGTCTAGGCATTTCAAAGAGAATATTGTATTTATCTTTCTATAATTAAGGAACATTTTCTTGATTGTGTTAAAAATGTTCGGCGTAATCTTATGGAACCTTTATCGTTAAAATTTATTGAATCGATATATGAAGGGGGGACGATTTTCGATATAAATACGGATTTATTAATTTAAATTTTTTACAATAAAATAATTAAGGTTATATTTGGTTGCATGTGTGTTCATCTTCACCACCATGGACGCCAATATTGCAACAGCTATGCAAATTCCCCCGAGCCCCTGGGGCGGGTTATTACGTCGGTGTTTGTCCAGCCGGCCTCTACCCAAACACATCTTATAATTGGGCCCTTGCAATAACATACATGGCGAGCCATGATTCCCGCTTCCAAGAACAATGCCATAAAACTTTCCTCTATATCCATGTATAGATATAATTGTAATATAGTCCTTAGTCTTTATCACAGTATGTAGATTTGAAAGAAAAAAAAGAATTAAAACAGAATTTAGGATGTGAAAGAATTTTATAAATTTATATATCTTGTCATATATAGACGAGAGAAAGTAATTATAATAATTAATAATGTAACATTTGAGGAGTAAGTTATTTACTGGTTGAAACTGCCGCCAGGTTTGTTTTTGACGAGACCGGGCGTGGCACTTATCCACCCTGATTTAACCAATGTTTTATTTTATTAATTCAACGTTCAACAATGTTTAACTAAATTATACTCATACAATAATTACGCTTTATCCAATTTGTACTAGATATTTTAGCATATTTTGAATATTTATAAATGTACTTGAAATATTTTTAATTTATGAAAAATGATAATTCATTCGATATCTATAATTTAATCGATTTTTAAGCAAGTTATAATAGTTCTTTATCTTTATGACTTTCCTATTTTAATTATTTTAAAAATATTTCTGTCACTCTATATGATTCATGACAAAGAAAATTTTTACAATGGCGTTGTTACAGACTGTAATTTTATATATCAAATTATAATATTCACTTCAAGAATTCTTAAGTTCAACCCAACTTCTATAACGTTCAATTTTTTACAGGACATGGTGGCTTCAACACATATTTGTTCAGAATTGGCAAAATTGGTTCACCTGCATGCACTTGTGGAAACGAAAAACAAACCCCTGAACACCTGATAAACTATCCATTAACTTCTGATCTAAGGGAAGAAAACCAACTTTTCCTGACTAATACAAAACAAGTTGCTTGCAATAAAGACCAATACATTAAGTTTAATAGATTCTGCAGGATGTATATTTCAAGGCGAAAGTGTTGACTGTACATATTTCAAGCTACGATTTTTAATTGCTATAGCAAAATTTGACATCGAACGTTTAATTTTCATGATTCCTAATGTTCAATTGTGTTAATTGTATATAATAATATACACGCAATTATCCTAATTGTGGATATGGCGTGTCTCTCCCAACTGTTAAATAAATAAATAAATATTATAATATTCAAAAAATTTCAAATGTAATTTATTATTTTTTTAATCAAACAATTTAATCCCATTGATATGGAGTAATAACTAATAACCAATTTACAAAAATAGATAAAGAATTCTTCCTGAATTGAATTAGACGAAAAACATGGTGAAGGAAGGCGAGTTTCTTTTATTGATGCATAGGTGCAAGCTTTCGGGTAAAAACCCTTCCTACCATTTGTACCATAGTTCTTATAAGTCGCGCTTCATTGCTTGCCTGTTGAAGGGTTTTTTACCCGAAAGCTTGCACCTATGCATCAATAAAAGAAACTCGCCTCGTCAAGACATTACATTTTTTGAAAATTATTTCAACTGAGATATTATAACACTATTTGGCGCTGAGTTTGTTTATACAAAAATGTAAGGCCTTGACAAAGGTTGGCGTTCACTCACCCGAAATATTGGCAAATAAACCTTTTATTCAATCCAGTATACGTCTTTATATTAAATAAAGATTTAAATATGGATTGCTCTATATTCAGAACAATATATATGTATGGAGGTTTGTGGTCTCTCCCTACCCTCGATATGATTACTGTAGCAATACCCCCCCCCCAGATTCCATTGCTGCCAAAATGCATTCCAATCGATCCAGCACATATACATTTATAGAGAGAAAGAGATAGATAGTAATACTATGTTGGTAGTAATGAAAACTGAGGGAAGAATGTCAGGCTGTGCTGCATATCGAGAGTAGACCACAGGATGTTCCAAGCCGTTAGTTGGTGGTTCAGCCGCCTAAGTCAGGAACAACAGCTCTTTTCGATTTGAATTTCTGACGCCAACTGTCTTAA
>CP092875.1:25245278-25261827 GCA_030710605.1 Cordylochernes scorpioides
TTTAAATATGTCTAAAATTAGGGAATTGTAAATTAAAAATAATATTTTATCTTGTTTAAACCATTTATTTGTTTGGATATATATAAATAATATAATATAGTTTCTTTACTTTTATATCTCTTTATTTTATAACTCTCTTCATTCTTTCTTAGGTTCTACATCTATGACTTGTAACTGCCGAAACTTTTATGTAGACCTTGTTATAGCATTTCGTTTATATACAAATGTACGAATTCGCCCGAATGGAATTTAACCGCGTGTATATAGCAAAAACCTATTTTTGTGTGCTAATTGATATGGTAATCAAACCTAAATTTTGTGTTCTAATTAAAATTCGAAAATTCACTTTTAAAAAGACATCACCCAAAAAGAAACGCAATCCCAATTAAGTTAGCTCCAGAATTTTACTCATTTGGATTTGATATCAGTTGTATCTTGTTTTACCTATATTTTACTTTGATCGAATTGTATGGCATGGTATTCAGAAATTTTTCCCATTTGGAATTCCTTTTTATTTCGTCCGAATTTTTATAACTCACAGTTCGTCACGGGTCATGGTAATTTTGGAGAATTTCTGTCGAAAATCGGGGCAACGGATGATCCTAGCTGTTTCTGTGGAAAGAAAACCAAGACTCAATGCATTTATTGATGGAATGTCCGATATTCCACAGCTACAGAAGTAATCATTTTTATCCCATCGAAGAGGTTTGCGAATTTGTATATAACAAAGACACTTATGTAAAATTCAATAATTTTTGTAAGTTCATTTTGGATTTTCTCTTCTGTTTAAGAAAACCATAGTTTCAGTTTTTAATTGTGTTTTTAACCGGTTATTGTGTTGTATATACTGAATTGTATATAGGTTGCTAAAATAATTTATTTTGGATTTTCTCTTCTGTTTGAGAAAACCATCGTTTCAGTTTTAATTGTGTTTTTAGTCGGTTATTGAGTTGTATATAGGTTGATAAAATAATCCATTTTGGATTTTCTCTTCTGTTTTGGAGTGCCGTCGTTTTAAGTTTTAATTATGCTTTTAGTCCGGTTATTAAATTGTATAAAATGAATTGTATATAATCTACTAAAATGTATTTAGGCGCAAGTATCCCGAGCTGGGATATCGCGTCCGATATGTCAAATAAAATAAAAAAGTAATTTACTTGAATATAACGCCATTTAGTTTTTGTTCAATATATGGGATTTCTTAATCCTTTCTTATCAAGATTTCATGTAAATAACAATTTAATCATACTAGTATCATCAATAAATTTTGCCAATTCTCTCTATCTTATCTTGTTAGAATCATCAACGTCGTTTCATACACTACTGTCTGCTTTAATAATTTATAATAGACATCATTTTTTTCAACTCGCCAGCACTTTGATACTTGCTCTATCAAAATGATATGATAGTGATTATAGCTGATAATATATTGTCACACAGAATTCCCTTGAGTCAACAGGTACTAGGATTAGCTACCAATCACGCGAGGTGCAGTTCTCTCTCTCTAACTTTATTGACCAAACATGCCAAGTCTACTTTTATAATGTCAATTTTGGCCATATATTTACATGAAATTATTATAAAAATTTACATAACAAATTTGAAAATAGAGATATTAAAACTATGTAAATATTATACAGTGACAATATAAATCACTAATATACCCATTTTTATATTTATGGTATACATACATAGTCCATGGTGAGGGGAATGAAGATCAACGTATTTATAATTCCTATATAAATTCTCTCTTGGGTTAGAAATTATTCTACCAACAAACTTTGTGTAAAATTATAAAAGTTATTATAGAATATGTCATATATAATTAGCACTTTTCAAACCTTTTTTACTAACATAATATTGCATATCTAATTATCTACCATGGCACTTTCAATTATTTAGAAGGGAGTAGTGTGAACTAATTATTGTCATAAAACCTTTATCGTTATACTCAAATATATGCTTTTTCACATTTTTTATTGTTCTCACTCAGCCTTTTTTTTTAATTGCCTGATTCCCCTTGTCGAGTTTATGAATGATCCTGTGTGGACATTCATTAGGGTTCAAGTTCATTTTAATTTCTTCTTATATAGGATAATAATTATATCACACATAAATGTAATTTCTAAAATAATTTTGAAATTTATGGTTTTTAAGACTTAACTTTGACCATAAGAACCTCCCTGTTTTAGATAAAATTTATCTAAATAACATAGACAGTCCTAAAATATCTCCAAATATCTAAACCACAGAATAATACAGGTTATACGAACTATACGGATGACTGCACTTGTTATACTGAAGGCTTTACAAAGTGTGCTGAAGACTGTACGAACTATACGAAGGCTGTGCTGAAGACTGTACGAGCTATACGAAAACTGTGCTGAAGACTGTACGAACTATACGAAGGCTGTGCTGAATACTGTACGAACTATACGAAGGCTGTGCTGAAGACTGTACGAGCTATACGAAGACTGTGCTGAAGACTGTACGAGCTATACGAAGACTGTGCTGAAGACTGTACGAACTATACGAAGGCTGTGCTGAAGACTGTACGAACTATACGAAGGCTGTGCTGAAGACTGTACGAACTATACGAAGGCTGTGCTGAAGACTGTACGAACTATCCGAAGGCTGTGCTGAAGACTGTACGAACTATACGAAGGCTGTGCTGAATACTGTACGAACTATACGAAGGCTGTGCTGAATACTGTACGAACTATACGAAGACTGTGCTGAAGACTGTACGAACTATACGAAGGCTGTGCTGAATACTGTACGAACTATACGAAGACTGTGCTGAAGACTGTACGAACTATACGAAGGCTGTGCTGAATACTGTACGAACTATACGAAGACTGTGCTGAAGACTGTACGAACTATACGAAGGCTGTGCTGAAGACTAACAATTGTGCTGAAGCACAGTTTACCCCCCGAAATATTTTGATATTTATTTTTCAAATATTCTATTGAATTTTTTTTGTAGAGGAAATTATATTTGTTTGTATATAAAAATAGATTTATAATTACATGATCTATAACAGGTTTATGAAATTCTCATATAAAATTACCGATATATATATGGTTTCTTTCAATTTTATTCTAACAATTTTATTTTATAAGATTTGAATATTTTTACTCAAAAACAATTGGAAATCCATGGGAAAAATAAATTTGACACTTTAATTTATTTCGTGAGCCGTAAATCAATTATTTCCATTTGGGAGTGTAATCCGGGGAGAGAGAAGGAAGGAATTATTTCAAACATATCGATTTATCGAGAAAATATGCAAGTGTGGTGTTGATTGGCGGATATTTCCATAACTTTCTATTGGATAATTGGAGGATTAATCACCAATGGGGGCGCACCTGGGTCCCCCCTCTCTACATAATTATCTCACCGTCTGGACAGGGGGATACAAATTGGACTTGATGAACTTTACTAACTCACTTCCACAGCAAGTTGGCCGGAAGTCGGGGGTGATGTACTGTGGAAACATGGTGATGTAGTGAAAACAAGGATCAAGCCACAATCTCTCATTTATAAAGTTTATTATATAATCTCCAAACTACCATAATGAAGGTTGAACCAAATATTTCGGAGTGAAATCTTGACTTTTTGCTACATAAACTGTCCTCATTTTATACCGATACTGATCTTGGAATCGCTAAATCTTGGAAAAGGCATTTTGATCGAACTACAGGTATAAGCTTTTAGGATAGTATAAATAAAATATCATTATAGTAAGGGCAGTGAAAATTGTTTTATTTCAAAAATAATAATATGCGCCAAAAATAGTTTCAATTTCCTATAACAGATGGCGCATCATATAAAATTATATTTACATAGAAATATAGAGAGATTCTAGAGAGATAAAATTATATTTACATAGAAATATAGAGAGATTCTAGAGAGATAAAATTATATTTACATAGAAATATAGAGAGATTCTAGAGAGATAAAATTATATTTACATAGAAATATAGAGAGATTCTAGAGAGATAAAATTATATTTACATAGAAATATAGAGAGATTCTAGAGAGATAAAATTATATTTACATAGAAATATAGAGAGATTCTAGAGAGAAAAAATTATATTTACATAGAAATATAGAGAGATTCTAGAGAGATAAAATTATATTTACATAGAAATATAGAGAGATTCTAGAGAGATAAAATTATATTTACATAGAAATATAGAGAGATTTTAGAGAGATAAAATTATATTTACATAGAAATATAGAGAGATTCTAGAGAGATAAAAATTATATTTACATAGAAATATAGAGAGATTCTAGAGAGATAAAATTATATTTACATAGAAATATAGAGAGATTCTAGAGAGATAAAATTATATTTACATAGAAATATAGAGAGATTCTAGAGAGATAAAATTATATTTACATAGAAATATAGAGAGATTCTAGAGAGATAAAATTATATTTACATAGAAATATAGAGAGATTCTAGAGAGATAAAATTATATTTACATAGAAATATAGAGAGATTCTAGAGAGATAAAATTATATTTACATAGAAATATAGAGAGATTCTAGAGAGATAAAATTATATTTACATAGAAATATAGAGAGATTCTAGAGAGATAAAATTATATTTACATAGAAATATAGAGAGATTCTAGAGAGATAAAATTATATTTACATAGAAATATAGAGAGATTCTAGAGAGATAAAATTATATTTACATAGAAATATAGAGAGATTCTAGAGAGATAAAATTATATATACATAGAAATATAGAGAGATTCTAGAGAGATAAAATTATATTTACAAAGAAATATAGAGAGATTCTAGAGAGATAAAATTATATTTACATAGAAATATAGAGAGATTCTAGAGAGATAAAATTATATTTACATAGAAATATAGAGAGATTCTAGAGAGATAAAATTATATTTACATAGAAATATAGAGAGATTCTAGAGAGATAAAATTATATTTACATAGAAATATAGAGAGATTCTAGAGAGATAAAATTATATTTACATAGAAATATAGAGAGATTCTAGAGAGATAAAATTATATTTACATAGAAATATAGAGAGATTCTAAAGAGATAAAATTATATATACATAGAAATATAGAGAGATTCTAGAGAGATAAAATTATATTTACATAGAAATATAGAGAGATTCTAGAGAGATAAAATTATATTTACATAGAAATATAGAGAGATTATAGAGAGATAAAATTATATTTACATAGAAATATAGAGAGATTCTAGAGAGATAAAATTATATTTACATAGAAATATAGAGAGATTCTAGAGAGATAAAATTATATTTACATAGAAATATAGAGAGATTTTAGAGAGATAAAATTATATTTACATAGAAATATAGAGAGATTCTAGAGAGATAAAATTATATTTACATAGAAATATAGAGAGATTCTAGAGAGATAAAATTATATTTACATAGCAATATAGAGAGATTCTAGAGAGATAAAATTATATTTACATAGAAATATAGAGAGATTCTAGAGAGATAAAATTATATTTACATAGAAATATAGAGAGATTCTAGAGAGATAAAATTATATATACATAGAAATATAGAGAGATTCTAGAGAGATAAAATTATATATACATAGAAATATAGAGAGATTCTAGAGAGATAAAATTATATATACATAGAAATATAGAGAGATTCTAGAGAGATAAAATTATATATACATAGAAATATAGAGAGATTCTAGAGAGATAAAATTATATATACATAGAAATATAGAGATTCTAGAGAGACATATTTTGTGTATATTTATTTAAGGTCATTCAAAATGTTAATGACGCAAAAGATAGTTTGTAATGATAAATTTACACAAGCCTAACTCCCACCATAGTAACAGTAAACCCCGAGAACCGACTTTAAATGCAGACTGCCTTAACATCACACAGTAAACAATCAAACAGTTGTCTTGTAAATTGGGCTGGTGGATGAGCATTATTCACTTGGTATGTGTGATTTAGTTATTCTTTCTTATTTTTCTTCCTATAGAATTTATATTCATAAAAACCACATATATATATAAAATCTCTTTCCATCCTGGTTGAACCATAATGGTTGCCATTAATACAAAACATAAACAAATTTGGCTCCAATTTGCACTATCAAATTTATTAATAGTTATATTAACACAAAAAATATTCATAAATATATATTTTAAAACATTAATTTATTTTCTTTTACTTTTAAAAGTTCGATAAAAAGTTATAATGGTTCTGTCTTTATTACTTTTCTTATCCTAATACCTTCAATTTTCCTTTTTCCCATATGTTCTGCTTATATGACGCGTTACTGCCGATGCTACAGCGTGAACGTTTGTTATAACCAGTGCTGTAGTCGTAAAATTAGCATAGGGTATACGCTTGAGAATATAAATTTTTGGTAAAAATAAACAAGGTTATTTTTAATTATATTTTTATTTGAAAAAAAGACGTAAAATATTACATACAACTTTTACATAAAAATGTCCCATAATGAATGCCGAGATGCATCTGTATTTTTTCTGGCACAAACTCTTGATCTAGTGTCAGTAGATGATCTATGATGTAAAAGCCATGATTGAACGTATTTTTTTGGCTGAAACATTTCGATTGGTGGCCCATTTGAATTTATGAACATTAAGTTCGAAACATTTGATATTAGCAAAGAAGTCCGCAAGTTTGTTATTATATCATTCATCAGGCTGAAACCTCGCTCACATTCAGCTGTTGAACAGGGCAATGTTGAAATTGCCCTGAAAAATGGTTGAAGTGTTTCGGGAACATTGTTTTTATCATCAACAAAATCTCTCAAGCCGTTAATGCATTTCATTTCATCTAAGTTAAACCTTCGACAAATACGTCTCATTTCGACCTCTCCATATCGAACATTTTCTGCGTCAAAATTGTTTGGTTCTAGAGCTGAAATATCCTTAATTAATTGCTCATTATCTTCATTTGATTCTGTACACAACCTTAATTTTAACTTTTCTATTATACACTTAGAAGAATTTTTTTTCTATCAATCGGAATAATTTTGGCATTGGGAACTAATGTTACGCTCCTAAAAACTAAGTTTTCTGCCGCTTCAAGAGCTAGCAAGCTTTTTTCTCCTGGTGATGTTTTGAAGCTTTCTATGACTCTAATTGTTCTCTTTATTATATGTTCCGCCTTTTGTAAAGTAGTTGTTCTAGACTGCAGCTCTAAAGACAACATTGACATTTCCTGAAGCGTGTGTCGTACATTAAACCTAAATCTAATATAAATTCTGGACTCTCCAATCTTCTTAATAACCCTTGATATGTGGAATCGAGATATGTTGATGATTTGAAATGATGGTGCAATGACTCGTATGACTCCCAGACGGTTTTTATTGTTCTAAAACTACTTGAAATCCATCGTACTCCTAAAATTCGACCCACTTTAGCAAATCTTGTTCCTAATTCATGGCAAGCTTCCTCCAGAGCACGACAATTTTTGGGAGATTGGCTATATAATGAATACAGTTTGTCCATAAAAGCTTTAAAATGGTTGATTCCGCGGACTTCTTTGATAGTATCGCCAACAGAAAGCTCTAATCTATGGTTGAGGCAGTGCCATGCAAAAGGTTTTGGAAACTTTTGCTTAAGTCGAGTTACGACTCCCGAATGTCTTCCTACCATGACACTTGCCCCGTCAGTCGCAATTGCTATCCAATTTTCTTTTAAATATTCTTCGTTCAACCCATGTTTATACAAAGTATTCAAAAGCTCTTTTTCAATATTTTCTGAGTCTTGGCATTGTAATTCACACAAATCAAAGAAAATATAATCAATACTTTCTCCTCCTAAATATGCTTTCAAGAAAATGACCAAAGTTGATTTATTACTTAAGGTTGTTGATTCATCAATTAGTATAGTAATTTTTGAATTTGTTGACAAAATCTTCGCAACAAGCATTTTCCGCATTTCGCAGGCTATATGGTTTATTATTTGTGTAGCAGAATATCTGGAGTGAAGAGTCGATCCTAATTTAATGCCATTTAATGTTTGTAACGTGATATGATTTTCATAATAAGAATATGGTCTATTTGTTTTAGCGATATTATAAGCAGTTCTAAAAAGCTTAATATTTTCATTTTCTACTTCAATGTTCATATTGTTTGCATATTCTTCTAATTTATTTTTTTTTCTGTCTTTCTTAATATTCTCAGCTATTTTATGAGCTTCAGACTCACAATGCTTTTTAATTTTCATTCGAATGTTTGATAATTTGGTTGCCCGATCTTTTCCTGCTGCTTCTATTAGGTAGTTACTCCATTCTGGTGAAATATGAATTCTTTCACTTTTTGCAGCCCCTAAAGTTTTAACACTTGCGCAAATGTTACATCCGAGTCTACCTTTGGAAATTGAAAGCCATGGATACTTTTCCTTAAATTATTGGGAATCATTCCAAACTTCAAATTTGGAATCCTGGTCATTCATTTTCTCTGGTGAACTATTGATCAATATATCAGCTCTTTTTGAGATAGTACTTGCATTTGATGTACCAACAGTGTTTTTATTTCTTTAACAGCTTCTTCTAGTTCATTCATTTCTGCATCTTCTTCCACCTCCAAACTTCTTTTAGTACATAAATTTCCTGTCTTCAACCAGCGGTCCATAATTAAACAGAAGAGTTATTTTCGAAAGCTAGTATAAGTACAGAAAATTTAAATTTCACTTATTTTAACATTAACAAAATTTAGATACTTACTTAATCGATTTGTTTTGAATAAAATCTTTATTTTATTTATTTAAAAAAAAACACCAACTTTTCATCAACAATTAAAAACAATTTAAATAAGCTTTTAAGCCAGTATCAATAAACTTACTCAAAGAAGTTTTCAAAATTATATTTTTTTGAAAATCAATGTTATTTTGTCAACAGCTTTTGCTAACTTCAAATAAACTAAAGAATATGCAAAATTAACGTCCACAATAACGTAGTTTAGCATGGTTACTATAGCAACTTTAGTTAAAGAAGAGTATTTGATAAAATTCAAATATATTTTCAATTGTATAGAATTAGAAGAAAATCGTTTTAAATCGAAAACCAAATTGTTTATGTATTAGTTTACATCACTGCTGGATAAATACAGCATTGGTAATAAGAGAACATCTATCTTGAAGAAGTCGTTTTTACTTTTCTTTTTGTAAATGATTTTGTAAATGATGTTAATCAGAAAATATAACTTTATTTTTATTTAAACTTTAATTTTTTAACATATTTTCTATTAAGCAAACATAATAACTTTTAAATATTAGGAAAGTTTAAAGTTTTCATTTCATTGTGGTTTTAAACAAAATTACCATTTTCAAAAATTAAAGGTTCGGTTATATTCGTTTTCCGTTTTTCGTTAAAGGAGGCTTGTTTGATTATTAATTTGAATATAGTTGATATATTTTTCCCAAGAAATTTTTACTAAATGAACAGTACAATTTTTATCATCATTTTTTTTACTATTACAAAGAAAGAAAATAATAAATTTTTAATAAAAAATTTGAACAAAATCATAGGGTATACGCTATTTTTAAGTAAAACCACTAGGTATACGCTATCTAAATTTTAAAAGCATAGGGTATACGGCGTATACCCCCGTATACCCTCCACTACAGCACTGGTTATAACCCAATTTTGTTACATAAAATACAATAAATAAAATATTTGATACTTCAAAAATAAAATGTATCTAATTTATTTTAAATTATCAATACTCCTTCTCTTATATACCAATTATCTTTCATATATTATAGATGTAACTCTATTATATATATTTATTCAAACATAAAGATTTGTCCTGAAAGGGAAAACTAAAATTTATAATTTTTTAAACATTTCGTTTCATGAGCGTGAGATAAATATTCTAATGACAATAAATATGATCACTTCCTAAAATATAATATAAACCAATATTCAAGATAAAATTAGGGAAAACGTTTAAGTGCTACACATATTTCCTCGCAATGAGTTTGAAGAGTAAAAAGAAACTTATTGTGAGAAAGTATATTTGTAGTTTATAAATAATATGTTACTCTCTCTCTCTCTCTCTCTTTGATCAGAGGTTGAATTTCTATATTCGGCCTTGAATACAACGTCGACAAAAAATCAATTTCAGTTTTGAAAATCTATATCTAATTCTACCGATGTGTGGGTTACTTAGAGTGTTGACAAAACAGACTTACCTTTCTTACCAATTAACAAAAACATTTTTAGAATATATCAACATTTAATTGACATTTTTATAACTGACCTTTTAGTTAATGGTTGAAGATATTATCTTAAAATTGTTTAATAATATATTGTGAAATACATTTATGAAATATTTTTCAATAATATTGAGTGTTTCACGATATTATATGAGATATTTTATAAATAATATTTTACATATTTTTACACACATTTTTAATGTTTGTAAATGATATTGATTAATTACCCCATTCAATGCTCGTATATATATATATATAATTTTAATTAAAAAGGCATATATTGGATCAAAATATCATTTATTTTACCAATATTTCAGTTGGCTGAACGCTAGGTATTATAACATATTAATGTGTGTCAACAACAAACTCAGCGCCACATAACGTCAATAGAATTAAGTTTGAAAATATTTTTCCTTATATAGCGTTCATATTTGCCTTCAGCCAACTAAAATATTGGTAAAATAAATGATTGTTTGATCCAAAATATGCCTTTTTAATTAAATATTTATTTATGGATGGCTCTATTTAAAATATATTAAAATTAAAATATATATATTATAAACATATTTAGCATTTCCTGACAGCTCACCTAAGCATTTAAGATGGCAGAGCACCATCAAGTGGAAAAGAAGTAATATTTTAGTTTCTAGTTTAATTCAATTTTGAATATATGTGATTAATAGAATATTATGTGGGAATTTTCAATATAAACAGACCAATATATTTCGACTTTCACACTATAACACAAATTATTATTATTCATTTTCCTCCTAGGTTTTATTTTTAAATTCAGGATGGGTTCTCACAGTCACTTTCTTGGAATTGTCGGGTTCATTGTAGATAAGATATCGTTGTTAAGCGGAACGGCTCTAAGAAGCGCATATCTGTAATCACACCTTTGTGAATCTGTTTAAAATTTATATTCAATTCCCTCAAACTTAATGAAAAAATATAGCTAGTATATAACATGATCATGTGAGGGAGATGTCAGAATAAACTGACTAGTTTAATTAACGTATTTTCGAAATTTAAATCAGATTTGGAGTTTATTAGTTTTGACATCTTTAAAATCACTTTTTAAAATTTGATTAATATATATCAAGTTATCTATTATCTATGAAATGTTACTATCTCTCTTTTTTGGAAGAAATTATTTTTATTATTAAGATTGATGTATATAACAAAATATCAAATATAATATAAATATTAGAAAATATAAAAAATTCTAAACTTTTTAAATATTTATAAGAAAATAAAATTAGAGAACATAATATAGACAAAATTAATAATACTATCATGTAGCAAAATGTTTGTTAATTCCAATGTAGGAAACATTTTCATTCAGCTTAAATATTCATAATTGAGACAGTTAATAACTATATTATTATTTGAAACTGTCTCTATTCCTTTCTGTTTATCGATGAATTCATAAACTACTGCCGAAATTTACTTTTGGAATGGATTTAGACTATATCTTTTAGAAATTGTATTTCTAAGCTATTTTATTTTCAGAAATCCTATATCTATATATATTTTGAAAATAGAGCAATCCATACTTAATTCATTAGATAAAAAAGGCATATATTGGATTTAAAAAAATATTTATTTTGCCCATATTTCGGCTGGCCGAACGCCAACCTTTACGAGGCATTACATGTTTTCCTCGATAATGCCTCGATAAAGGTTGGCGTTCGGCCAGCCGAAATATTGGCAAAATAAATATATTTTTAAATCCAATATATGCCTTTTTTATCTAATCTATATATATATATTGTTTTGAAAATAGAGCAATCCATACTTAATTCATTAGATAATAAAAGGCATATATTGGATTTTATAAAATATTTATTTTGCCAATATTTCGGCTGGCTGAACGCCAACCTTTATCGAGGCATTACATTTTTTGTATACACAAACTCAGCGCCGCATAGTGTAATAATGTCACAGTTGAAATTAATTAAAATACAGAGTAGGTGGGAGAAATTTGTGCATGAAAAAAATATTATAAAAAATGCAATCAAAAATGTAAAATATCTTAAAATATAAAAGGAAAAAAGTTCTATCTTATATTTAAAAAAAAATTGTAAAAGGTACATAAAAATAATTAATTAATAACTCATAAAGAGATAAATGTAAAAATATATGTATATATTAAAACATTTGAAAATAAATTTAAAATGATTTAAACAATAAACTGTAAGAACCTTATAAAAAGTTTTTAAAAATGTGGGTATTTAAAAAATTCATTTCAAAATATTACACTATGCGGCGCTGAGTTTGTGTATACAAAAATGTAATGCCTCGATAAAGGTTGGCGTTCAGCCAGCCGAAATATTGGCAAAATAAATATTTTATAAAATCCAATATATGCCTTTTATTATCTAATATATATATATATAAATGAATGTCTGTGTGTATGTCTGTGTGTACTCTTTAGATTCAAATACCATACATCCAATCGCCGTGAAATTTTGGAATATTATTATGTATATCCCCGGGAAGATTTTTGAAAAATAATTTCTTGAATATCTTGAATATTCTTAGAGTTAATTGCAGATTTTTAGATTTAACTAGCAAGCAGCGCCCCCATTGCGACGATGATAACAAGTTTTTTATCTATAAGTTTTATTATCACTAAGTTAATTATATTAAAGATTATTTATCAAAAGTAAGATTTTCTACCTATTAATTGCGCACAAGTCAAAGTTAGTTTTATCATTTATCGACAACATATATATTGGGAGAATAGATAAAATGATGATTTTGTAATGTAGAAAATTAGAAAAGACAAAATTCAGGATGACATGGCAATTTATTTGACACAAAAATAATGATACAATTCCAAGGCAATATACTATTCCTTTAACTTCAATTACCGAAGGAACCAATTAATATTGATTTTATTCAACTTATCGAGTATTTTTCAAGGGACCGGGAAAAAATGTTCACTAGATAAAATGATGATTTTGTATTGTAGAAAATTAGGAAAGACAAAATTCAGGATGACACGGCAATTTATTTGATACAAGAATAATGATAAAATTCCAAGGGAAGATACTATTCCTTTAACTTCCAATTACCGAAGGAACCAATTAATATTGATTTTATTCAACTTATCGAGTATTTTTCAAGGGACCGGGAAAAAATGTTCACTTTATCGAGAGATTCAAATTTACGAGTTTCAAATTATCAAAATATATCTATTATTTCTTTTATAAGTTTATAGAGAATTGTTTTAACAAATGTTCGTTAGACAAACCTTTACTCGGGTAAAACCCGGGCGAAGCCGGGTACATCCGCTAGTATATATATAAATGAATGAATGTGTGTGTGTGTGTGTCCTTTATGCCTGACCAAACCACTCATTGGAACGCCATGAAACTTTGGGAAGTTATTTAGTATAGTACTGGGAAGGTTTCTGAAAAATAATTTCTTTTTTTTTTTACTTATCCTAAATAATTTCTTGAATATCTTGAATATCCTTCGAGTTATTTGCAAATTTGTAGATTTAACTCGCAAGCAGCGCCACCATTGCGACGATTTTAACAAGTTTTTTTATCTATAAGTTTTATTATCACTAAGTTTATTATCTTAAAGATTATTTATCAAAAGAAAGCTTATCTCAGGATGACACGGCAATTTGTTTGAGACAAGAATAATGATACAATTCCAAGGAAAAGATAATATTCCTTTAACTTCCAATTACCGAGGGAACCAATTAATATTGATTTTATTAAATTTATCGAGTATTTTTCAAGGGACCGGGAAAAAAATGTTTACTAGATAAAACGATGATTTTGTAATGTAGAAAATTAGGAAAGACAAAATTCAGATTGACACGGCGATTTATTTGAGACAAGAATAATGATACAATTACAAGGCAAAGATACTATTCCTTTAACTTCCAATAACCGAGGGAATCAATTAATATTGATTTTATTCAACTTATCGAGTATTTTTCAAGGGACCGGGAAAAAATGTTCACTTTATCGAGAGATTCAAATTTGCGAGTTTCAAATTATCAAAATATATCTTTTTTTTTTAAAGTTTATAGAGAATTGTTTTAACAAATGCTCGTTAGACAAACCTTTACTCGGGTAAAACCCGGGCGAAGCCGGGTACATCCGCTAGTGATATATAAAAATGTTAATAATTAAGCATTTTAAAATTTTATAATATAAAAGTGTATATATCCACATACATACACAAATATATCTTTATTTAAATGAGTAAAAATGAAATAATATGAATAATAGTGTAAAACTAGAAGAAAAATACATCGATTTTTATAAATTTAATGGATTGAAATACGTTTACAGGTGTGTTTGTGGGTTTTAGATTATATATAACCTTTACATAATCGTAAACATAAAGTATTTGGTATTAACACCGACCTTGGTTCGAACTCGGTGCTGTTGTTTTTATATTTTTATTTTCAGACCTATATCTTGTATATAATGTTACTAGCGAATATACCCAACTCCACACTGTTTTTACCCGACTGAAAGTTTGTCTATAACAAATATTCATAAAACAATATTTTCGTGGAAAATATCCACTTCCTTCTGAGTCTATTTAGGTCAAGATAAACATTTGTTTGATATTCTACCCCAAAACGACTGAATAAACTATTTTTTCATGTAGGTAGACGAATATATAAATTAACATATAAGCTTTTAAAAAATTGAAATTAACCCTTAGTTACTCGCGCCCGACATCTTCTAAGCTTCGTTCTTCAACCTTATTGGACTTCTGCATTTGAATCATTGCTATTTAGCTCAACTCTTATTCTATTACACAGTTTCAATTTATTATTCTCAGTTTGTACAGAGTACATTACATATGGTGATGAATGTCAATCATGCATATAATCATTTACAAGGGTGTTTCTATTATACAACACGACATTTCTGTTATATTTACCATTATGATGTTGTTGGTTTAAATTACCATATACATATATTTCTAACTTTAAAACATTCTGAAATATAAACTTATGTGATAGTGTGTAATTCAAGGGTAAATGCCAAATATACTGGGTATTGGAGTTTAGTACTTTCCACCTTACACCTATAACATGTCTTTTTGCGTTTACAAAATAACTTAGAAGCTGGCTTGAAGTCTCTGTCCACCAAATGGAGATAGTGCTGTGTCAACATTTTTAACCCTTTTATAACTTTCTCAAAACGAAATTTCGAAATATCTATGAATATAGGTAGAAAAACACGAATTCAAATACCTGTAATTCGTATATCCATAAAATATGCAAATTTTGTCTAATATTTTTCATGATGGAATAAAGAACATCGCAATGAGCGCTTTATTCCAATGCAATATCCTAGAAAAATTATATTTTAAAATATATATTTAGATTAATTATATTTATATATTGCCACGTGGAAAATTAGGAAAGGTACATTTCAGGAATACACAGCAATTCATTGAAGGCAAGAACAAACTACAGTAGAGCATCGATTTTTCGAATAACGATTATCCGAAACATTGGTTATGCCAAAGCTAATCCGAAACATTGGTTATGCGAAAGCTAATCCGAAACCAAAACCGTCAGATTCGAAAGCTAACATAGCGGGCTTCCCGTCTGGCACCTGGCTTCTTTCACCCTGCCAACAATGTCTTCTAAACGTAAAAAACGTGTTGTCTCAGATTTACTGATAAATTTAAATAGTAGATCAGATTAAGAATGGCGCCAGTGGACTAAGCTTAGCTCGGAAATATGGAGTTGAAAATGCCACAATATCGGACATTAAAAAGAATAGTAATGCCATTTCAAACTATGCTAGTTCACCTGATAACGAAGATGGAAGTTTGTACAGAAAAGCGATGAAAATGGCAGAAAACAAGAATTTAGACGCTGCGGTTTATACATGGTTTATGCAGTTACCTAGCCAAGAACAACCAATAAGTGGGCCTTGATTTGTGAAAAGGCTCTAGAAATGAACGAGTAAATAGGTGGCAATTCTGATATTAAAGCAACTACCGGCTGGTAATATATCGCAGCCATAGGTAATAGAATATAAATAGCAATAATAAATAAAGCAAAATACAAGTATTGAACAAACTTATGTAAAATATAACTGTTTTTTTTTCATATTACTACTATGATTTTATTATTTTATTTTGAAAAAAATGAATGATCGGTTATCCGAAATATCGATTATCCGAACACCCCCATTCCCCAGGTGATTCGGATAATCGATGCTCTACTGTTTAATTTATAAAATATAAGAGAAGCAAAGAGATAAGTTTACAGAGTAAAAAATATAAATAGAAAAATTGAAAACCGTGTTAATAAAATAA
>CP092875.1:25261927-25320372 GCA_030710605.1 Cordylochernes scorpioides
AATTTCTTGACAAATCAAGAAAAGCCATCCACGAATTGATTTGTTAAGAAATTGTGTTGGCCAAATATCATGGAACAGGCTAAATCAATGTTTAGTTGATTTCTGTTCCACCAGATGGCGCTCTGACTTCTGTAAAGAACATGTGCTCCTGGTCAGGATATTCCATTTTTATTTTAATATCAAAACCTGGCCTTTTTATCTTTTATTTATTTCTTTCATTTTTTCATATAAATATATATATATATATGTTATGATTATTTTTTGTTTTGTTGTTGGAAAAGAGAGAGAGAAAGGTGCAGTCGTGAAAAAGTAAAGATAATTATTTACCTTTCAAGTAGTTTTTATTTTGAATTACTTGAAGTAAAATTACACATACAATTATTTATCACAGCAATATAGAATTTATAGAATGAATTCTATAATCGTGATTTTTAAAAAATAGGTAGGGTCAACTATACATATTTACAACAATAATTAAAGTGGTATGTTCTAAATCTATGGTAAAAAAATATATAGAACAGTCAATGAATGAAAATGAAATATATGCTTTTTAAAAAATAAAATATTTGCATTTTAGATTATATAATATATATATATGGATAGATAGATAATAAAAAGGCATATATTGGATTGAATAAAATATTTATTTTCCAATATTTCTGTTGGCTGAACGCCAACCCTTGTCAAGGCATTACCTTTTTTAAAAATTATTTCAACTGAGATATTATAACACTATTTGGCGCTGAGTTTGTTTATACAAAAATGTAAGGCCTTGACAAAGGTTGGCGTTCAGTCACCCGAAATATTGGCAAATAAACCTTTTATTCAATCCAGTATATGTCTTTTTATTATCTAAAGATTTAAATATGGATTGCTCTATATTCAGAACAATATATATGTATGGAGGTTTGTGGTCTCTCCCTACCCTCGATATGATGACTGTAGCAATGAATTCCTCCCCCCCCCCCCCCCCAGATTCCATTGCTGCCAAAATGCATTCCAATCGATCCAGCACATATACATTCATAGAGAGAAAGAGATAGATAGTAATACTATGTTGGTAGTAATGGAAACTGAGGGAAGAATGATGTCAGGCTGCGCTGCATATCGAGAGTAGACCACAGGATGTTCCAAGCCGTTAGTTGGTGGTTCAGCCGCCTAAGTTAGGAACAATAGCTCTTTTCGATTTGAATTTCTGACGCCAACTGTCTTAAATATTACTCTGCTCCACCTACAAACACGTTTCCACCAATCAGAAGATTCCAATGGGTACGTCCGGTCTAACTTCAGATAGAGTATTACATGATATTTTGAAATTTGCCTATTTTTTGTTCGCCATTTTAAATACTATCTTTATTTAATATTTATTATTTACATTAAATATTTACATAGAATTTTCAATAATAAAAATTAATTAATTAAGAAAAAGTATGGGTTTATGACTGAACACATAATTAGGTCAATTAAAAAATACTTGTGATTAAAAATAGAGAATGAAATATAGATAGCGAATAACCAATTGTTTTTAATGTACTAGTTTTTGTTTAATCTTTTATTTTTGTCTGAATTGTTTCACAAATTGCCAAATACATTTTTTAAACATGTAAATTCCATGTTAAAAAAGAAAAGCTGAATTATATGTAAATTTACTACGGTATTTTTTTTTTTAAGAATATAAATTGGACGGCCAGTGGTTGTCCAGGGTGTGTGGCCTCGCGCTGATTGCTTATAATAAAGAAGAAGGAAAAAGGCCTAACGACTGCTTAATTGTCATTTCCAGATATTGAAACTTTGTAAAAATTTACAATACGACATATATATATAAACTCCTCTATCTTAAAAAAATTAATTAATTTTTCTTAACGCTATTTACATATTCGTAAATAACAAATTGAAATAAATGTATCTAATTTGATATTCACTTGAGATTTTTTAAACTTTTAACAAGGGAGGTAATGAAATAGCTTAAGTGAAATTCGTTTTTCAAAGTTGCAAGAAAAATAACAGGCGTCATAACAGAAATTTCTATAGTTGAATTAATATCATTTAACCAACGGAGGAGCCTGTAATTTGAAGCCAATGTGAAATACTTACAACAAGTATTTAAATATAATGCATGGATACAAAGAGATGATGTATTTGGACGAAACGGCGTTCTTTGTTGATAGATATAACGTACGTTTTCGCGAACACACAAGGCTAGAAACAACGAGCGTCATTTTCCTACAGCTATTAGAGGGGTATATGTGCGAACATCTCCCTTTATCCACCAAAATGAAACACGCATCGTTAAACGACTTACTGCCTTTGAGATATATCGTCAGATTATTTTTCGTACATATTATTATGTTTTATTATATATATATTAGAATTAAAAGGTATTCCTTTTTTACATCAGTTAAATCACCTGAATTATCCTTATAAAAATATCAGGGAACATCAAAACTTATCTTGATTAAGCATAATACCGAAATATAGATTGAACGTCCTAACGACATTCACGAATATGTCAAAATACGTAGTATACGCGTGAAAACAAAGGCCGAGAGAAAGAAAAATAATATTGATAAATGTTATCGATGCTCCATTGAGCCGCGGTCGCACCTGGGGATGATTTGTCTTCGTCTTTATGGGATATAGAATCCTACGCTAGAGAACATCATTTTTTATATCACCATATTTTAGGAGCGAACAACGTATAAATTTCGGATAACAACGGCTCATCCTAGTACCTTCTATGTTTATTCCACACATTACAAGGTATTTTATGAATGAAATATATGATCAATTCGAAGCTGGTTTTAAACAATCGATTTTATATATTACGCTAATATTTCAAATTGCTCAACCATTTGTGTTAAACGATTATTTTTGAAAATTGATATCATGACGACTACACAGCCAAAGCACCAACAACATCAGGCAAACATCGCCCCCACACTTATACTAACCATTATAATCACAAATCCATCACTAGCCCCAAATAGCACTATCACCACAATCACCGCATTCAGCCAGCACCGTCATCACCATAAAACAATCACCACCATTGACTTACACTATCCCCACAATTACTATGAAACCATCATTTAACTTCCAACTAACACCATCCCCACCATCACTATCTAAAACAGGAACCACCATCACTATCTAAAACTGGAACCACCATCACCGCACTCAGCCAGCACCATCACTAACACTCAACTAACACCATCCCCACCATCACTCCCATACAACTGGAACCACCATCACCGCACTCGGCAGCAGCGTCACTAACACTCGACTAACACCATCCAAACCATCACTACCATACAACTTGAACCATCATTATCGCATTGAGACAGCACCACCATCACTAACTTCCAACTAATACCATATACACAATAACTACCATACAACTGGAACGAATATCACCGCACTCAGCCTGCATCATCACTAACTTTAAACTAACACTATCCCCACCATCACTACTAAACAACTGGAACCACCATCACTATGAACCATCACTTACTTCCAACTAACACCATCCCCACCATCACTACAATACACCTCGAACCACCATCACTAACTTCCAACAAACACCATCCCCACCATCACTACTATACAACTGGAACCACCATCACTAACTTCCAACTAACAACATCCCCACCATCACTATAAGGCCATCACTAACTTCAAACTAACACCATCCCCACCATCACTATCATACAACTGGAATCACCATCACTATAAAACCATAAATAACATCCAAATAGCAACATCCCCACCGTCACTACCCTACAACTGGAACCACTATCACCGCACTCAGCCAGGACCATCACTAACTTCATGCTAATACTATCCCCACCTTAACTACCAATTAAATTGGAACAACCATCACTATAAAACCATCACTAACATCCAACTAACACCATCCCGACTTACACTACCATACAACTGGAACCACCATCAATACACTAAGCCAGCACCATCACTAACTTCCAACTATCACTATCCCCACCATCACTACCATAAAACTGGAACCACCATCACCGCACTCAGCCAGCACCATCACTAACACTCAACACCATATCCACCATCACAACCATACAACTTGAACCACCATCATCGAATTCAGACAGCACCACCATCAATAACTTCCAACTAATACCATATGCACAATCACTACCATACAACTGGAACCACCATCACCGCACTCAGCCAGCATCATCACTATCTTCCAACTAACACTATCCCCACCATCACTACGATACACCTGGAACCACCATCACAATAAAACCATCACCAACTTCCAACTAACACCATCCTCACCATAACACCCATACAACTCGAATCACCATCACTAACTTCCAACTAACACCATCCCCACTATCACTACTATACAACTGGAACCACCATCAATAACTTCCAACTATCACTACCCCCTCCATCACTATCATACAACTGGAACCACCATCACTATAAAACCATCACAAACTTCCAACTAACACCATTCCCACCATTACTACCGTACAACTGGAACCACTATCACTATAAAACCATAACTAACTTCCAACTAACACCATCCCCACCATCACACACACTACCATAAAACTCGAACCACAATCACTAACTTTCAACTAACACCATCCCCACCATCACTACCATACAACTGGAACCACCATCACTAACTTCCAACTAACACCATCCCCACCATCACTACCATACAACTGGAACCACCATCACCGCACTCAGCCAGCACCATCACTAACTTCCAACTAACACCATCCCCACCATTACTACCATACAACTGGAACCAGCATCACCGCATTCAGCCAGCACCATCACTAACCTCCAACTAATACTATCCCCACCATCACTATCAAACAACTGGAACCAACATCACTATAAAACAATCAATAACATCCAAATAACAACATCCCCACCATCACTACCGTACAACTGGAATCACCATCACCGCACTCAGCCAGCATCATCACTATCTTCCAACTAACACTATCCCCACCATCACTACGATACACCTGGAACCACCATCACAATAAAACCATCACCAACTTCCAACTAACACCATCCTCACCATAACACCCATACAACTCGAATCACCATCACTATCTTCCAACTAACACCATCCCCACTATCGCTACTATACAACTGGAACCACCATCAATAACTTCCAACTATCACTACCCCCTCCATCACTATCATACAACTGGAATCACCATCACTATAAAACCATCACAAACTTCCAACTAACACAATCCCCACCATCACACACACACTACCATAAAACTCGAACCACAATCACTAACTTTCAACTAACACCATCCCCACCATCACTACCATACAACTGGAACCACCATCACTAACTTCCAACTAATACTATCCCCACCATCACTACAATACAACTGGAACCACCATCACTGCACTCGGCCAGCACCATCACTAACATCCAACCAACACCATCACCACCATCACTACCATACAACTGGAACCACCATCAATGCACTCAGCCAGAACCATCACTAACTTCAAACATAACTATCCCCACCATCACTATCATACAACTGGAACCACCATCACCGCACTTAGCCAGCACCATCACTAACTTCCAACTATCATATCCCCAACATCACTACTATACAACTGGATCAACCATCACCGCACTCAGCCTGCACCATCACTAACTTCCAACTAACACCATCACCACCATCACTACCATACAACTGGAACCACCATCACTATAAAACCATCACTAACTTCCAACTAACACCATCCTTACCATCACTACCATACAACTCGAACCACAATCACTAACTTTCAACTAACACCATCCCCACCATCACTACCATACAACAGGAACCACCATCACTAACTTCCAACAAACACCATCCCCACCATCACTACCATACAACTGGAACAACCATCACCGCACTCAGCCTGCACCATCACTAACTTCCAACTAACACCATCACCACCATCACTACCATTCAACTGGAATCACCATCACTGCACTCGGCCAGCACCATCACTATCATCCAACTTACACCATTCCCACCATCACTACCATACAACTGGAACCACCATCACCGCACTCGGCCAGCACCATCACCACCATACAATCGCAACGCAGCCAGCATGAAACTTCCTTATCACAAAGAAATCAGCATCAACAATAACACGTATTTAGTTATATCGCTCTTAAACATCTAATAGCATCTTCAACAAAAGTCAACTATCACCACATCATCAGTACTATGACTTCCACGTCCCATTACTATAACGTAACAAACACTACCACCGTCTCTCCAGTACTTTGACCTCCACTTCAAAACAGCTCCACTATCACCACGAAGCAAGCACTATCACCACCACTTCACCGGTACCTAGACCTCCACGTCCACAGTTCCACTACTACCACGTAGCAAGCACTATCACCACCACTTCACCGGTACCTAGACCTCCACGTCCACAGTTCTACTACTACCACGTAGCAAGCACTATCACCACCACTTCACCGGTACCTAGACCTCCACGTCCACAGTTCCACTACTACCACGTAGCAAGCACTATCACCACCACTTCACCGGTACCTAGACCTCCACGTCCACAGTTCCACTACTACCACGTAGCAAGCACTATCACCACCACTTCACCGGTACCTTGTCCTCCACGTCCACAGTTCCACTACTACCACGTAGCAAGCACTATCACCACCACTTCACCGGTACCTAGACCTCCACGTCCACATTCCACTACTACCACGTAGCAAGCACTATCACCACCACTTCACCGGTACCTAGACCTCCACGTCCACAGTTCCACTACTACCACGTAGCAAGCACTATCACCACCACTTCACCGGTACTTTGTCCTCTACCTCAAACAGCTCCGCTATCACCACGTAGCAAGAAAAATCACTACCACTTCACCAGTCCTTTGACCTCCACGTCCACATGCCAATACTACCTCGTAGCAAGCACTATCACCACCAATTCCCCATTCCAACTACAATTACGAAAACAGAATCTCGGCATCCTTACAACCTAAATCCATTATCTACACACAACCAACATCCCAAAAGCACCAGACCCTTCACAACCATCACTATTACTGGCACACAACCACCACCACCAGACAACTAGTAACATCATCCTCCGGATTAGAGGAAATGTGTAGCGGTGGCAGGTGCACCAGGCCAGATTTATGCAGGGCGGGTCCAGACAAATGATGCCGAAGATGCCATCAATAAATGGCAGGTGAGGAGCCGAGAGCCCACAGCCGGTAGTTCCCTACTTTTTAATTAAACTTTGTTGGGGCGGGCTGCGGTGTTGGGGTCGTCCCACCCCATTCATCCTGGCCGTGGAGGCATTCATTCTAGGAGCTCTGCGTGGAGTGAAGAGCAATTAGCAAGGAATTCAATCCTTCCGTGAAACCTATATTCACAAACCAATTTTTATATATCGATATCATTTTGAAAACCTCTTTAAAATATCTATAACTCGAAAACCAATTTAAAAGTATAATACGCATATTTTGAACTTATAAAATATATTCACTCGAAAAAAAAAGTGAAATATCAACCGAAATTGAATGAACTCGTATTTTAAGCTCTAAACATGCAGCTACCACTTCGGTATATATATATTTCCTGATAAGTTAATTTCGATCAATTTAATTATATACATACACACTACTGGCAATTAAAATTGCTACTCCAGGAAGAAATGCAAATAATTAAATGTTATTCATTGGATCAATGCATTATTTTAAAAATAAATCCGGAGGTATGTGGATCCTGAAACTTTAGTACCCAGCAAAAACCTCTCTGGCAGTAATATCACTTATACGCATGGGAATCTAGTTAAATAGAGATTAGATGTAATGTACAGGTACATCTAACCATGCCTTTTCAACACGAATCCACAGTTCATCGACCATTGTGACTTGTGTGTGGTAACGTGGAAGTCGTTTGCAACCATTGACAAGACGTTTCGTATTGGTGACAGATCAGGAGAACGTGCTGGCTAGAACAGCAGCTGAACACTTTCCGTATGTAGGAAGGTCCGCCCAATATCGGCACCATGCAGTCGTGCATTATTTGCTAAAACGTAGCGTTTACCAGACCTCAAATAAAGGGTACTACCACGACCCATTACACATCAGAAATGTAACGTAGATTGTTTAAAGTGCTGGGATTGCGAACGAGAAGTGACCGAGACATGTATCAGATAGCAGCCCTTACCATCACTTCAGGTAATCGGCCAGTCTGGCGATGTCGAATGCACGCTGGAAATGTGTCTTCTACACAATGGCGTCAAACTCATATGCGGCCGTTTTGGTGATTCAAGCAGAAAACACGACCTCACGCCATACCTGCGTCCAGTTTAGTCGTTGATCACACCATTAAAGGCACTCCTGCCTGTGATGTAGCCTCAAATGTTGCCAAGCAATGGTCCCCGAGCCGATATTTCATGCTGCTCTATCGAACTGTTCCTGTTATTCACTTTTGACTTACAATGACCCCATTTCTTGGATCAGGGATCTTGACGCGGCTGTACGATATATAAAGATCATACGGGTAACATGTCTGTCTTTTCGACTGTTGTGTATAGCGGGCCGTCGAGTTCGGGTAGAGGTTCCGTATGACCCTCCTCAAACCATCGATTCTATGTTTTGCCAACAGTCAAGGGATCTCAACCGACGAGAATTTACTATATTATAGTTAAATTTTATATAAGTTTAATAATATAAAAGTTTTAACTGTACATAATATGGTAAAATGGAAAGTTTCGTAAAACAATATTTATTTTAAAAAGGAATTGGGATTTTTATATATCTTCCAAATATCATATTTGTGAAAAGGTCTTTAAAGTCAAAGGTGTAACCAGAATTTAGATGGGAAAGGTTGTTGTTATTAATTTGGTTTATCACTTTTCTGTTAAATCTATAAATGACCTTCCTGGGATGAATTTTAAGCCTGAAGCTAATAGAAGCTCCAAGTTGTTTAAGTTAGAAATTACACCGTAAATCATATCTCTGAATTTCAAAGGGGTGCGTGTATTATGGGTATAATATACACTTCCCGTGACTATGAATGTGCGAAACCAAGAGTTAATGGACAGAAATATAAGCAAATTTTATCGAAAGGTTACCTCACCGGTATTTGCCAAAACGTAGCGTTTACCAGGCCTCAAATAAAGGGTACTACCACGACCCATTACACATCAGAAATGTAACGTAGATTGTTTAAAGTGCTGGGATTGCGAACGAGAAGTGACCGAGACATGTATCAAATAGCAGCCCTTACCATCACTTCTGGCGATGTCGAATGCGTCCACGTGCAAGGCTACGGAGAATATGGTTGAAATAAGGAAATGTGTGGCATGATTGAAGGGTGCTAGGCGGCCAGATGACATCAGCGCGCCTGGACCGACGCATTCACAGGATGACATTGGCGGCTCCACAGTCCCCTTCTGTTGCCATTTTTCAAGATTAGCAGGACACTCTTGAATCTTATCATATTGACAAGAACCATTATACGCGTATTGGTCGCCGGCGGCCTCACACGAAACAGACACCTCCGTTTGCAATTTTGTCGGGATAGAACTACCTGGAAAGCGGAATGACACAGTGTAGTGTACTAAGATGAGTCTAGCTTCTGTTTTAGCAATGGCAGTTACCGAGTAGGATTTTTGACGCTGTCTTGGCGCCAGATCCAATAGGCCGCATCTGTGGAACGCCGGGCATACCGACAACGCGGTATCATGGTTTGGGGAGCCATCGACTATGATAGCAGATTAGCTCTGATTCATATTGAGGGCACTATGACGGCCCAACGAACGATACGTTGGTGACGAGCTGCGGCCGGTGACGCTACCCTTCCTTCAGGGATTACCAAATGGCATTTTCCAGCAGGATAACGTCCGACATTACACAGCTCAAATCAGCCAACATGCCCTGCATGAAAATTCGGTGCTTCCATGGCCACCAGTCTACTGATAGAACACGTTTGGGACTTAATTCGATGTCGTTTGCCTGCGCTGTTACAGCCGCGTTCAGAAGGCTTATTGTCAAATTTAGAGAACTAGAGGTTTGACCAATATATTTAGGTTACATTCAGCAAAAAGGGTAACTTATATAAATTATTCTCTACATTTTACAACTGATTGATTGGAATTTATCATGGTTCACAATTTTAGATCATGTTAGGTATTTTTATTTTGGCATTTTCCAGCTAGTTTAAATTAAAACATTTAAGGGGCTTAACGCCCCACAATAATGAGTGTTTTCTAATTATGTTAAAAAATATATATTTTGAAAGTGGATAAAAATTTGAGCTTTCGCACATAACTACATAATTTACCTGTGCTATATTTTTAGCCACATTAATTATGTTAATTAACGTAAAGATTGATATAACAGAAGATTGAAGATTGTGTCATTTAGAGAGCTTATATGAACATAATACGTCTTTAAAATATTAAAAATAAATATAAATATAATAAAATTTTGTTATATATAAAATAGAATAATTTTAATTACTGCTTTGAGTATTATTTTAAAATGTTTGCTTGGTAATATATATATAACTAAAAATAATGTAGAAAAACAAATGAGGTAACGAACCAGATATTCTTCAATCAAATAGAAATATAGAATATATTCATATATATTCATATATCAAATAGAATATATTTAAAATAAAGAAGGCATCTCCTGACCACGAGCACATGTGCGTTTTAGATGGCAGAACGCCATCTAGTGGAGCAAAAATAAACTAAACGTTTATTTAGCTTGCTCCGTGATATTTGGCCAACCCAATTTCTTGATAAATCAAGAAAAGCCATCCACGAACGCGTTTCGCGCTGTTGGCGCTCGTCAGCGTGGAGTAGGCTGTAACCACTGCGACCAAAAATATGTTTTGGTCCCAATGGCTTCCCGAGAAATCAAGAAATGGGTATTTAAGGCCAAATTTGCGTAAAGACGCTTTACACATGAAAAAACAATAGAAAAAATAAAAGATAAGTGGGTCAGGTGTTGATATTAAAAATAAAGAAGGCACCTCCTGACCACGAGCACAATGTAGATACAATTCAACACGCCAACTTGACCATCATGTAATACAAAACAAAGTAATAAAGTTTTATTGAGAGTCCGCCACACCCAAGACAGGACGGGGTCATTTTCAGAAGTCGTTAGTTTGTTTTACTTCCGCTCTATACCGACAAACGGCCCGATAACGACAGATCATCTCTGCCATCAGGCCCTTCTGGACCTTGTCCACGTCTTCGGCGCTGGCCTCTCTCTGAGGTGACATCCAACCTGCCTCGTCCTTTTGTGTTACTCTCTGACGCCTTAAACACTGTGGCCCCATGACTGCATAACGTGCCTACCACATATATTTTAATTAATTGGCGATCTCAAATCTAGAATAGTAATTAAAACTACCTGGAGTGTTGAAAAAGACAAAGCAGTAATTTATTTTATATGATTGTCCTTCTTTTTTTAATTATTATTAATAAACTGGGGAAAAGAGGAAACAATCCCTCAAAATATTTCAGTTCATTTATTTTTTTTTTTTTAGTTACGCGCGAATTTTCTTTGCCTTCACTATAAAATAAACATGAGAGACATATTTATTACAATTCATACATTCTTGTGTTTTTAATAGATGCCGTATAGTATTCGATAACAATCACAATGATACTTGCCTCCTAACATATTGTCGCGTCTGACCACACCGGTTCTTCGCAACGACGCCGCTTCTTCCTTTGTGGTTCACGATACCCGGGCTCCCGTTGCTCTCCCTCTGCAGCTATACCCTGCAGAGCACCCAAAAAGTCTGAGAACCACCGCTCAAGTGGAACTCCTTTCCTCTGGTAGTATCTCTCGGCCTTACCACTGGTGGGGGGACACGAGAGACTTACCAGAAGAGTAGCAGCAGCGATGGCGAGAGTAACAACAGCAGCAACCGGCACCGAGACTTCTGAAACTACTTCTTTATTGTCATTTCTACTGCATATTACATAAAACTAGAATATAATTCAACGGGTATTTACAATTATTTACACTCCAGAGCAATATGAACATCTATTTACAAATATTTGCTACAGGAAACAAGACCACAGCAGTCGGCGATATTCACACAAGTTCCATACGGAAAGCGACATCTATTGGCGGGATGGTAGGTGTTTTAAGGCCTTATACGCGACAATATTAATAGGTGATATATTTATTAACCCTCCTCCAGTAACATGAAAATAATCCTGTGTCCAGTAACATGGGGTCTATATGACCCCAAATTTAAAACAACATAAAAAAATATATATAAATTTAGCATTTTAATTTATGATATTAAAACATTTTTATACTATATATTAATGCATATAAACATTTAAAAAAAAATTAATTACATTTTTGGCAATATACAAATGATTGATTAGGGCACACAACATTTTTACACTTGGAGCACATGATTTTGTATTTAGTGTCATTCGACCTTGGGCAAAGGTAGCAGCGTGCTCTCTTTTGGGATGTAGATTGGGAAGGCATCATTATTTCAACTAATCCACACAGTTCGATTATATTTCTTATCGCTTTTGGAGTTTGGGGAATCGAATAGCGATGCTTTGCATGAGGCGTGATGAGCTCAATTGCCAATTCTTTGATAAAATTTGATCTCCTATTTGATTTTTCTGATGCCCATACTTTGTTAACTGAAGAATATAAAACCAAAGAATTATAAGCAGCTGAATCAACCATTCCAAAAAAAACTCTCATTGGCCAACGAGCTGTTTTTCTTTTGCAGGTATAGTTGGCACAAAGTTTGTCATGAGTGTCCACACCTCCTTTGGTATAGTTGTAATATACAATTATTTCTGGCTTATTGGAATCTTTCTCAGTGTATTTTTCATGGTGCATACTGGAAAGTAAAATGACACGTTTCTTTTGTTTTGGCACATAAGAAAGAATAGTTACTCCCATTGCATCGAATCCATATTGTGAAACACCTATATCTCCATTCAAAAGAAAATTTTTGGGAATGATTGCCTTATTTTTTTTTAATGTGCCAACCAGAGTAATATTTCTTTTTTTAAGCTTCATAGCCAGTTCATATGAGGTATACCAATTATCGGTTGTGATATTTCGATTGGTATTTTCAATAGGTTTGACCAATTCCAAGACAACATTGGTAGGGACGGAAAAATTGGGATCATAGTTTGAATCTTTTCCTATATAAATTTTTCCTGTGAGAAAATAATATGTTGCACTATCTGCTAGTACAAATACTTTGATCCCATACTTTGCTGGCTTGTTCGGGATGTATTGTTTGAATCCACAACGTCCTCTAAAGTTTAGCAACGATTCATCAATGGTACAATTTGTACCTGGAGTATACAGACTTGAACATTTTGCTATGAACAGTTCCCACAACTCTCTAATAGGAGCTAATTTATCATCTTTTCTTCGTTCTTCTCTGCTTTCCCTATTATCAAATCTTAAAACATTCAATAAGAATACAACAAATCGTCTTTCATTCATACCTGCACCAAAAATGTTCCTACCAGTCTCATCTCTCGCAAACAAAGACTTTGTAGATTCTGAACCTCCTTTTCCTACTCCTGCCAATAAAGTAAGACCAATTAATGCCCGAATTTCATCAGGAGATGTTTCATAGGTAAATGTTCTAAATTTATAGTTACCTTTCACAGTGTCAATTTTTTGGTTAGTCCACTTGGTAATGACATTTATTGTGTTGTCATCAAAATACAAATTGAAAGCATCAGAAGCTTTTGGAATTTGAAGGGATGCTTTAGGGCCAGGGCATCGAACTACAATATTAGAACTCTTAGTTCTTGTTTTGATTGGTTCTTTAGAAGACCAAACATGGCCATTCTTTCCTAAATATTCTTCCCCTTCATCTTCAGATCCAGAAGAAATAACATCCAGCTCAGATTCAGAATTGTGATTACTTTCATAACAATTATCACTATCTTCATCAGATAAACCAAATTCCTCTTCACTATCTTCACTTTCATCTAAAATTAATCTACTAATATTATTAATTAATCCTTTTTCTGTCATTATATTTATAAATATAAAAAATAAAAGAGTACTTACAGCTGAGAGAAACTTGAGCCTAGTGAGATCTCACAAAGGATATTGCATAACACTTTTAGTTTTGGTTTTGATTTCACGTTAATTAGTTTTGGTTTTGATTTAAATGTTTTTGTTTTAAAATATAGCAATAAAAGTTAAATATTAAAAAAGGCACTTTATAACATATTCAGTAACATGGGGTCAATATGACCCCAAACAAAATTTTTATTTTTTTAAAATGAATAATTAGCATTATATTTTAAAAATTTTGGAGCAGGATTAAAAATTAAGCTTTACTAGAAGTATATAAAAATTGGTATAAATATTATTCTATCTTTAATGATATTAAAGATAAAAATGATATGTCTGGGGTCATATTGACCCCATGTTACTGGATAAGGGTTAATAATCGTATTTTCGATAATAACTCAAGATATCAAGTTATAGAAAAAAAAACAGATAATTGCTAAATATAAAATTACACAAGATAATAATTTTCAACTTGTGTAATACCTAGATTGTTGAAAATTAAAAAGAACTATTATAATGCGTAAATTTTCCATTCAACTGCCAGAATATAAAATGCTTTTTAAAATATTTTCCGCTTTGGTAGTAAAATTAATATAAATATATATATATTCATTCTAAAAAATGACACTAAAAAATTTCAATAAAGGGGGTGGCGCTATTTGAAAATTAAAAAATCTCTAAAAAGAGACGATTATAAATAATTTCTTCAATGCAGGAGAAAGAAGGAAATGCTTATAAATCACCGTCCCAATCTTAGAGCTCTATAAATATCTTTTTCCATTGTTTCCAATCGAAAAGTTTAATATATATTTCTTCCGTAGATTTTTTTTAACCGTCCCCTTCTTCCAAAAGAAGATTCCCATTTATAAAATGCATTATTTAGGCATTCAATTTCCTCGGAACACATTCCAAGACAGTCTGGATATATAAAAATAAATAAATCTGGAGAGGAAAATAAAAAGAAGCCAAAGCAATTTACATAACTAGACGTGGGCTGTATTGATATATTCCATTCTATTATGTTATTACACGGCGGCAGAAACCATTTAGACGTTGGGTCAAATCCGAAGAAATAGGCAGACGCCTGTTTATCGCCCTGCTACAAGTGATCCCTTGCCGCCATCTTGGAAGGTGGTTGTGTGCCATTTCATCGTCTGCAAGCCTACAAATCTATGTAAACGTAATTGATGGGAGATTTTCAATTTAAATTAATTAATGGTCGTTCGCCCCCTTTTTAAAAACTTATTTATTTAAATTTCCAAAATGTCTTATTTTTATTTTCACGAATATTTTAGTTAAATAAATAAATATTGAAATTGAGAGAGAGATATATCGTAAAATATAATTTAAACTATATAAATCATCATTATATGCAGTCATTATATTTCTATTTTCTGCATTTATATATTTAAAATAATATATTCGTTTATTTATAGAAAATTTCACTTGTAGATTAGTTACACATGTTTTGTTATTAAATTTTGAGTTTATATGGAAACAAACAAATTATCACCAAAATTTGTTATGACCTTGAAATGTTTGTAGAAATGAAATAAATAAAACATATAGCGCAGAGATGAATAATGAAAAGAAGCGATTTAAAAACTCTATACTGTAGTAAAGTATTAATTATTTTATTAACACAGTATCAATTTTGATATTTATATTTTTTTACTCTGTAAACATATCTCTTTGCTTCTCTTATATTTTATAAATTAAACAGTAGAGCATCGATTATCCGAATCACCTGGGGAATGGGTGTGTTCGGATAATCGATATTTCGGATAACCGATCATTCCTTTCTTCAAAATAAAATAATAAAATCATAGTAGTAATATGAAAAAAAAAAGTTATATTATTTTCATAAATTTGTTCAATACTTGTATTTTGCTTTATTTATTATTGCAATTTATATTCTATTACCTATGGCTGCCATATATTACCAGCCGGTAGTTGCTTTAAAATCAGGATTGCCACCTATTTACTCGTTCATTTCTAGAGCCTTTTCACAAATCAAGGGCCACTTATTGGTTGTTCTTGGCTACGTAACTGCATAAACCATGTGCCAACCGCAGCGTCTAATTTCTGGTTTTCTGCCATTTTCATCGCTTTTCTGTACAAACTTCCATCTTCGTTATCAGGTGAACTAGCATAGTTTGTAATGGCATCACTATTCTTTTTAATGTTCGATATTTTAAATTTATCAGTAAATCTGAGACAACACGTTTACGTTTAGAAGACATTGTTGGCAGGATGAAAGAAGCCAGGTGCCAGACGGGAAGCCCGCTATGTTAGCTTTCGAATATGGCGGTTTTGGTTTCGGATTAGCTTTCGCATAACCAATGTTTCGGATAATCGTTATTCGAAAAATCGATGCTCTACTGTAGTTTGTTCTTGCCTTCAATGAATTGCTGTGTATTCCTGAAATGTACCTTTCCTAATTTTCCACGTGGCAATATATAAATATAATTAATCTAAAAATATATATTTGAAAATATAATTTTTCTAGGATATTGCATTGGAATAAAGCGCTCATTGCGATGTTCTTTATTCCATCATGAAAAAAATTAGACGAAATTTGCATATTTTATGAATATACGAATTACAGCTATTTGAATTCGTGTTTTTCTACCTATATTCATAGATATTTCGAAATTTCGTTTTGAGAAAGTTATAAAAGGGTTAAAAATGTTGACACAGCACTATCTCCATTTGGTGGACAGAGACTTCAAGCCAGCTTCTAAGTTATTTTGTAAACGCAAATAGACATGTTATAGGTTTAAGGTGGAAAGTACTAAACTCCAATACCCAGTATATTTGGCATTTACCCTTGAATTACTATCACATAAGTTTATATTTCAGAATGTTTTAAAGTTAGAAATATATGTATATGGTAATTTAAACCAACAACATCATAATGGTAAATATAACAGAAATGTCGTGTTGTATAATAGAAACACTCTTGTAAATGATTATATGCATGATTGACATTCATCACCATATGTAATGTACTCTGTACAAACTGAGAATAATAAATTGAAACTGTGTAATAGAATAAGAGTTGAGCTAAATAGCAATGATTCAAATGCAGAAGTCCAATAAGGTTAAAGAATGAAGCTTAGAAGATGTCAGGAAATTTCCAGAAAGTCGTTAAGAGTGTAGAATGACATCTCTTTCTTGGTCCACGCCCTTATTGAATCCGCTAAAGGCCCAGTACTTCCTCATCGGCAAAGTATATAAACCTCCGCCAAGCCGGAAATGTACAGTCACTTAAGCATCAGAGGGGGCCCTCGTCACTTCATCTTTTGATGCTCGACTATGCTCCCGTAGACCAGTAAGAACTCCTCTTAAATCTTCATCTTTTGCTGCTAACTCAGCTCTTTTCTGTTCACGGAACTTTCCTAGTAAAATTGTGTCCCTTCATATTTTGTGTGGGCAATCCCAAGTCTTCCATTCAACTTCGACCACGACTGCCTAAACTCTGTGAGAACTGTTAAAGGTCTTCCAAGGTGCAGAGAGGTACTGGAAAACTCTCCACACCCTGACTGTCTCTCTCGGTTACTACAGGTTTGACCCTCTTATTTACCACCTGTATATAAACACATATATGTTAATTTGAACCAACAACCCCATATTGGTAAATTTAATAAGGACGTATGATGTAAAACGTGTTGTATAATAGAAACACCTCTGTAACTATGATTATACGCATGATTGACATGAACCATTACATCACAACATGTAATGTGCTATGTACAAACTGGAGATAATAAAATAAACTCTATAATAGAAGAAGAGTTGAGTCAAATATCAGATAGTGAGATAATTTCCTGAAAGTCGTTAAGAGAGTACAATGACCTCTTCCACATGATTCAACGCAATATTGCCCAGTACTTCCGCATCTGCCTCTTTATAAAGCCAAAAATCCAGGAAATGGATGAAAACTTCCAAGTTCGCGGACCGTCAGTTGTCTCAAAGGTTCTATCATGCCACCATAGAACAGTAAGAACTCTTCTTAACCCTCTCCATCTCTTGCTCATTGCTCAACTCTTTTTGTTCACGAAACTTTCCTAGTACAAGTGTGTCCCTTCGTTTATTGTGTGGACAATCCCAAGTCTTGCATTCTGCCTCGAATACGACTGCCTGTACTCTGTAAGAGCTGTGAAAGGTCTTCCGATGTGTAGAGAATATTGGAAAACTCTACACCTTGACTGTCCCTCTCGGTTACCACAGGAGTGAGAGAGAGTCAACAGGATTGAGCCCTCTCGGTTACTACATATTTATATTCTGTTGTTAATAATTACAATTCCCTATCCACATCACGAAGGAGGTTCAGAGGGTTACCAGATCCTTTCGGAAAAGGGTAGAGACATTCCAGCAGTGTAGCGCGGTCCCGGACATCTAAGGGCATCACAGATCTGTTATTGTTCTATTTCGTGCAACTAAAAGTCGCCTTTTCGAGCAAAGAAAAAGAAATAGAATAACTTCATTCTGATTATAATTTTAAATAAATAAAACGAAATAGAATATCTTTATCCTGATTACAGCATGGGTGGATGTTTGCCTAACCAGTATTTGGTTTTATAGTAGTAGTAGTTTGCTGTGTGCTAATATATTAATATTAAAGATAATTGTTGTAGATGTAGTAGTGATATAGTAGAGCAGTAGCAAATATAGTAGCATCAATAAAGGCAATAGTAATGGTGTTGGTAGTACTGATAGTACTTTAGGTAGAAAATCGGCCAGGGTCACATCAGCGAAACGGAAGTGTTGCCAATATTGTGATCGCTCCAAAGACCGAAAATCCAAAATTATATGTGCTAAATGCGCTAAACACATTTATACTGGAAAATTAATAACACTTTTCAAGAAGTGTGCACAAGAATAATTTATAATTTCATTTATATTTTAAAGTAAATTGTTTTGTATATTGATATTTTAGATTTTTTGCCATATTACCAATTTTATCAAATAAAAATAATTAATAATGTAGATTTGTATGATAAATTGATTGATTAATTTGTAAACTAGAGACTTTATTCTTTTGGCTGCAAGCAAAACATAATATCTATATTTTATTTTTAAAGTTTTTTATTCATTGTGAAATATTGGGGCCTGCGAGACCCCGCACGAGTACTAGCGTCAGTAAAATTGGCGCCAATAACTAAGGGTTAATTTCAATTTTTTAATAGCTTATATGTTAATTTATATATTCGTCTACCTACATGAAAAATAGTTTATTCAGTCGTTTTGGGGTAGAATATCAAACAAATATTTATCTTGACATAAATAGACTCAGAAGGAAGTGGATATTTTCCACGAAAATATTGTTTTATGAATATTTGTTAGACAAACTTTCAGTCGGGTAAAAACAGTGTGGAGTTGGGTATATTCGCTAGTAACATTATACACAAGATAGGTCTGAAAATAAAAATATAAAAACAACAGCACCGAGTTCGAACCAAGGTCGGTGTTAATACCAAATACTTTATGTTTACGATTATGTAAAGGTTATATATAATCTAAAACACACAAACACACCTGTAAACGTATTTCAATCCATAAAATTTATAAAAATCGATGTAAGTATTTTTCTTCTAGTTTTACACTATTATTCATATTATTTCATTTTGACTCATTTAAATAAAGATATATTTGTGTGTGTATGTGAATATATACACTTTTATATTATAAAATTTAAAAATGCTTAATTATTAACATTTTTATATATCACTAGCGGATGTACCCGGCTTCGCCCGGGTTTTACCCGAGTAAAGGTTTGCCTAACGAACATTTGTTAAAACAATTCTCTATAAACTTAAAAAATATATATATATTTTGATAATTTGAAACTCGTAAATTTGAATCTCTCGATAAAGTGAACATTTTTTCCCGGTCCTTTGAAAAATACTCGATAAGTTGAATAAAATCAATATTAATTGATTCCCTCGGTTATTGGAGGTTAAAGGAATAGTATCTTTGCCTTGTGTTTGTATCATTATTCTTGTCTCAAATAAATTGCCGTGTCATCCTGAATTTTGTCTTTCCTAATTTTCTACAATACAAAATCATCATTTTATCTAGTGAACATTTTTTCCCGGTCCCTTGAAAAATACTCGTTAAGTTGAATAAAATCAATATTAATTGGTTCCTTCGGTAATTGAAGTTAAAGGAATAGTATCTTGCCTTGGAATTGTATCATTATTCTTGTCTCAAATAAATTGCCGTGTCATCCTGAATTTTGTCTTTTCTAATTTTCTACATTACAAAATCATCATTTTATATATTCTCCCAATATATATGTTGTCGATAAATGATAAAACTAACTTTGACTTGTGCGCAATTAATAGGTAGAAAATCTTACTTTTGATAAATAATCTTTAATATAATTAACTTAGTGATAATAAAACTTATAGATAAAAAAACTTGTTATCATCGTCGCAATGGGGGCGCTGCTTGCTAGTTAAATCTACAAATCTGCAATTAACTCTAAGAATATTCAAGATATTCAAGAAATTATTTTTCGAAAACCTTCCCGGGGATATACATAATAATATCCCAAAATTTCACGGCGATTGGATATATGGTATTTGAATCTAAAGAGTACACACAGACAGACACACAGATATTCATTTATATATATATATAGATATAGGATTTCTGAAAATAAAATTGCTAAGAAATACAATTTCTAAAAGATATAGTCTAAATCCATTCCAAAAGTAAATTTCGGCAGTAGTTTATGAATTCATCGATAAACAGAAAGGAATAGAGACAGTTTCAAATAATAATATAGTTATTAACTGTCTCAAATATGAATATTTAAGCTGAATGAAAATGTTTCCTACATTGGAATTAACAAACATTTTGCTACATGATAGTATTATTAATTTTGTCTATATTATGTTCTCTAATTTTATTTTCTTATAAATATTTAAAAAGTTTTGAATGTTATATTTTCTAATATTTATATTTTTTATACTTGATATTTTGTTATATACATCAATCTTAATAATAAAAATAATTTCTTCCAAAAAAGAGAGATAGTAGCATTTCATAGATAATAGATAACTTGATATATATTAATCAAATTTTAAAAAGTGATTTTAAAGATGTCAAAACTAATAAACTCCAAATCTGATTTAAATTTCGAAAATACGTTAATTAAAGTAGTCAGTTTATTCTGACATCTCCCCCACATGATCATGTTATATACTAGCTATATGTTTTCATTAAGTTTGAGGGAATTGAATATAAATTTTAAACAGATTCACAAAGGTGTGAGTACAGAAATGCGCTTCTTAGAGCCGTTCAGCTTAACAACGATATCTTATCTACAATGAACCCGACAATTCCAAGAAAGTGACTGTGAGAACCCATCCTGAATTTAAAAATAAAACCTAGGAGGAAAATGAATAATAATAATTTGTGTTATAGTGTGAAAGTCGAAATATATTGGTCTGTTTATATTGAAAATTCACACATAATATTCTATTAATCACATATATTCAAAAATTAAACTAGAAACTATAAAATATTACTTCTTTTCCACTTGATGGTGCTCTGCCATCTTAAATGCTTAGGTGAGCTGCCAGGAAATGCTAAATTTGTTTATAATATGTATATTTTAATTTTAATATATTTTAAATAGAGCCATCCATAAATAAATATTTAATTAAAAAGGCATATATTGGATCAAACAATCATTTATTTTACCAATATTTCAGTTGGTTGAACGCAAATATGAACGTCATATAAGCAAAAATATTTTCAAACTTAATTCTATTGACGTTATGTGGCGCTGAGTTTGTTGTTGACACACATTAATAATACCTAGCGTTCAGCCAACTGAAATATTGGTAAAATAAATGATATTAAAGTCACCATGTTTACCATACCTTAATTGTAAATACTCTATCTCTACCTTTTCTCTTGTGTTTAATATTGTCTGTAATTCCACGGCGAATCTGTACAGGGCAAGACGCCCTAATAAAGTTGTTTTGTTGTTGTAAAAAAAAATAATAAATGATATTTTGATCCAATATATGCCTTTTTAATTATAATTATATATGTATATACGAGCATTGAATGGGTTAATTAATCAATATCATTTACAAACATTAAAAATGTGTGTAAAAATATGTAAAATATTTATTTATAAAATATCTCATATAATATCGTGAAACACTCAATATTATTGAAAAATATTTCATAAATGTATTTCACAATATATTATTAAACAATTTTAACATAATATCTTCAACCATTAACTAAAAGGTCAGTTATAAAAATGTCAATTAAATGTTGATATATTCTAAAAATGTTTTTGTTAATTGGTAAGAAAGGTAAGTCTGTTTTGTCAACACTCTAAGTAACCCACACATCGGTAGAATTAGATATAGATTTTCAAAACTGAAATTGATTTTTTGTCGACGTTGTATTCAAGGCCGAATATAGAAATTAAACCTCTGATCAAAGAGAGAGAGAGAGAGTAACATATTATTTATAAACTACAAATATACTTTCTCACAATAAGTTTCTTTTTACTCTTCAAACTCATTGCGAGAAAATATGTGTAGCACTTAAACGTTTTCCATAATTTTATCTTGAATATTGGTTTATATTATATTTTAGGAAGTGATCATATTTATTGTCATTAGAATATTTATCTCACGCTCATGAAACGATATGTTTAAAAAATTATAAATTTTAGTTTTCCCTTTCAGGACAAATCTTTATGTTTGAATAAATATATATAATAGAGTTACATCTATAATATATGAAAGATAATTGGTATATAAGAGAAGGAGTATTGATAATTTAAAATAAATTAGATAAATTTTATTTTTGAAGTATCAAATATTTTATTTATTGTATTTTATGTAACAAAATTGGGTTATAACCAGTGCTGTAGTGGAGGGTATACGGGGGTATACGCCGTATACCCTATGCTTTTAAAATTTAGATAGCGTATACCTAGTGGTTTTACTTAAAAATAGCGTATACCCTATGATTTTGTTCAAATTTTTTATTAAAAATTTATTATTTTCTTTCTTTGTAATAGTAAAAAAAAAATGATGATAAAAATTGTACTGAAAAATTGCAACAAATTTTCAAATTAACAATTCACACAAAATATTTCATTCATTTAGTAAAAATTTCTTGGGAAAAATATATCAACTATATTCAAATTAATAATCAAACAAGCCTCCTTTAACGAAAAACGGAAAACGAATATAACCGAACCTTTAATTTTTGAAAATGGTAATTTTGTTTAAAACCACAATGAAATGAAAACTTTAAACTTTCCTAATATTTAAAAGTTATTATGTTTGCTTAATAGAAAATATGTTAAAAAATTAAAGTTTAAATAAAAATAAAGTTATATTTTCTGATGTTAAAATCATTTACAAAAAAAAAAGTAAAAACGACTTCTTCAAGATAGATGTTCTCTTATTACCAATGCTGTATTTATCCAGCAGTGATGTAAACTAATACATAAACAATTTGGTTTTCGATTTAAAACGATTTTCTTCTAATTCTATACAATTGAAAATATATTTGAATTTTATCAAATACTCTTCTTTAACTAAAGTTGCTATGGTAACCATGCTAAACTACGTTATTGTGGACGTTAATTTTGCATATTCTTTAGTTTATTTGAAGTTAGCAAAAGCTGTTGACAAAATAACATTGATTTTCAAAAAAAATATAATTTTGAAAACTTCTTTAAGTAAGTTTATTGATACTGGCTTAAAAGCTTATTTAAATTGTTTTTAATTGTTGATGAAAAGTTGGTGTTTTTTTTTTTTAAATAAATAAAATAAAGATTTTATTCAAAACAAATCGATTAAGTAAGTATCTAAATTTTGTTAATGTTAAAATAAGTGAAATTTAAATTTTCTGTACTTATACTAGCTTTCGAAAATAACTCTTCTGTTTAATTATGGACCGCTGGTTGAAGACAGGAAATTTATGTACTAAAAGAAGTTTGGAGGTGGAAGAAGATGCAGAAAAGAATGAACTAGAAGAAGCTGTTAAAAGAAATAAAAACACTGTTGGTACATCAAATGCAAGTACTATCTCAAAAAGAGCTGATATATTGATCAATAGTTCACCAGAGAAAATGAATGACCAGGATTCCAAATTTGAAGTTTGGAATGATTCCCAATAATTTAAGGAAAAGTATCCATGGCTTTCAATTTCCAAAGGTAGACTCGGATGTAACATTTGCGCAAGTGTTAAAACTTTAGGGGCTGCAAAAAGTGAAAGAATTCATATTTCACCAGAATGGAGTAACTACCTAATAGAAGCAGCAGGAAAAGATCGGGCAACCAAATTATCAAACATTCGAATGAAAATTAAAAAGCATTAGGGGTCTGAAGCTCATAAAATAGCTGAGAATATTAAGAAAGACAGAAAAAAAAATAAATTAGAAGAATATGCAAACAATATGAACATTGAAGTAGAAAATGAAAATATTAAGCTTTTTAGAACTGCTTATAATATCGTTAAAACAAATAGACCATATTCTTATTATGAAAATCATATCACGTTACAAACATTAAATGGCATTAAATTAGGATCGACTCTTCACTCCAGATATTCTGCTACACAAATAATAAACCATATAGCCTGCGAAATGCGGAAAATGCTTGTTGCGAAGATTTTGTCAACAAATTCAAAAATTACTATACTAATTGATGAATCAACAACCTTAAGTAATAAATCAACTTTGGTCATTTTCTTGAAAGCATATTTAGGAGGAGCAAAAGAAAATTGGATAGCAATTGCGACTGATGGGGCAAGTGTCATGGTAGGAAGACATTCGGGAGTCGTAACTAGACTTAAGCAAAGGTTTCCAAAACCTTTTGCATGGCACTGCCTCAACCATAGATTAGAGCTTTCTGTTGGCGATACTATCAAAGAAGTCCGCGGAATCAACCATTTTAAAGCTTTTATGGACAAACTGTATTCATTATATAGCCAATCTCCCAAAATTGTCGTGCTCTGGAGGAAGCTTGCCATGAATTAGGAACAAGATTTGCTAAAGTGGGTCGAATTTTAGGAGTACGATGGATTTCAAGTAGTTTTAGAACAATAATAACCGTCTGGGAGTCATACGAGTCATTGCACCATCATTTCAAATCATCAACATATCTCGATTCCACATATCAAGGGTTATTAAGAAGATTGGAGAGTCCAGAATTTATATTAGATTTAGGTTTAATGTACGACACGCTTCAGGAAATGTCAATGTTGTCTTTAGAGCTGCAGTCTAGAACAACTACTTTACAAAAGGCGGAACATATAATAAAGAGAACAATTAGAGTCATAGAAAGCTTCAAAACATCACCAGGAGAAAAAAGCTTGCTAGCTCTTGAAGCGGCAGAAAACTTAGTTTTTAGGAGCGTAACATTAGTTCCCAATGCCAAAATTATTCCGATTGATAGAAAAAAATTTCTTCTAAGTATAATAGAAAAGTTAAAATTAAGGTTGTGTACAGAATCAAATGAAGATAATGAGCAATTAATTAAGGATATTTCAGCTCTAGAACCAAACAATTTTGACGCAGAAAATGTTCGATATGGAGAGGTCGAAATGAGACGTATTTGTCGAAGGTTTAACTTAGATGAAATGAAATGCATTAACGGCTTGAGAGATTTTGTTGATGATAAAAACAATGTTCCCGAAACACTTCAACCATTTTTCAGGGCAATTTCAACATTGCCCTGTTCAACAGCTGAATGTGAGCGAGGTTTCAGCCTGATGAATGATATAATAACAAACTTGCGGACTTCTTTGCTAATATCAAATGTTTCGAACTTAATGTTCATAAATTCAAATGGACCACCAATCGAAATGTTTCAGCCGAAAAAATACGTTCAATCATGGCTTTTACATCATAGATCATCTACTGACACTAGATCAAGAGTTTGTGCCAGAAAAAATACAGATGCATCTCGGCATTCATTATGGGACATTTTTATGTAAAAGTTGTATGTAATATTTTACGTCTTTTTTTCAAATAAAAATATAATTAAAAATAACCTTGTTTATTTTTACCAAAAATTTATATTCTCAAGCGTATACCCTATGCTAATTTTACGACTACAGCACTGGTTATAACAAACGTTCACGCTGTAGCAACGGCAGTAACGCGTCATATGAACAGAACATAGGGGGGAAAAGGGAAAATTAAAGGTATTAGGATAAGAAAAGTAATAAAGACAGAACCATTATAACTTTTTATCGAACTTTTAAAAGTAAAAAGAAAATAAATTAATGTTTTAAAATATATATTTATGAATATTTTTTGTGTTAATATAACTATTAATAAATTTGATAGTGCAAATTGGAGCCAAATTTGTTTATGTTTTGTATTAATGGCAACCATTATGGTTCAACCAGGATGGAAAGAGATTTTATATATATATGTGGTTTTTATGAATATAAATTCTATAGGAAGAAAAATAAGAAAGAATAACTAAATCACACATACCAAGTGAATAATGCTCATCCACCAGCCCAATTTACAAGACAACTGTTTGATTGTTTACTGTGTGATGTTAAGGCAGTCTGCATTTAAAGTCGGTTCTCGGGGTTTACTGTTACTATGGTGGGAGTTAGGCTTGTGTAAATTTATCATTACAAACTATCTTTTGCGTCATTAACATTTTGAATGACCTTAAATAAATATACACAAAATATGTCTCTCTAGAATCTCTATATTTCTATGTATATATAATTTTATCTCTCTAGAATCTCTCTATATTTCTATGTATATATAATTTTATCTCTCTAGAATCTCTCTATATTTCTATGTATATATAATTTTATCTCTCTAGAATCTCTCTATATTTCTATGTATATATAATTTTATCTCTCTAGAATCTCTCTATATTTCTATGTATATATAATTTTATCTCTCTAGAATCTCTCTATATTTCTATGTAAATATAATTTTATCTCTCTAGAATCTCTCTATATTTCTATGTAAATATAATTTTATCTCTCTAGAATCTCTCTATATTGCTATGTAAATATAATTTTATCTCTCTAGAATCTCTCTATATTTCTATGTAAATATAATTTTATCTCTCTAGAATCTCTCTATATTTCTATGTAAATATAATTTTATCTCTCTAGAATCTCTCTATATTTCTATGTAAATATAATTTTATCTCTCTAGAATCTCTCTATATTTCTATGTAAATATAATTTTATCTCTCTAGAATCTCTCTATATTTCTATGTAAATATAATTTTATCTCTCTATAATCTCTCTATATTTCTATGTAAATATAATTTTATCTCTCTAGAATCTCTCTATATTTCTATGTAAATATAATTTTATCTCTCTAGAATCTCTCTATATTTCTATGTAAATATAATTTTATCTCTCTAGAATCTCTCTATATTTCTATGTAAATATAATTTTATCTCTCTAGAATCTCTCTATATTTCTATGTAAATATAATTTTATCTCTCTAGAATCTCTCTATATTTCTATGTAAATATAATTTTATCTCTCTAGAATCTCTCTATATTTCTATGTAAATATAATTTTATCTCTCTATAATCTCTCTATATTTCTATGTAAATATAATTTTATCTCTCTAGAATCTCTCTATATTTCTATGTAAATATAATTTTATCTCTCTAGAATCTCTCTATATTTCTATGTAAATATAATTTTATCTCTCTAGAATCTCTCTATATTTCTATGTAAATATAATTTTATCTCTCTAGAATCTCTCTATATTTCTATGTAAATATAATTTTATCTCTCTAGAATCTCTCTATATTTCTATGTAAATATAATTTTATCTCTCTAGAATCTCTCTATATTTCTATGTATATATAATTTTATCTCTCTAGAATCTCTCTATATTTCTATGTAAATATAATTTTATCTCTCTAGAATCTCTCTATATTTCTATGTAAATATAATTTTATCTCTCTAGAATCTCTCTATATTTCTATGTAAATATAATTTTATCTCTCTAGAATCTCTCTATATTTCTATGTAAATATAATTTTATCTCTCTAGAATCTCTCTATATTTCTATGTAAATATAATTTTATCTCTCTAGAATCTCTCTATATTTCTATGTAAATATAATTTTATCTCTCTAGAATCTCTCTATATTTCTATGTATATATAATTTTATCTCTCTAGAATCTCTCTATATTTCTATGTAAATATAATTTTATCTCTCTAGAATCTCTCTATATTTCTATGTAAATATAATTTTATCTCTCTAGAATCTCTCTATATTTCTATGTAAATATAATTTTATCTCTCTATAATCTCTCTATATTTCTATGTAAATATAATTTTATCTCTCTAGAATCTCTCTATATTTCTATGTAAATATAATTTTATCTCTCTAGAATCTCTCTATATTTCTATGTAAATATAATTTTATCTCTCTAGAATCTCTCTATATTTCTATGTAAATATAATTTTATCTCTCTAGAATCTCTCTATATTTCTATGTAAATATAATTTTATCTCTCTAGAATCTCTCTATATTTCTATGTAAATATAATTTTATCTCTCTAGAATCTCTCTATATTTCTATGTATATATAATTTTATCTCTCTAGAATCTCTCTATATTTCTATGTAAATATAATTTTATCTCTCTAGAATCTCTCTATATTTCTATGTAAATATAATTTTATCTCTCTAGAATCTCTCTATATTTCTATGTAAATATAATTTTATCTCTCTAGAATCTCTCTATATTTCTATGTAAATATAATTTTATCTCTCTAGAATCTCTCTATATTTCTATGTAAATATAATTTTATCTCTCTAGAATCTCTCTATATTTCTATGTAAATATAATTTTATCTCTCTAGAATCTCTCTATATTTCTATGTAAATATAATTTTATCTCTCTAGAATCTCTCTATATTTCTATGTAAATATAATTTTATCTCTCTAGAATCTCTCTATATTTCTATGTAAATATAATTTTATCTCTCTAGAATCTCTCTATATTTCTATGTAAATATAATTTTATATGATGCGCCATCTGTTATAGGAAATTGAAACTATTTTTGGCGCATATTATTATTTTTGAAATAAAACAATTTTCACTGCCCTTACTATAATGATATTTTATTTATACTATCCTAAAAGCTTATACCTGTAGTTCGATCAAAATGCCTTTTCCAAGATTTAGCGATTCCAAGATCAGTATCGGTATAAAATGAGAACAGTTTATGTAGCAAAAAGTCAAGATTTCACTCCGAAATATTTGGTTCAACCTTCATTACAGTAGTTTGGAGATATTATAATAAACTTTATAAATGAGAGATTGTGGCTTGATCCTTGTTTTCACTACATCACCATGTTTCCACAGTACATCACCCCGACTTCCGGCCAACTTGCTGTGGAAGTGAGTTAGTAAAGTTCATCAAGTCCAATTTGTATCCCCCTGTCCAGACGGTGAGATAATTATGTAGAGAGGGGGGACCCAGGTGCGCCCCCATTGGTGATTAATCCTCCAATTATCCAATAGAAAGTTATGGAAATATCCGCCAATCAACACCACACTTGCATATTTTCTCGATAAATCGATATGTTTGAAATAATTCCTTCCTTCTCTCTCCCGGATTACACTCCCAAATGGAAATAATTGATTTACGGCTCACGAAATAAATTAAAGTGTCAAATTTATTTTTCCCATGGATTTCCAATTGTTTTTGAGTAAAAATATTCAAATCTTATAAAATAAAATTGTTAGAATAAAATTGAAAGAAACCACATATATATATATATATCGGTAATTTTATATGAGAATTTCATAAACCTGTTATAGGTCATGTAATTATAAATCTATTTTTATATACAAACAAATATAATTTCCTCTACAAAAAATTCAATAGAATATTTGAAAAATAAATATCAAAATATTTCGGGGGGTAAACTGTGCTTCAGCACAATTGTTAGTCTTCAGCACAGCCTTCGTATAGTTCGTACAGTCTTCAGCACAGCCTTCGTATAGTTCGTACAGTCTTCAGCACAGCCTTCGGATAGTTCGTACAGTCTTCAGCAAAGCCTTCGTATAGGTCGTACAGTCTTCAGCACAGTCTTCGTATAGGTCGTACAGTCTTCAGCACAGTCTTCGTATAGGTCGTACAGTCTTCAGCACAGCCTTCGTATAGTTCGTACAGTCTTCAGCACAGCCTTCGTATAGGTCGTACAGTCTTCAGCACAGTCTTCGTATAGGTCGTACAGTCTTCAGCACAGTCTTCGTATAGGTCGTACAGTCTTCAGCACAGCCTTCGTATAGTTAGTACAGTCTTCAGCAAAGCCTTCGTATAGGTCGTACAGTCTTCAGCACAGTCTTCGTATAGGTCGTACAGTCTTCAGCACAGTCTTCGTATAGGTCGTACAGTCTTCAGCACAGCCTTCGTATAGTTCGTACAGTCTTCAGCACAGCCTTCGTATAGGTCGTACAGTCTTCAGCACAGTCTTCGTATAGGTCGTACAGTCTTCAGCACAGCCTTCGTATAGTTAGTACAGTCTTCAGCACAGTCTTCGTATAGGTCGTGCAGTCTTCAGCACAGCCTTCGTATAGGTCGTACAGTCTTCAGCACAGTCTTCGTATAGGTCGTACAGTCTTCAGCACAGCCTTCGTATAGGTCGTACAGTCTTCAGCACAGCCTTCGTATAGTTAGTACAGTCTTCGGCACAGTCTTCGTATAGGTCGTACAGTCTTCAGCACAGCCTTCATATAGCTCATACAGTCTTCAGCACAGCCTTCGTATAGCTCGTACAGTCTTCAGCACAGCCTTCGTATAGTTCGTACAGTCTTCAGCACAGTCTTCGTATAGGTCGTACAGTCTTCAGCACAGCCTTCGTATAGGTCGTACAGTCTTCAGCACAGCCTTCGTATAGTTAGTACAGTCTTCAGCACAGTCTTCGTATAGGTCGTACAGTCTTCAGCACAGCCTTCATATAGCTCATACAGTCTTCAGCACAGCCTTCGTATAGTTCGTACAGTCTTCAGCACAGCCTTCGTATAGTTCGTACAGTCTTCAGCACAGCCTTCGTATAGTTCGTACAGTCTTCAGCACAGCCTTCGTATAGTTCGTACAGTCTTCAGCACAGCCTTCGTATATGTTTTAATGCTTGGTATTTAAGATTTATAACACATTTATAATTTAAATATTTTTATTCAATTAAGATTATAATTACACAAGCATAATATTTAAATATATATATATCCTGCCTAACAACTCTCTATACTAACCATATAACATTAAGCGATCTATTTACAGTTTGTTTTGGTCACTGGTCCAATATTTTTATTTTCATAGACCAAATTATAAGATAAATTCACAGATGAAAAATATGCAAAATAACTAAACAAATATATACATCAATTTGATATTTATTTAAAACAAATGAACAACTATATACATCAATTTAATATTTATTTAAAACAAATGAACAACTATATACATCAATTCCCCCTTCTTAGGCTTGGCCCCCCTTATTTATTTATTTACTCTCCATATCTCTGCGGACATCTGCGCTCCCTCTGAGGATACCTGGGGGTTGTAACACTTTTCTCCTCCGAGATTGGAGTTGGCACACGTTCAGCATCATTCATATTAGTGGGATGTGATTTACCAGGCATCATTTTTCTAATGTAGTTTTGATGAACCTTTTTTATACTGTCACCTTGTTTTACTAAATAAACATTCCTCCCTAGTATTTTAATTATCTTTCCTGTATACCAAGAGGGAGGCCCATTAGTAATCCACCTAAATTTCACAGTCTCATCCACTTTAAATTTACTGTTAACATATTGACTATTGAATTTGGAGGCTTTTACTTCTTCTTTTGATAACACCGAAAGTCTTGATCTGATCTTTCTTCCAAGAAACAGTTCCGCAGGTGATGTCCCTTTCCTAATATTTACATCGGTCCTTATAAAGAACAAAGCCCTGGACAGAGCCAAATTTAGTTCCACCTGCTCATTTTCATATAATTGCTTTTTTAGCAATTTCTTTACCTCTCTTACAGAGACTTCTGCCTGTCCATTCGATTGTGGGTGATATGGGGGAGATGTCACATGGGATATGCCATTCTTAGACAAAAAATCACCAAAGTCACTACTAAAGAAAGGAGGACCATTATCAGAAACCACTACTTGTGGAAATCCGTAGCGAGCAATACAATTTCTCATAAAATTTATACAAAAATGTGCACTGGTAGATGGTACTTCAGAAACTTCAACCCATGAAGAAAATGAATCTACTGCTAGTAAAAACAGTTTGTTTTTGAAATTGAAATAGTCCATGTGAACCCTCCTCCATGGTCCTGCATATTTAGGCCAACTCTCAGTCCTTTGAGGAGGCAAACTTTCATTAGAAAGACAAGTTCTGCATTTTTTTGTAATTATTTCTATTGAAGAGTCCATGCCGGGCCACCAAATAGATGAACGTGCCATCATTTTCATTTTATTAGTTCCTGCATGGCTCTCATGTAAAATTTGAAGTACCCTTTCATTTAGACTTTTTGGGATAACCATCCTATTCTCCAGAAAAATACATTCTTGGAGAATGGTAAAGTCATCAATCCTTTTTAAATAAGGAATGAGATCATCATTGTGACTTGAGGGTAACTCCCCTGTCTCAATAATTTTATACAATTTGAATAAAGTCCTGTCTAATTGTATTTCATGAGCCACAAGAACATGGTCAATGATGGAAGTATTTAAGAGTAAAATTTCACCACTCCCATCATTATATTCCAAATTATCCTCTTGACACTCTGGAAATCTAGAAAGGAAATCTGGAATAATATTATCTTTTCCTTTTTTATACTTAATTTCAAAACTATAATTTGAAAGAGTTAGAGCCCATCTATGAAGTCTATTTGCAATGAGTGGAGGCAAATTTGTTTTATCTCCAAAAATAGTTATTAAGGGCTTGTGATCAGTATAAATGGTAAATTTCCTACCAAAAAGGTAATTTTTTAATTTATTTACTGCAAAGACAATTGCAAGTCCTTCTCTTTCAACTTGAGAATATTTTCTTTCATGAACATTTAACGTTCTGGAAATGAAACACACAGGCCTTTCCTCCCCATCCTTCAAATGTGAAAGAGTTGCTCCTATTCCCACCTGACTTGCATCACAAGAGAGAATCAAAGGCAAATTTAGGGAATAATGCGATAAACATGTGGTCTCATCTAATGCATTTTTACAGGAATTGAAGGATCTATCTATCCCATCCTCGTCGCCAGTTGTTTTAATGCTTGGTATTTAAGATTTATAACACATTTATAATTTAAATATTTTTATTCAATTAAGATTATAATTACACAAGCATAATATTTAAATATATATATATCCTGCCTAACAACTCTCTATACTAACCATATAACATTAAGCGATCTATTTACAGTTTGTTTTGGTCACTGGTCCAATATTTTTATTTTCATAGACCAAATTATAAGATAAATTCACAGATGAAAAATATGCAAAATAACTAAACAAATATATACATCAATTTGATATTTATTTAAAACAAATGAACAACTATATACATCAATTTAATATATATTTAAAACAAATGAACAACTATATACATCAGTATAGTTCGTACAGTCTTCAGCACACTTTGTAAAGCCCTCAGTATAATAAGTGCAGTCATCCGTATAGTTCGTATAACCTTTATTATTCTGTGGTTTAGATATTTGGAGATATTTTAGGACTGTCTATGTTATTTAGAGAAAATTTTATCTAAAACAGGGAGGTTCTTATGGTCAAAGTTAAGTTTTAAATACCATAAATTTCAAAATTATATTAGAAATTACATATATGTGATATAATTATTATCCTATATAAGAAGAAATTAGAATGAACTTGAACCCTAATGAATGTCCACACAGGATCATTCATAAACTCGACAAGGGGAATCAGGCAATTAAAAAAAAAGGTTAAGTGAGAACAATAAAAAATGTGAAAAAGCATATATTTGAGTATAACGATAAAGGTTTTATGACAAGAATTAGTTCACACTCTACTCCCTTCTAAATAATTGAAAGTGCCATGGTAGATAATTAGATATGTAATATTATGTTAGTAAAAAAGGTTTTAAAAGTGCTAATTATATATGACATATTCTATAATAACTTTTATAATTTTACACAAGTTTGTTGGTAGAATAATTTCTAACCCAAGAGAGAATTTATATAGGAATTATAAATACGGTGATCTTCATTCCCCTCACCATGGACTATGTATGTATACCATAAATATAAAAATGGGTATATTAGTGATTTATATTGTCACTGTATAATATTTACATAGTTTTAATATCTCTATTTTCAAATTTGTTATATAAATTTCCATAATAATTTTATGTAAATTTATGGCCAAAATTGACATTATAAAAGTAGACTTGGCATGTTTGGTCAATAGAGTTAGAGAGAGAACTGCACCTCGCGTTATTGGTAGCTAATCCTAGTACCTGTTGACTCAGGGGAATTCTGTGTGACAATATATTATCAGCTATAATCACCATCACATATCATTTTGATAGATCAAGTATCAAAGTGCTGGCGAGTTGAAAAAATGATGTCTATTATAAATTATTAAAGCAGACAGTAGTGTATGAAACGACGTTGATGATTCTAACAAGATAAGATAGAGAGAATTGGCAAAATTTATCGATGATACTAGTATGATTAAATTGTTATTTAAATGAAATATTGATAAGAAAGGATTAAGAAATCCCATATATTGAACAAAAACTAAATGGCGTTATATATTCAAGTAAATTACTTACTACTTATATTAAAAATGCCATACAATTCGATCAAAGTAAAATATAGGTAAAACAAGATACAACTGATATCAAATCCAAATGAGTAAAATTCTGGAGCTAAATTAATTGGGATTGCGTTTCTTTTTGGGTGATGTCTTTTTAAAAGTGAATTTTCGAATTTTAATTAGAACACAATATTTAGGTTTGATTACCACGCGGTTAAAATCCATTCGGGCGAATTCGTACATATGTATATAAACGAAATGCTATAACAAGGTCTACATAAAATAATTGCATGAAGGAAACTCTAATGTTTCAACCGATTTGGAAACTTCTAGGTGCCAGGCCGCGTCTTGTTAAAATGTGAATACTTGCCAAACCCTTCTTGCGGACCTTATTTTGAAAGATTCATTATAAATTTCGTGCGTTATATAACATTGTTTAAATTTATCAATATATAGAGAGAGTTTCAAGATTAAAAAATTTGAATATAACATGAAAATCATCAGCCATTGTCTGGCCTACTCATTTATCAATGATCTTGCTAATATTTTGCTGTTGTTTCCCAATCTGCTTAAGCTAGAGTTTATAGTTCTTCAGTTAGTCTGTCGTTCTTGTTTCCATAGCTTCCATTGTTGCAATTATTTTTTGTTTGTTGGGCTGTTGAAGTTGTGAAGGTAAGATACTATGGCACACATTATAATCAGGTTGAAACCTTGTTTACTAAGTATAGTTATCAGGCAACATATTAAATTTCGAGAAGGTTCAGTAGGTCGTTTTATATCAAACCTATTATTTTATATCAAACGGATAAATTTCTTTCTCTGAAACCAACTTCATCACACACATACAGCTTTATTAAGACCACCGGTATTATACAGAATCACCACAGGTATGAAGCATAGATGGAGTTCCTATACTCCAAGAAGCGCAGAACTCAACATCCTCCATGTCCGAACACATGTGCAGTGGCCCCAAAACCCACCGTGCATAGGTTAGCGTATCACTGAAAAGGCGAGTGTGGAATCAGTCGGGTTTTAGTCTTCGTTTTCCTCATCTAAAACCAACTTCATCAGAGAGTTGAGATGTTTGAGTTTTTATTTTCTCAAATTCACAAAATAAATATTTTATGACGAGCAGAATTATATTATTTATACAGTATAAACACGATGCATTAGCGCGTCATCTGTTATTGGGAATTCGAATTATTTTTTATGTGTATGATCCTTTTAAATATTAAGTTTTTTTAAATACTCTTACGGAACTTTTCCATTATTTTTATCATTGTAGTAAGAGCAGTGGAATTTATTTTTAATTTAAAATAATCGCTTTTGCGTCATAAATAGTAAAAATTCCCAGATTATATATTATACACACATAACAAAATAATACCATTATATGCAATGGAATTAAATAAATATAAAAATATTTACCGAGTATCTCTATTCAGAAATTGGGAGGCAAGCTTTCACGCGGTCGCGCTTCATCAGGCCATTGACTCCGACCGAATTGCCTCCCAAATTCTCGGCAAAAACTCGGCAAATATTTTAATATTTATTCAATTCAATTATAATATTATTTGAATCTATATTTAAAGTATCATCATATATATAACCTAAATTTACAGAAGGATGATATTAACATACCAAAACTGGCACCTCTCCATTTAAAAATGCATTAAAACAATTATTTCTGTTTATCATCATGAATATATACTGGTTGGATTTTGTCTGAATTTACTAAAATGGTATTGCTGCTCATTCTTTATTACAATCTACATACTGGGATGATAAGCAAATATGATTGTAAGGTGAAGACATCAGGCTTCTTCCAGGGATATTCCAGAAACTTGTCCCTTGAAGCCTGAGGTTTATATTGATATAATGGATTATTCTATCGAAATATGATTGGTTTAATGCATTTTAAATGGAGAGTTGCCTCCTCTATTTAGTACATATTTATATGACATGGACGCCTTCCTGCTTAACTCTCAAATTTTAAGTCAAAAACCTTTTTTATTTTGTGTGTGTGTTGTGTGTGTGTCTTTAATATAAAAATTATTATATTATGAATAACCGCTGAGATGTTCATCGGATTTAGCCATTCCTTATTTTTCAAATTTCAATCATTTCAGTCTAAGGTATATATCTATAAATAATTTTTAATCATATATAAAATAATGATTAAGTATTGCAATTATCACTGTAAAAGAAACCTAATGGAATTAAGTATAAGAAAATAAATATTAAAGACAATACTAATACCTTTAGATATCTTATACTTAATACCATTAGGTTTCTTTTAAAATTATAATTGCAGCAATTTAAGCATTATTTTATATATGATAAAAAATTATTTATAGATATATACCTTAGACTGCATTGATTAAAATTCAGAAAAAAAGGAATGGCATCAATCCGATGAACACTCTCAGTGGTTAATTAATGTAGTATTAGTGTCTGAAGAAATATTTCAAACCTCTAAATATTTTTTTATTTCGAAAATATGTTTGATATTTATATTGTACAAATATATATGTGTATAGTACAAAAGATAAAAATCACTGGGATATTAAGTTGATAATGAAGGCAAAGGTGTCTATATATATATTCAACACAATGTTTAAATATTTGTATATTGAAGATGGAAGAACCTAAGAGAGAGAGAGAGACACGACAATGATGAAATTTGTTAATGCATTGTAACACACAAAATGTAAAATATTTGCAACAATTAATTTTATAAAAGATAAACATTTTTATAGATTAGATGGCTATAGTAAATATTCAAAGTGTGCAATTTCATTATTTAGCTTAAGCACAATGCTATTTTATGTAGATAAAAGTTTTAAAAAGTGGTCGGAAATGATTTCTTTACAACTTCACAATTGAATTATTCCCAGCTTTCTACAAGTTTCCATTAAATCGCTCCCAAATGAAATAAAGAAAAAAAGAAACCGTTTAAAAATCATCGTCCTTAAAATAAAAAAGCCAATTACTACATTTCTGTAATGTATATTGTTGGGTTGGTCTGTGTGCTAAGAGAGAAAAAGTAAAACAATTTTATATTGTTTGAATTCTAAATGGCGGTTTTTGGAAGAAATAAAAGGCGAGGATTTCCGCGCGCAGAATAAATTTACATATTTACTTACCAGCTTTTTGTTTCGGCTGTTTTAATCTTCAAATATAGGTTTGTCGAGGCATTTCTATCTTCCCATTTTTTATATTTAATCACTCTCTGAATATACACAATATCTTTACGATTATAAAATATATGTTAATAATTATATATAAGAAGATATGGAATTGGATAAACACTTATGCGTTTTAAAAAAATAAATACAGGCCTTTCTTTAATACCCACCTCCAAAAAACAGCCTATATTAAATAGAGTAAAATTTCCATATAAAAATTTCAATGTAATTTTTACCATAGTAATTCATATTGGGAAGGATTGTTGGAGGGATGGTATAAACTGTTCCTTTTTGGCAGACGCACGACCCGGGGTCGAATCCCGCAATATTGTGTGTGTTTTTTAAAGAAACTTTATACAAAAGTCCAATCCTACATACACCAGTGAACGAAAGTAACCAAGCGAAGTTCTGAAGCAATTGTAAGTTCAAAAGTCGAGCTGCTTTCTACCTGTGGTAGACATGTCGCTGACTACCCACCATGATTATCATGGCATGTATCGTGTGTACTTGGGATATAAAAGAACAACACATTTATCATGGGAGACATAGATATACTTTTAATTGTATCTATTATTTTCATACCCAATTATTAACCACAGTTTGTAGTATGGGTATCTTGACCGTGGGTGCAAGGTGGGTGTGTGTGTGTATGTATGTGTAGCGCAGACCTCTATATATAAATCTTTACAATAAGGAAACAAATATGGCGTATATTATGTTTGCGTTTATATGAAGCTTTTACTAGGCTTTCTCTTTTCAGTATTTTACTTTGACTAATTAAATATCAGCCATTAGAGCGTGACCCCTGTATATAAGAAAATACTAGTTGATGTGAACAAATGATCGCGCTGAACATATGGCGTTTTAATGACGTCTATTTAATTTATGTCGAACCGGTTTATTTTAAATCGATTATAAAATAACAATGCTCGTTGCGTATATTTATACTGTCTTCGAGGCTTATGCTCACTTTCACTCATATACTTTCACTAAATATGCTTTACTAAAGTGCTAGAGATATAAGTCGAACAGCGCCTACTATAATATTGGTATTTAAAGCATTTGTCGGGCCGCTACCTGATATATTCATGATGGAGCAAAGATGGAAAATACAATCTATGCGGAATTCCAGGTAGAGTCTTAAATATGGTGGCAATATATGTGCACAATATTGGAGCGGTCTGGTAGATGAAACTCGAAGCCGGGTTCACCACAGATATGAGCCAGGCCCTCTCATTCCCCAATATAACAGTGGGAGATGTTATATTTTGTGAAAGTTGAAATTTCGCTAGATCGATTTATCTATATATATGACCTACTAATTCCTTATATATAAGTTATGTCTAACTGGCCTATTTATGAATTTATTAGGAAAGAGCATTTTTATATATTTATTCATTTATATAAGATATTTATATATAAATTCTTAAAGTGTGTTTTCAAACCTTTACTTATATATTCCAAGTATTATTCTCTAAAGTACAGGTTATTCTGTATATAAACAATAGCCCAGTAAAATATTAGAACGAATTGATAGGTTGAGCGGGGGAAGAAACTGCTGGAAAAGATCCAACCCCAATACGTCCTATTGTAATAAGGATAGTTAGTAGTAGTTATATCCGCTTTAAAAAAATTACACTAAATAGCTTCCTTTATTATATTTTAAAATAGATTCGAATAAGTTTTTATTGGATGTTTAAATTAAATTTAACACAGAATTAGTAGTATAGAGATACATGTCAACAATATATTTAGAAATAAATAAGAATATATTATACGAGCTAACTACTAAGTTTTACTGCATGCGGTTTTATGTGTTTAATATAAGTGTCCGTAGATAGACTCAAGTAAGAGGTGAGATCAATCAAAGCCAGGATGGATGTATCATTCAGACTTCAGGTAACGTCATTTCATTAAATGGAGTGATGTGACACTTAGGAAGATCAAAAATACAATTTTTAAGTTCTTCTCACTAACCTTTCGGACCTCTACGAGGTTTAGTGCGTCCTAGAAAATCCCAGAACAAAGTCAAAGTGAATTATAGATAGAAATAGCGTACTTGTGTCTCTCTCTCTGAGTGAGAAAAAAAATTGAAACAAATTTGTTTTTCTTTCACACACACACAGATCCAGGTACGCCCCTTTTATATAATTATATTCAACGGATCGCCTTTTATATCAAAGTCAAAGTGAGTATTCTAATATTCTCTTTCAGTCGCAAAGTATTCGTTTTGCTGAAAAATTGAGTGAGGTTTGAAATTACTATATGTGATTTATATTAGATTCAGTCTGGAAACTCCTTAATCCATCTTAGCTTCATCATTGACGCTGTAGAATTTGATTGTTTGATGCAGAATGTTATAATTAGTCGGAATGGAATATCGAATGTAGGTTAATTTTAGGCCATTCTTGAGTTGATTAAAAAGGTTTTTTTCACGTTTGGTGGAAAAGGGTAGATGGAAATTATTCCAAGATAAAGTTGTGCTATGAAAAGAAAGGACTTCTCTCCTTTCAAAATAGACGCGAAAAAAACGCTCTATCCTTTTTTTCGCTATCATAAAAAGCAATTGATGAATAACGGAGTGAACAAATACAGTAACTGCATAGAAAATATCCAGTAAGTAGGTAGTAAATATAATAACCTTAGGTACATGCTTGGTGTGTGAGTGTATAAAGGATTTATTGAAATATATGAAGGTATACACTCAAATATTCAGTAAAATCTATAAAGGTATAATTAAATAAAATAATAGTTCGTATAATCATATATAAACTATTTTATTCAAAGAAAGAGAGTGAGTGAGTTATCCCTATTTGATTGATATAACTTTGTGTCCTATATTTGTTGTATAAATATTTAAAAGATAAATAAATTATATATCATAAATGTGGGTTTAAATATAAATCCTCTCCTCATTGCATACCTACTCGGGTATCCCGGGTATTACCTGGTTGTTTGAGTAACACAAATATGGAGCAGTTATCCTCTAGTAGCATCTCTATGCTTTGAATATTATGTTACTTCAACTTTCGCTACCGTGGAGTTCCGTGGTTCTTCTTCTAGTCCTCGGTGTTTGTTGCCCTGATTGGTATTGGTGGCGTGTAAATTTCATTTTTTATGTAAATATATATATATTTATTGGTTATGCAACATAACCACTTTCACTCAATTTCCTTGTTGGCTCGCTGAATCGTGTTGAGATAAAATCTTAAAATTAAATTTTTAACTTGCATAATTAAGAGTGAAACAATAATTACAACCCGAGAATAGGAGAAATTTTATAAAATATTGTCAAAAATTGCAAACTATAAAGAGGCCAAGAGGTTGAATCATTATAAATTTCCCTCTGGTACTAACTGCGATAATTTGTATTGTGTGCTTAGTATATTAATTAAATACAGAACGATCAATTTACAAAGTGGGACCATACATTGATCTGTCAGAAGATTGTGTGTCTGAGGAAACCAAATAATTACTCGGCTGCACCACAAGGGGAACTTCTTAATTATTTATCAAACGACAATGGGAGGTAATTGGGGAAAGTAAATATTTGGACAAGTGTCACATATTGGTTTATCTGCTGCAACTTCCCTGTCTGCGACTTCCTTGTTGAATTGGTGTCGCCTTTTCTCACTAATATTTCATTCTTCACGACTTGAAAACTCTTTCTCATATACGCATATTGCAAAATAAAGTGCTATAAATATGTTAAAATATAAAAAATGATAAAATGTAGCTTAGACTAAACTCAAATACGTGCAAAATAAACGCAGTATATCGATAGATCAAATTTGTCTCTAGTTCACGTGTTCTATGCGCGTTTCTTTCGTGCTGACGAAGTGGATGAAAACCCCATTCCCCATCCACCACAGTAGTACAAATTGACGCGCATCTAATTCACGAACAATTGCTTCAAAAATAAATGGTTTGTTCTTTCAGAATTTTGTGTTTGTGTTTTTATTTGAAGTTTCCAGTAAAACTCAAGTTAGGTCTTATTATTGGTCATCTATATAATCTATATATATAAAATTGAATGTCTGTCTGTCTGTCTGTTTGTTTGTTTGTACTCTATAGATTCAAAAACCATACATCCAATCGCCGTGAAATTTTGGGATATTATTAGGTATATCACCGGGAAGGTTTTTGAAAAATAATTTCATAAATATCTTGAATATCCTTAGAGTTACTTGCAGATTTGTAGATTTAACTCGCAAGCAGCGCCCCCATTGTGACGATGTTAACAAGTTTTCTTATCACTAAGTTTGTTATCTTAAATATTATTTATCAAAAGTAAGATTATCTCAGGATGACATGGCAATGTGACACGGGAAAAAATGTTCACTAGATAAAACTATAATTTTCTATATGATATAAAAAGCCAACAGAGTGAATGTAAGATAAAAAGCCAACAATGAAGAGTGAATGTAATATAAAAAGCCAACAATGAAGAGTAAATGTAATATAAAAAGCCAACAATGAAGAGTAAATGTAATATAAAAAGCCAACAGAGTGAATGTAAGATAAAAAGCCAACAATGAAGAGTGAATGTAATATAAAAAGCCAACAATGAAGAGTGAATGTAAGATAAAAAGCCAACAATGAAGAGTAAATGTAATATAAAAAGCCAACAATGAAGAATGAATGTAAGATAAAAAGCCAACAATGAAGAGTGAATGTAAGATAAAAAGCCAACAATGAATAATAAATGTAATATAAAAAGCCAACAATGAAGAATGAATGTAAGATAAAAGCCAACAATGAAGAGTAAATATAATATAAAAAGCCAACAATGAAGAATGAATGTAAGATAAAAAGCCAACAATGAAGAGTAAATCTACTTATATATTTGCCTTATTCTGTCTGTTTGTCTGTTTGTTTGTCTGAAGCTCACGGATGGGATTTTTCATAACCATCGGTGCTTCAGTGGTAGAATGCTCGCCTGCCACGCGGGCGGCCCGGGTTCGATTCCCGGCCGATGCATTTTTTTTTTTTTTTACAATTTTTAAAACTCATTTATATATTATACAAGAATGACATCCACGGCGCCAATTTATAATTGTAACGAATAGTATTTGAATAAAAGCATTTAATCGGGTAAAACCCGGGCGTTGCCCGGGTCATTCGTATCTACTTATATATTTGCCTTATTCTGTCTGTTTGTTTGTCTGAAGCTCACGGATGGGAATTTTCATAACAATCGGTGGTTCAGTGGTAGAATGCTCGCCTGCCACGCGGGCGGCCCGGTTTCGATTCCCGGCCGATGCATTTTTTTTTTTTTTTTTTTTACAATTTTTAAAAATCATTTATATATTATACAAGAATGACATCCACGGCGCCAATTTATAATTGTAACGAATAGTATTTGAATAAAATAATTTAATCGGGTAAAACCCGGGCGTTGCCCGGGTCATTCGTATATAATAATTGTATAAACGAATGCAAGACAAAATCACCGCGAATGTTTCTTTTTTTTAGGCAATTTCTTTTTAAGGCAATTATCGTTATTTATCGTTAATTTTTGTTTCGATTTTATTGAAAAAAAACGATATTGTGCCTTTAAAAAATGATCTTTATTACTATGCAGTTTTCTATTTAGTCAATATACCTAAGTTCATGTTGCAAATGTAATTATCTCTATCGATTTAGTAGGTGAAATGCAAAAAAAAAATCGACATGATGGAATCTTTATGAAAATTCACATTTTTATTTTTATATTTTCAAGACACACACAGTTTGGGGCGGGACGTTTCACAAGAGAGACATCCACGGCGCCAATTTATAATTGTAACGAATAGTATTTTAATTAAAACATTTTAAAAACACACAGTTTGGAACGGGACGTTTCACAAGAGTGACATGCATGGCGCCAATTTATAATTGAAACGAATAGTATTTGAATTAAAACGTTTTTAAAATATATACGCACTCGGGTAAAACCCGGGCGTTGCCCGGGCCATTCGTCTAGTATAATATAAAAAGCCAACAATGAAGAGTGAATGTAAGATAAAAAGCCAACAATGAAGAGTAAATGTAATATAAAAAGCCAACAGAGTGAATGTAAGATAAAAAGCCAACAATAAGAGTGAATGTAATATAAAAAGCCAACAATGAAGAATGAATGTAAGATAAAAAGCCAACAATGAAGAGTGAATGTAATATAAAAAGCCAACAATGAAGAATGAATGTAAGATAAAAAAAGCCAACAATGAAGAGTGAATGTAAGATAAAAAGCCAACAATGAAGAGTAAATGTAATCTAAAAAGCCAACAATGAAGAATGAATGTAAGATAAAAAGCCAACAAAGAAGAGTAAATATAATATAAAAAGCCAACAATGAAGAGTGAATGTAAGATAAAAAGCCAACAATGAAGAGTAAATGTAATATAAAAAGCCAACAGAGTGAATGTAAGATAAAAAGCCAAAAATGAAGAGTGAATGTAATATAAAAAGCCTACAATGAAGAATGAATGTAAGATAAAAAGCCAACAATGAAGAGTGAATGTAATATAAAAAGCCAACAATGAAGAATGAATGTAAGATAAAAAGCCAACAATGAAGAGTGAATGTAATATAAAAAGCCAACAGAGTGAATGTAAGATAAAAAGCCAACAATGAAGAGTGAATGTAATATAAAAAGCCAACAATGAAGAATGAATGTAAGATAAAAAGCCAACAATGAAGAGTGAATGTAATATAAAAAGCCAACAATGAAGAATGAACGTAAGATAAAAAGCCAACAATGAATAGTGAATGTAAGATAAAAAGCCAACAGAGTGAATGTAAGATAAAAAGCCAACAATGAAGAGTGAATGTAATATAAAAAGCCAACAATGAAGAATGAATGTAAGATAAAAAGCCAACAATGAAGAGTGAATGTAATATAAAAAGCCAACAAAGAAGAATGAATGTAAGATAAAAAGCCAACAATGAATAGTGAATGTAAGATAAAAAGCCAACAATGAAGAGTAAATGTAATATAAAAAGCCAACAATGAAGAATGAATGTAAGATAAAAAGCCAACAATGAAGAGTGAATGTAAGATAAAAAGCCAACAATGAATAGTAAATGTAATATAAAAAGCCAACAATGAAGAATGAATGTAAGATAAAAAGCCAACAATGAAGAGTAAATATAATATAAAAAGCCAACAATGAAGAGTGAATGTAAGATATAAAGCCAACAATGAGGGGAAATGTAATATAAAAAGCCAACAATGAAGAATGAATGTAAGATAAAAAGCCAACAATGAAGAGTGAATGTAATATAAAAAGCCAACAATGAAGAATGAATGTAAGATAAAAAGCCAACAATGAAGAGTGAATGTAATATAAAAAGCCAACAATGAAGAGTGAATGTAAGATATAAAGCCAACAATGAGGGGAAATGTAATATAAAAAGCCAACAGAGTGAATGTAAGATAAAAAGCCAACAATGAAGAGTGAATGTAATATAAAAAGCCAACAATGAAGAATGAATGTAAGATAAAAAGCCAACAATGAAGAGTGAATGTAAGATAAAAAGCCAACAATGAAGAATGAATGTAAGATAAAAAGCCAACAATGAAGAGTGAATGTAAGATAAAAAGCCAACAATGAAGAGTAAATGTAATATAAAAAGCCAACAATGAAGAATGAATGTAAGATAAAAAGCCAACAAAGAAGAGTAAATATAATATAAAAAGCCAACAATGAAGAGTGAATGTAAGATATAAAGCCAACAATGAAGAGTAAATGAAATATAAAAAGCCAACAGAGTGAATGTAAGATAAAAAGCCAAAAATGAAGAGTGAATGTAATATAAAAACCCAACAATGAAGAATGAATGTAAGATAAAAAGCCAACACGGAAGAGTGAATGTAATATAAAAAGCCAACAATGAAGAATGAATGTAAGATAAAAAGCCAACAATGAAGAGTGAATGTAAGATAAAAAGCCAACAATGAAGAGTAAATGTGATATAAAAAGCCAACAATGAAGAATGAATGTAAGATAAAAAGCCAACAATGAAGAGTAAATATAATATAAAAAGCCAACAATGAAGAGTGAATGTAAGATATAAAGCCAACAATGAGGGGAAATGTAATATAAAAAGCCAACAATGAAGAATGAATGTAAGATAAAAAGCCAACAATGAAGAGTGAATGTAATATAAAAAGCCAACAATGAAGAATGAATGTAAGATAAAAAGCCAACAATGAAGAGTGAATGTAATATAAAAAGCCAACAATGAAGAGTGAATGTAAGATATAAAGCCAACAATGAGGGGAAATGTAATATAAAAAGCCAACAGAGTGAATGTAAGATAAAAAGCCAACAATGAAGAGTGAATGTAATATAAAAAGCCAACAATGAAGAATGAATGTAAGATAAAAAGCCAACAATGAAGAGTGAATGTAATATAAAAAGCCAACAATGAAGAATGAATGTAAGATAAAAAGCCAACAATGAAGAGTGAATGTAAGATAAAAAGCCAACAATGAAGAGTAAATGTAATATAAAAAGCCAACAATGAAGAATGAATGTAAGATAAAAAGCCAACAAAGAAGAGTAAATATAATATAAAAAGGCAACATTGAAGAGTGAATGTAAGATATAAAGCCAACAATGAAGAGTAAATGAAATATAAAAAGCCAACAGAGTGAATGTAAGATAAAAAGCCAAAAATGAAGAGTGAATGTAATATAAAAACCCAACAATGAAGAATGAATGTAAGATAAAAAGCCAACACGGAAGAGTGAATGTAATATAAAAAGCCAACAATGAAGAATGAATGTAAGATAAAAAGCCAACAATGAAGAGTGAATGTAAGATAAAAAGCCAACAATGAAGAGTAAATGTGATATAAAAAGCCAACAATGAAGAATGAATGTAAGATAAAAAGCCAACAATGAAGAGTAAATATAATATAAAAAGCCGAGCCGAAGATACTATTCCTTTAACTTCCAATTACCGAGGGAACCAATTAATATTGATTTTATTCAACTTATCGAGTATTTCTCAAGGGACCGGGAAAAAATGTTCACTAGATAAAACTATGATTTTCTAATGTAGAAAATTAGGAAAGACAAAATTCAGGATGACAAGGCACACAGGGACCGGGAAAAAATGTTCACTTTATCGAGAGATTCAAATTTACGAGTTTCAAATTATCAAAATATATCTTTTTTTTTTATTTTTTTAATAAGTTTTTAGAGAATTGTTTTAACAAATGTTCGCTAGGCAAACCTTTACTCGGGTAAAACCCCGGGCGAAGCCGAGTACGTTTTATAAGTTTAAAGATATTTGTTTTAACAAATGTTCGTTAGACAAACATTCACTCGGGTAAAACCCGGGCGAAGCCCGGCACATCCGCTAGTAATATAATAATATTCAACCAATGACTACCTTTTACAGAATGGTTTTGTATTGTCATTTTAATTACCCTCTCCTTTTTTCATGGAAAGAGTGACAAGTTAGAGAGAGTCTTTAAATGCCAAAGGCCTAAATAAATTTAGTAAATAAAGAGTGACCGTTATTAAGAAATAACTAGCATTCAATGATTTCATCATAATCCACAATTATCTTCATTATTTACCATTTTACTTATAACTATGGCTACCTTTAATAACAATAATAAAAATATAAAAATAACGATAAAGTATGGTCTTGATTTTGGACTAATTAAAAAACAAAATCTATTTTTGGGGACTAATTTCAATTGCGGTAGCTGGTCGTATCGTAGTTAACGATTGTCCAGTTTCTTTTCGATGAAAAATCATGCGGGATAATTTTCAAATGTCATTTTACAATCTCAAGCCGCATTAAATTTTATTGTATTATAAATTACTTTATGTATTATTTACGAACGGAAAAATATGTCCAGGGTAGTCTAGTGGTCATGGCATCTGCCCGGTAAGCGGAACACTGTGGGTTCGATTCCCTACCTGGACACTTTTATTTTTCCGTTTATCATTACTCTTCACAATTCATCCTTTCACACCTCATCTTTTAAGGTTAGAATTAATCGTTATTTCTCCTTAAAATAAATTTTGATTTTTCATTGAAAAGAAATTCATGCGGGATAATTTTCAAATATCGATTTACAATTACAAGCCGCATTATATTACATTGTATACTCACCACTTGTATACTTTCAAATAAAAATAGAAGAATTTGAAAGTTTGCACCTGTAAAAATATTTCTTCCAACGCTATACAGTAAAACTTGCGAATTAAGCCGCCACTCAAGAAACCGAGCTAAGTAGTTGGATGGAGTTCACGTTATTATGGATTAAACCGGGTAGAATTACTTAGAAAAATGGAATCCAAATTTGTGGAATGCATCTTACTTAAGGATTTCTATACGTCTTATATTTTATCGCTACTCGATTACTTCAAAACAAAATTTCATTAATATTTTTATAAATTAAGAATTTATAATTTTAAAACTGCCTAATAAGGTATAAAACTAATATAAAAATAAATCGCGCTGATGTTGCCATGTTTGGAAAAATCTCTCTTAACCGAGGGCTATCGCTTTGAAGAACAAATCTTTGCTCACAACTATTTCGTTACGACTTGAAACAGAGCTAGTTCAAGATAATTGTCTCAAGTACTTTATAATACCAGACTAGGATGAAAATTTCAGTTAAAAATATTGAGAATTTTACTCTCCACAAAACCTACTAATCCAAACTCCTATAAATTCAAATGAAGATCTCATTAGGAAGTACATAGAGCTAAAGAAGGAAATTGGAGTGAGGGTTTCTCGAGTCAATTAAATAAGATACCCCAGGAAGAACGCTAAATAATCGATGGTCTTGAATATTCAACTAGCAAATCTTTTATCAAAGAAATCCAATATTCTTCCATCAATTGCACTCTTTGTATTCTAAGGATTTCTGGAGATGGATCGTCTCAAATTAAGGTCGAATTTTAGCGAGATGCACGAGGTGGGTCATCTGAGCCAATGGGGTAATTTTCCTTTCTTCCCTGATGGTAGCGAAACTGCATTAAGAGGAATTGAATCTGCTGCTAAGATAAAAATTTCCTTTCACTATATTTAAAAGGAGCGCAAATAAAATTTTCCTCTGTAAATTGAATATATATATAAATATATCTCTAAATAAATTTTTGTATGTGCATTCTTTTATATTTGTGTTCGTCTTTTCGAATTAACTTTATTTATTATATATATTTTTGAGATTAAATATATTTATAAGATGCATATCTGAATCTTGTATTTATAAGAGAGTGATGTATGATAGGTATATCATTTGAAGTTATGTAAATATCATATACGGGGATAATATTGAATTGATTCACAAAGCCATTTGAAATATAGCAGATATAATATGAAAACAATGAAAAGCTATATATGATATAAATAAATTTGGCAGTGAAATTTATCCCTATCTAGTCTGAACAATTAAACTCCTAACAATTGAATTATTTTTATATCTTAATTGTTTGATGTAGTTTTCTTTAGAAAAAAAAAGGCAAATGCAATCAGTAATTTACCTCATATAGCAGACAATATTCGATTCTATCGCGTTTATATTGGACAATGTGTATTTTACAAGAGGTGGTTTAAAATTGGCCTATTAAGTGATATTGTAATAAGTGGGAAAATTATTCATAAAATAGACGTTATAAAAATATAAATTAAATGAATTAAAACACAATTATTTATTTATATATACTAACATACGAATATCTGTCGAAATTTGATTTTAGGGACGGATATAAAATATAAGTTGATATTTAAACTAAAAATATCAAGAAATAAATTTAACAGTACATTGAACGGACCGACTAGATTTCAACGTCTATAAAAATTGTACGTCGCGCCGAAAGTAAAAAAAAATTGTTGATAAAATTCAATAAATATATTTTATGTTGTATATTCTGATCTCTAGAGAAAATATTCCAATATATCAGTTTCTCTTCCTTCTTTAGAACTAATATTACTGTAATGGCATCTGGTGTTGTCGAAGTCTAAACTACTCTGGTTTCTTTCTTAAATTTGGTAGAATATTCTGATATTGTATATTTATATATATTATCGCTGTGTGTATGAAATAGATAGTTTGTGTTGGGAATGAAAAAAAACGAGTCAAAGAAATTATAACTACAAAAATTTAAACAGAAGCATTTATGTAACATTTATTTTAATTTTTCATATAGAGCATGCCGTGTTGCGAGTAGCGCGTGGTTAAAGTATTAAATTCGAGAAATGAAGGTTTCCATACAAGAATAAAAGACTAACACTTTTATTTGCTGTAGAGGTATCTAAACCTTCAGAAATATTCCGTTATCTGAAAGTTGTAAAGGATAGGAACAATAAATAACAGAAAAGGTATTAAATAGGGTGAAAGTGCTTCCACAGTCTCGAGATTTCATGTTTCAATACGAATCGCATATTTCTTTATTGACCAAACACCCAGGACTACGAGAGATAGGTCAAACGGCTTTCGCATTATCTCACAACTGAACAAGCAGTAAGCCAGTTAAGAAATTAATTCAGCGAACTCAACTTCGACTATTCTCACCCGAAGTTATGGGATTCTTGGAGCCGGTGATGCGACATGGTGCCACCATTGTGATTCCGGAAACAGTAGCCACCTTGGTAAATGATGCTCCTCTTTGTCTTCTTTGAAAGCTTTGGGAGTTTTGTTTTTGATTATAAAATACTTATCGACGCTTCATTTGCACCAAGTGACATTATAATTAACGCCGAGGTATATATTAAATCTCTCCAACCTCTCCTTATGAAAATGAAGAACAGTAGACCTCTGGGTGGCTAAAAAGACATCTTGTCGGGTCGGTGGCTGATGTGGAGGCTGAGGCTGTAGCCATATTCATGTGAAATGTAACACTACATGTGTGTGCTGTGTAGTGAGGAACATCGATATTCAGAAATCGAGCAGTCATCAACGTTGCTTGCCGCACCAAAAATAGCCCCAAAATATAGTGGACATTCTTGAGTTGCTCAAAGCCACAGTTTATTGTTTCAAGAAGCAGTTTGATGAGGCCGACAGTAAGAAAGAGGGATTGGCTGCAAGGAAAAAGCACTCCCGTCAATTGGAAAGGGGGAAAGACGAAGTATTTCTCGAAAATGTAAAGGAGAAGATTGATAGAAATCTTGGAATAATCATCAGGGTAATAGTAAAGGAAATAGACGTTCACTTTATAATAATTGTCATTGTGACTATATAAAAATATATACAAAAGGTAGGAGAGAAGTATATTGAATTAGACAATCGATCCACGTGACGCATAGCAATGTTATATAATACCATGCTTAAAATGCTACAAGATACTATGTGAATAGGAATAACAGGTAGTTTCATGGAGACTCTTCTTTTTGAGAGGTGCGGAGCGCCTTTTTTTATATTTTTAAGTTTTTTTCTTAATCAGCCAGGAGCGATATTTAAATATTTGCGTATATTACAGAGAGAAAAAAAAAACAACAAACAAATTAGAACTTAGAATTAATTATTTACAAATTTAAATGTATATTAATCTACAGAGTTAACATAATTTATATAGACAAAGTGGCTGATATAAGAGAGTTAAATCATTTAGATCAGGGAACAATCGATGTCTCACTTCTGTATAGTTCGGACAGTCGTAGATAAGGGGAAGAGCAGTTTGTTCAGTTTCTCCGCAGGAACAATTAAGTTTTTCTTTTTGGCCCGCCATCTATCGGGGATTAGGTACAAGACACTCGCCGAGCTGCCGATGTATGATTTAGTTACAAGCTATGTAAACAATTATGGCTATCACAATTTATTTCTTACTTATATATTTTATAAGGTACATATATATAATTGTTGCGTATTGTTCATCTCTATTTGATATCCAAAAGGATTTTAATGTTTAATTTGAACCTTCTATAAACATTTATATCAAAGTGAGTATGAAAAATTATAGATTCCTATATAAATGTCGTATGTAAAAGTTTGATAAGATATAATGAATCTCACTACACTTTTTAAAATAAAATTATTGTTATAAAGTTGGTAGAAAACAAGCTGTCACACAGCATGCCTGGTCGAGGCGACATCGATATATCCATTATATTATAATTTGTTGGTTCGACTTCACTCTTTTCTATATATATTTCATGTCGTAACTTTGTTTTTTTAAGAATGATATTTCAAATATTTAATATAATATTTCTTTCATCTTGCTATTGATACCTAAATTGTGGAATTATTCTAAGCAGTCAACCTCCTAGAAGTTATACGATAAGTAAGAGCTGATTACTAAAATAGCCAAAATCGAATTATTAAACTCGAGAAAAAAATATTATTTATTTTATAGTCCAGAAATACGATAACAATCGAGGCTTCGTCTATTGTAGTTAAATACCGATCGTGCGATTTGCGCACAATACGTCTCCCATCAAGATAAACACCGAAGATCAAGGGAAGACAACATGGAAAGTTTAAAAAATCATCTTAAGTCGGATTATTCCTGTACTTATATGTTTACTTGCATGGAATAAATATAATTTTTACCATTTTGGCCTATCTTTTATAATACTCTATTATCAGAAAATGTATAAAACATTTTCAATTTTGATAAATATATTATCATGTTCTCTCTATTTATTCTTATTTATTCATATTTATTTAATATTGTGTGTTTTTAACTATTTATAATCATATATGAACGATTCAATAAATTAGCTTCAAACTCAATATCTTTCTCTTCGAAATTACACCCTTTGTAACCCCTAAATTCACGATAAACCTCTTCCCCTCTTTCATTATAAATTAAGATTTTAGTCTCTCATTTGACAAATTGAGACCATCCACTGAACACGCAAAAGGTTGAAAATTTATCACCATCAATACTCTATTACGAAAAAAATTAAAGTTTCTTTCGGTGCCCAATCATCTATCAATAAACTTTTACAGAATTAAATTCCATTTTAAAACACATATATAGCGAGATATTACTTTATTTATTTAAAAATAATAATAAATCTCGTCAACGATCTTAATTCCAAATGTAGAAAAAAAATTAATACAGATTTAATCCTACAGAGAGAGATCATAATTCAAAGTAATCTATAGTTTGGGGAAAGAGACTCACGGGTTGAATTCAGATCTAATGGGTGAGGAACGGGAAGAAGATAAATACATATGGGCCGACGGAAGAAAAAAGAAGAAAATGAACCATTATGACCGAAACCAAAATCCGGAATATCATTAATGGCGGCAGCCAGTAATTCATCATCGATGCTGTGGTTGTAGGGGAAGTCACCTCGGCCAGATTAATGCCGCCGATAGAGAGAAGTAAGATAAATGAACAGGAGGTGACGAATGGTGAGACCGCAGACACCTGGCTCATCCCGGCCTGCCGCATTCTTCACATCCCGTCACTCATTGGTCTCTGTTGATGAACACGCTGCTACTTCTCATTCTAGGCTTGCTATTATTTCTAGAAGCTCTCTCTTTTGATCAATAGAACCATGACTTAAATTAATCCCCCCGCGTACATCGCTTCATGCAAACTTTTCACGCAATAGGATAATGATTTTCAAGATAGCATATAAATCTGCAATATATTTTGTGTTTGTCAACTTGGTCTACCTCTATATCGCCTTTAATCGTTCGATAAAGAGACGTTAAAGTGAAGCCGAGAAGGAAACAATAAGAATATTTAGGCCCAAAGACAAGAACCAGATTATATTCCTGCCAAACAATGGTTGGGCGTCGCAGTGTCACGCCCAGAGCAATGGCCGTTCACATCCCACCTGCCTTCAAGAATGGTCAGTGCTTACGGTAACACCATTCAAATCTGGACTTGGCCTTCTCATCATTGTGTACGGCCTTCCATTCTACTCCGACCTCGATAACTCCACTGGTTACCTCATATTTAAATAGCTATTTTAACAAAAGGATATTAATCTATAGAAATAAAAACCTTTTCTGTCAAAATAAACGCTAATACTATGCGCCTTCTATTAAACACTATCAGATTAGGATCGAAGTCAAAACACCAGATTTGGAAAATATGGTACCTACCCTGCACTGATGTGAATTACAGCCCGAAACGATGGTTTCCAGGTGGGTGTTCTGAATTGTGCAATGTTGGTGTTGTGTCCTTGTCATCGACCCGATTCTGCTAGTTTGCAGACGGTCAATTGATCGCGCTTAGATTTAATGTCAATTTTGAAGGGAGAGGTTAACCTTCTTATCTATTTTTCTGTAATATCTAAACTCTACTAAACCTCTACTTACAGGGAATGGCTAGGCGGATGTCAGGAAGTATTGAAGACATCAGCCAATAGGGAGACAGGATCTAACTGAAGATTTAACTCAAGCGGTATATATATTTAAATATAAGATTGACGTTATTTTTGTTCCCCTTTAATATATACATATCCCATATATCAAAAATATATTTTATTTTTGTTAGTAATATTTTAATATGATATTTTCATGCATTAATCCCTCCTATTTTTGTATATTTTACACAACTATATTACTGTGATCTAATTTCGATATGTGGCGCTGAGTTTGTTCATACAAAATAATAAGTTATTATGTCTTGACAAAGGTTGGTGATTAGTCAACCGAAATGTTGGATAATTGATTTATTTTATTTATCTAATAATACAGGTTGAGATTTCTCTCTCTCCATATATATATAGATATGTGTGTGTAGGATAATACAAAGTTTTACTGACAAACATGATACAAACTCCTATTCAATATTTGACCTAGTCAGCTATATTAGGAAATGGGTATTGAGAGAATGAGGTAATTCTATTTTACTATATTGATACCATTTGAAGAATTGTTGAAAATAAACTGTTGGGTAGTTTTGTGAGAGTTCTAATGAAGTTATAACGTATTGGAATATTTCATCATTTAACCGTATCGAGGTTAGCTCGTTTCGTATTGGGTACAAGACTAGTTGGTAGAAAGGATCACAATGTTTCATCGAATGCGATGGAACTTTCAAGAATAACTGTCTCTCTCTCTATGCGTGTCAATGCAAAAAAAATCGAGCTGCGCTCATATCGTTAAATTTACAAGAAGCGCAAAGTCAGATCCATACAATGCGTGAAGAGTTAAAATATCAAAATATTGTAAAATATATTACTCTAAGATATTTTTCAAAAATATAGATATAAAACCTTTGGTGTCAAAAGCAGGTAGAAGTTTCTGTAATCGAGCCCATGATTTTATAATCAATATAGAACTTGTTGCTCAATGCAAGCACTGGGTAAAAATACACTGCAAGCTGATTTTCTAATGTACTCCACATGATTTGCTAGTGTCACATGATAATAGAAAACAAATAAAAGAGCGAATAAAGCCGATACCATAACGATTTCCTGATTTAATTAGCCTATCAGTGGTGCGGTACATACAGAGTATATATATCCTCTTTATATTATATAGAAATAAAAACTCCTACAAATCTACCATTTTATGAACAATAATCTCTTGGAAAAAAAATTGTAAAATAAAGAAAGTCTAGACCCGTCCCTAATATTATAGAAATTGCATAAAACTATTACCTTCATCAAAGTCTAAGAGTTTCCATTTTTAAAGTCATGTTTCTGTAAGAATCAAGAAGAGCTATATAGAGTGTGATAAAGAGAAGAAGTTCGAGTTCCACCAAGGAAAGCCCCTCCCTGAAACAATCTCGTTACACAACTTCGTTAGTCGGACCCAGCCGCGTGCAAGGGAATAAAAACAGAATAGATTCACGCGCGAGGTAGGATTTCTGAATTATAGATAAGCACAGTGCCTTTTTATGCCTTTTGGTTAAGCCAGTTAACGCCACCCTCCCTTTCCTTTTTTCCCTTCAGAATATTATAATTGGACAAACGCATAATGGATTGCTCTCCCTTCTTTAAAATTTGCTTAGTCGCGGGGGATGATTTATAATTCGTGAAGAATGGCGTTTTTGTTTCCTGCCCAAGTTGTTTAAACTTGGCCGTTTGATTAAAATTTGGTTCTAACTCTGTACCTCTTTTGCCTTTTTTGTGTGTATAAAATTGTCAAGTGAACAAAAAACTCTACTTATTTGAAAGCCGTCTGCTACTGTAATAAAAATAAAATAAATTACTTCTTCTCTCACATTATCTGCTGTTCTCTTTGTTAAAATTGTTCAAATTCTATTGTGAGCGTACCCACAAATTAAACCCTCATATGAGCGATCCATTCCCTGAATGATCAACTTTATAAAATAATAACCGAAACGACTTGACATTATAGTGCCCTAACCTCCGATTGAGACCACTTCCAGAAGAGACCAGAGAGAATTAGACAGGTTTCAGGGTTTTAATAAAGATAGAATCTACTGAACAAACAATTGTAAAGAATACATTTCGTATAAACATTCTCTTCAAACGACCCGGCGTCTCTCGGCTTCTGTCTGAGGAAATGTTTTCGCAACTGATATAGATTGAAATAATGTCCAGCATTATTATTAGTAGTGGCAATAGTAATGATATTGTATTTAGTTTATATATTACTATATCATTAGCCTGCTCAACGTGAACAGTAAAGCATCCAAGTCTAAGCCTCATTAAAGTTTATCTAAGCTAATTAATGTAGGGCATCAACCCATGGTACATGCTACGCAACAATTTAAAAGGAATTAAACTTTAAAATAGGTCTGCGATAAACCCGAACTATTACACGCCGCTAAATCTTTCCATTACATAGAAAGAAGATCAAGTGACAGATCTCCCTTCAGTACATAGAATAAATTAGCCGAATATTAATAAATCCTAAACATAACCTGAACAAAAAAAAACGAATAGTTATAATTTATATTTTTATTTAAATCGATAAATCCTCGCCTGAATGAAGTCAATACGCGTTGTAATTGTCAAATTGCCGAATAAATATAACTTCCTTCACAACCTACTGAGTTAAATATCTCAATATTTGTCAAGTATTTCATAATTCAGCGATAAAATCCTTTAACAAAGTACTAAGCTGTAGCACATTCTGGTAGATGAATTTACAAAATTGCTGATAATAAAAATCACTATGCAAAAAAAAAACAAAACGAGAAATTTAGACGAGCAATCAATGGCGGAAATAAAACAAAAATAAATTAAATATATTGTCACAGATTTTTCCCACTAAATATTACACAAAATAAAAAAACTGATTAATTTATACATTTAATAAATTTGAAAAAATTGTAACATTCTCTTCGATTTAGGACAATAATGAAGCTTAACAGTAGAATAAAACCTCGAAATTCTTCAACACTACTTTTATCAATATGAAAATATGAAAAATTACATTCTATAAATGCTTCATTAATAAAGAATAATATTTATATGCAAATATCGGCGCAGAATATGTTTTTATATTTATAATTGATATTACATTTCATCTTTCTATATAAATAAATATGTATGTTTTCCTGTGTAGTTTCTACCTATATTTCTACAAAACTTGGCTTTTTTGGAAGAAACATTGTCACTCTGAAAGGATTCGTTGTCACGGTTCGACCCCGAAGTAGGAAATCAGCTGAAGAGAATCTGTATATTCGTCTTGTTCCGCCTATGTTTTCCCATTCGACCGACACCATTCAAAGTGACCAAGTAATTGCTGCAAGATGATTTTTTGTATGAAGCCAGATCATCAGAAAGCTCCAAACTAAATCCGAAAATAATACAGAGTCGAGCAGAACGCCATATACTCCATCTCCTGCCAACAACGTATCTTACATAGGAGAGACCAACAGATCAATAGACACAATAATCAAAGAGCATAGCCGTAATATCATAAACCAAGATAAAAATTCCTTAATATTTCAGCATAAAGGTTTTACAGGTCACTAGTTCAGCCTAAATGTTACATGTGTTTTTGTGTTTGACATATAATTAACATATTATCCAAATACAATAGACTCTAATAATATAATATTTAATCTAGAAATAAAAATACAGCATAAGCAGAATTGGTCTACCTCAGCAGTTCCAGCATATTCAACGCAGATAATTCCATATTCCACTACAGTTATAAACAATTTATGATTATTTTTATTTTTTAAATATATTTTAGTAAATCTTAATAAAATATGTATTTTGCACCCTTTTGCGGAGCTATTGATTGATCTAATAAGGCGCCGCCGGGTGAAGCTTGTCTCATTTCTGAATAAAAGAAACTCTTCGCAAATATCTCTGGATTTGTGGCTCAAGTAAAATCCCAATATTTCCTCTTTGCAGTAAGGATGGTAGATGTTTGTTTTATGTGCGAAATAAACATTCTTGGTTTCATTTCTTATATATAGATGGCGCGTTATTTCCTTTAATTGATTTATGCCTAACTGGCTTTTTCCTTTTTTTT
>CP092875.1:25320472-25372099 GCA_030710605.1 Cordylochernes scorpioides
AATAATTCTTTAAAATAAAATTCATAAACGAAGTGAAATAACTTGGGAAAATTGAGGGAAATTTATAATGGTTTAATTGCGTTAATTGCATGAAGGAAACTCTAATGTTTCAACCGATTTGGAAACTTCTAGGTGCCAGGCCGCGTCTTGTTAAAATGTGAATACTTGCCAAACCTTTCTTGCGGACCTTATTTTGATAGATTCGTTATAAAATTCGTGCGTTATATAATATTGTTTAAATTTATCAATATATAGAGAGAGTTTCAAGATAAAAAAATTGAATATAACATGAAAATCATCAGCCATTGTCTGGCCTACTCATTTATCAATGATCTTGCTAATCTTTTACTGTTGTTTCCCAATCTGCTTAAGCTAGAGTTTATAGTTCTTCAGTTAGTCTGTCGTTCTTGTTTCCATAGCTTCCATTGTTTCAATTATTTTTTGTTTGTTGGACTGTTGAAGTTGTGAAGGTAAGATACTAAGCAACACTAGACACACATTATAATTAGGTTGAAAACTTGTTTACTAAGTATAGATATCAGGCAACATATTAAATTTCGAGAAGGTTAAGTTGGTCGTTTTATATCAAACCTATTATTTTATATCAAACGGACAAATTTCTTTCTCTGAAACCAACTTCATCACACACATACAGCTTTATTAAGACCACCGGTATTATACAGATTCACCACAGGAAGGAAGCATAGATGGAGCCCCTATACTCCAAGAAGCGCAGAACCCAACATCCTCCATGTTCGAACACATGTGCAGTGGCCACAAAATCCACCGTGCATAGGTTAGCGTATCACTGAAAAGGCGAGTGTGGAATCAGTCGCGTTCTAGTCTTCGTTTTCCTCATCTAAAACCAACTTCATCAGAGAGTTGAGATGTTTGAGTTTTATTTTCTCAAATTCACAAAATAAATATTTTATGACGAGCAGAATTATATTATTTATACAGTATAAACACGATGCATTAGCGCGTCATCTGTTATTGGAAATTCGAATTATTTTTTATGCGTATGATCCTTTTAAATATTAAGTTTTTTTAAATACTCTTACGGAAAATTTCCATTATTTTTATCATTGTAGTAAGGGCAGTGGAATTTATTTTAATTTAAAATAATCGCTTTTGCGTCATAAATAGTTAAAATTCCCAAATTATATATTATATATTATACACATAACAAAATAATATCATTATATGCAATGGAATTAAATAAATATAAAAATATTTACCGAGTATCTCTATTCAGAAATTGGGAGGCAAGCTTTCACGCGGTCGCGCTTCATCAGGCCATTGACTCCGACCGAATTGCCTCCCAAATTCTCGGCAAAAACTCGGCAAATATTTTAATATTTATTCAATTCAATTATAATTGTATTTGAATCTATATTTCAAGTATCATCATATATAACCTAAGTTTACAGAAGGATGATATTAACATACCAAAGGTGCCACCTCTCCATTTAAAAATGCATTAAAATAATTATTTCTGTTTATCATCATGAAGATATACTGGTTGGATTTTGTCTGAATTTACTAAAATGGTATTGCTGCTAATTCTTTATTACAATCTACATACTGGGATGATAAGCAAATATGATTGTAAGGTGAAGACATCAGGCTTCTTCCAGGGATATTCCAGAAACTTGTCCCTTGAAGCCTGAGGTTTATATTGATATATAATGGATTATTCTATCGAAATATGATTGGTTTAATGCATTTTAAATGGAGAGTTGCCTCCTCTATTTAGTACATATTTATATGACACGGACGCCTTCCTGCTTAACTCTCAAATTGTAAGTCAAAAACCTTTTTTATTTTGTGTGTGTGTCTTTAATATAAATATTATTATATTATGAATAACCGCTGAGATGTTCATCGGATTTAGCCATTCCTTATTTTTCAAATTTCAATCATTTCAGTCTAAGGTATATATCTATAAATAATTTTTAATCATGTATAAAATAATGATTAAGTATTGCAATTATCACTGTAAAAGAAACCTAATGGAATTAAGTATAAGAAAATAAATATTAAAGACAATACTAATACCTTTAGATATCTTATACTTAATACCATTAGGTTTCTTTTAAAATTATAATTGCAGCAATTTAAGCATTATTTTATATATGATAAAAAATTATTTATAGATATATACCTTAGACTGCACTGATTAAAATTCGGAAAAAAAAAAGGAATGGCATCAATCCGATGAACACTCTCAGCAGTTATTTAATGTAGTATTAGTGTCTGAAGAAATATTTCAAACCTCAAAATATTTTTTTATTTCGAAAATATGTTTGTTATTTATATTGTACAAATATATATGTGGATAGTACAAAAGAAAAAAATCACTGGGATATTAAGTGAATAATGAAGGCAAAGGTGTCTATATATATATATTCAACACAGTGTTTAAATATTTGTATATTGAAGATGGAAGAACCTAAGAGAGAGAGAGACACGACAATGAGGAAATTTGTTAATGCATTGTAACACACAAATGGTAGAATATCTGCAACCATTAATTTTATAAAAGATAAACATTTTTATAGATTAGATGGCTATAGTAAATATTCAAAGTGTGCAATTTCATTATTTAGCTTAAGCACAATGCTATTTTATGTAGATAAAAGTTTTAAAAAGTGGTCGGAAATGATTTCTTTACAACTTCACAATTGAATTATTCCCAGCTTTCTACAAGTTTCCATTAAATCGCTCCCAAATGAAATAAAGAAAAAAATAAACCGTTTAAAAATCATCGTCCTTAAAATAAAAAAAGGCAATTACTACATTTCTGTAATGTATATTGTTGGGTTGGTCTGTGTGCTGAGAGAGAAAAAGTAAAACAATTTTATATTGTTTGAATTCTAAATGGCGGTTTTTGGAAGAAATAAAAGGCGAGGATTTCCGCGCGCAGAATAAATTTACATATTTACTTACCAGCTTTTTGTTTCGGCTGTTTTAATCTTCAAATATAGGTTTGTCGAGGCATTTCTATCTTCCCATTTTTTATATTTAATCACTCTCTGAATATACACAATATTCTTTACGATTATAAAATATATGTTAATAATTATATATAAGAAGATATGGAATTGGATAAACACTTATGCGTTTTTAAAAAATAAATACAGGCCTTTCTTTAATACCCACCTCTAAAAAACAGCCTATATTGAATAGAGTAAAATTTCCATATAAAATTTTCAATGTAATTTTTACCATAGTAATTCATATTGGGAAGGATTGTTGGAGGGATAGTATAAACTGTTCTTTTTCGGCAGACGCACGACCCGGGGTCGAATCCCGCAATATTGTGTGTGTTTTTTTTTTAAAGAAACTTTATACAAAAGTCCAGTCCTACATACACCAGTGAACGAAAGTAACCAAGCGAAGTTCTGAAGCAATTGTAAGTGCAAAAGTCGAGCTGCTTTCTACCTGTGGTTATCATGGCATGTATCGTGTGTACTTGGGATATAAAAGAACAACACATTTATCATGGGAGACATAGATATACTTTTAATTGTATCTATTATTTTCATACCCAATTATTAACTACAGTTTGTAGTATGGGCATCTTGACCGTGGGTGCAAGGAGTGTGTGTGTGTGTGGGTGTAGCGCAGACCTCTATATATAAATCTTACAATAAGGAAACAAATATGGCGTATATTATGTTTGCGTTTATATGAAGCTTTTACTAGGCTTTCTATTTTCAGTATTTTACTTTGAACTAATTAAATATCAGCCATTAGAGCGTGACCCCTGTATATAAGAAAAAAAACTAGTTGATGTGAACAAATGATCGTGCTGAACATATGGCGTTCTAATGACGTCTATTTAATTTATGTCGAACCGGTTTATTTTAAATCGATTGTAAAAGAACAATGCTCGTTGCGTGTATTTATACTGTCTTCGAGGCTTATGCTCACTTTCACTCATATACTTTTACTAAATATGCTTTACTAAAGTGCTAGAGATATAAGTCGAACAGCGCCTACTATATTATAGGTATTTAAAGCATTTGTCGGGCCGCTACCTGATATATTCATGATGGAGCAAAGATGGAACATACAATCTATGCGGATTTCCAGGTAGGGTCTTAAATATGGTGGCGATATATGTGCACAATATTGGAGCGGGCTTGTAGATGAAACTCGAAGCCGGGTTCACCACAGATATGAGCCTCTCACTATAATTCCTCAATATAACAGTGGGAGATGTTTTATTTTGTGAAAGTTGAAATTTCGCTAGATCGATTTATCTATATATATGACCTACTAATCCCTTATATATAAGTTACGTCTAACTGGCCTATTTATGAATTTATTAGGAAAGAGCATTTATATATTTATATTCATTTATATAAGATATTTATATATAAATTCTCAAAGTGTGTTTTCAAACCTTTACCTATATATATATTCCAAGTATTCTTCTCTAAAGTACAGGTTATTCTGTATATAAACAATAGCCCAGTAAAATATTAGAACGAATTGATAGGTTGAGCAGGGGAAGAAACTGCTGGGAAAGATTCAACCCCAATACGTCCCATTGTAATAAGGACAGTTAGAAGTAGTTATATCCGCTTTAAAAAAATTACACTAAATAGCTTCCTTTATTATATTTTAAAATAGATTCGAATAAGTTTTTATTGGATGTTTAAATTAAATTTAAAACAGAATTAGTAGTATAGAGATACATGTCAAAAATATATTTAGAAATAAATAAGAATATATTATACAAGCTAACTACTAAGTTTTACTGCATGTGGTTTTATGTGTTTAATATAAGTGTCCATAGATAGACTCAAGTAAGAGATGAGATCAATCAAAGCCAGGATGGATGTATCATTCAGACTTCAGGTAACGTCATTTCATTAAATGGAGTGATGTGACACTTAGGAAGATCAAAAATACAATTTTTAAGTTCTTCTCACTAACCTTTCAGACCTCTACGAGGTTTAGTGCGTCCTAGAAAATCCCAGAACAAAGTCAAAGTGAATTATAGATAGAAATAGCGTACTTGTGCCTCTCTCTGAGTGAGAAAAAAAATTGAAACAAATTTGTTTTTCTTTCACAGATCCAGGTACGCCCCTTTTATATAATTATATTCAACGGATCGCCTTTTATATCAAAGTCAAAGTGAGTATTCTAATATTCTCTTTCAGTCGCAAAGTCTTCGTTTTGCTGAAAAATTGAGTGAGGTTTGAAATTACTATATGTGATTTATATTAGATTCAGTCTGGAAACTCCTTAATCCATCTTAGCTTATCATTGACGCTGTAGAATTTGATTGTTTGATGCAGAATGTTATAATTAGTCGGAATGAAATATTGAATGTAGGTTAATTTTAGGCCATTCTTGAGTTGATTAAAAAGGTTTTTTTCACGTTTGGTGGAAAAGGGTAGATGGAAATTATTCCAAGATAAAGTTGAGCTATGAAAAGAAAGCACTTCTCTCCTTTCAAAATAGACGTGAAAAAACGCTCTATCCTTTTATTCGCTATCATAAAATGCAATTAATAAATAACGGAGTGAACAAATACAGTAACTGCATAGAAAATATCCAGTAAGTAGGTAGCAAATATAAGAAGCTTACGTACATGCTTTGTGTGTGAGTGTATAAAGGATTTATCGAAATATATGAAGGTATACTCAAATATTCAGTAAAATCTATAAAGGTATAATTAAATAAAATAATAGTTCGTATAATCCTATATAAACTATTTTATTCAAAGAGAGAGAGAGAGTGAGTGAGTTATCCCTATTTGATTGATATAACCTTGTGTCCTATATTTGTTGTATAAAATATTTTAAAAGATAAATAAATTATATATCATAAATGTGGGTTTAAATATAAATCCTCTCCTCATTGCATACCTACTCGGGTATCCCGGGTATTACCTGGTTGTTTGAGTAGCACAAATATGGAGCAGTTATCCTCTAGTAGCATCTCTATGTTTTGAATATTATGTTACTTCAACTTTCGCTACCGTGGAGTTCCGTGGTTCTTCTTCTAGTCCTCGGTGTTTGTTGCCCTGATTGGTATTGGTGGCGTGTATCGTTTCATTTTTGTAAGTAAATATATATATATATATATATATATTTATTTATTGGTTATGCAACATAACCACTTTCACTCAATTTCCTTGTTGGCTCGCTGAATCGTGTTGAGATAAAATCTTAAAATTAAATTTTTAACTTGCATAATATTAATAGTGAAACAATAATTACAACCCGAGAATAGGATAAATTTTATAAAATATTGTCAAAAATTGCAAACTATAAATAGGCCAAGAGGTTGAATCATTATAAATTTCCCTCTGGTACTAACTGCGATAATTTGTATTGTGTGCTTAGTATATTAATTAAATACAGAACGATCAATTTACAAAGTGGGACCATACATTGATCTGTCAGAAGATTGTGTGTCTGAGGAAACCAAATAATTACTCGGCTGCACCACAAGGGGAACTTCTTAATTATTTATCAAACGACAATGGGAGGTAATTGGCGTAAAGTAAATATTTGGACAAGTGTCACATATTGGTTTATCTGCTGCAACTTCCCTGTCTGCGACTTCCTTGTTGAATTGGTGTCGCCTTTTCTCACTAATATTTCATTCTTCACGACTTGAAAACTCTTTCTCATATACACATATTGAGAAATAAAGTGCTATAAATATGTTAAAATATAAAAATTGATAAAATGTAGCTTAGACTAAACTCAAATACGTGCAAAATAAACGCAGTATATCGATAGATCAAATTTGTCTCTTGTTCACGTGTTCTATGCACGTTTCTTTCGTGCTGACGAAGTGGATGAAACCCCATTACCCATCCATCACAGCAGTACAAATGGACGCGCATCTAATTCACGAACAATTGCTTCAAAAATAAATGGTTTGTTCTTTCAGAATTTTGTGTTTGTTTTTTATTTGAAAGTTTCCAGTAAAACTCAAGTTAGGTCTTATTATTGGTCATCTATATAATAATATAATAATATTCAACCAATGACTACCTTTTATAGAATGGTTTTGTAGTGTCATTTTAATTACCCTCTCCTTTTTTCTTGGAAAGAGTGACAAGTTAGAGAGATTCTTTAAATGCCAGAGGCCTAAATAAATTTAGTAAATAAAGAGTGACCGTTATTAAGAAATAACTAGCATTCAATGATTTCATCATAATCCACAATTATCTTCATTATTTACCATTTTACTTATAACTATAGCTACCTTTAATAACAATAAAAAAAATATAAAAATAACGATAAAGTATGGTCTCGATTTTGGACTAATTAAAAAACAAAAAATATTTTTGGGGACTAATTTCAATTGCGGTAGCTGGTCGTATCGTAGTTAAGATAACGATTGTCGAGTTTCCTTTCGATAAAAAACCATGCGGGATAATTTTCAAATGTCATTTTACAATCTCAAGCCGCATTATATTTTATTGTATTATAAATTACTTTATGTATTATGTACGAACGGAAATATATGTCCAGGGTAGCCTAGTGGTCATGGCATCTGCCCGGTAAGCGGAACACTGTGGGTTCGATTCCCATCGCTGGACACTTTTATTTTTCCGTTTATCATTACTCTTCACAATTCATTCTTTCATACCTCATCTTTTAAGGTTAGAATTAATCGTTATATCTCCTTAAAATAAATTTTGATTTTTCATTGAAAAGAAACTCATGCGGGATAATTCTCAAATATCGATTTACAATTACAAGCCGCATTATATTGCATTGTATACTCACCACTTGTATACTTTCAAATAAAAAAAAATAATAGAAGAATTTGAAAGTTTGCACCTGTAAAAATATTTCTTCCAACGCTATACAGTAAAACTTGCGACTTAAGCCGCCACTCAAGAAACCGAGCTAAATAGTTGGATGGAGTTCACGTTATTATGGATTAAACCGGGTAGAATTACTTAGAAAAATGGAATCCAAATTTGTGGAATGCATCTTACTTAAGGATTTCTATACGTTTTATATTTTATCGCTACTCGATTACTTCAAAACAAAATTCCATTAATATTTTTATAAATTAAGAATTTATAATTTTAAAACTGCCTAATAAGGTATAAAACTAATATAAAAATAAATCGCGCTGATGTTGCCATGTTTGGAAAAATCTCTCTTAACCGAGGGCTATCGCTTTGAAGAACAAATCTTTGCTCACAACTATTTCGTTACGACTTGAAACAGAGCTAGTTCAAGATAATTGTCTCAAGTACTTTATAATACCAGACTAGGATGAAAATTTCAGTTAAAAAATATTGAGAATTTTACTCTCCACAAAACCTACTAATCCAAACTCCTATAAATTCAAATGAAGATCTCATTAGGAAGTACATAGAGCTAAAGAAGGAAATTGGAGTGAGGGTTTCTCGAGTCAATTAAATAAGATACCCCAGGAAGAACGCTAAATAATCGATGGTCTTGAATATTCAACTAGCAAATATTTTATCAAAGAAATCCAATATTCTTCCATCAATTGCATTCTTTGTATTCTAAGGATTTCTGGAGATGGATCGTCTCAAATTAAGGTCGAATTTTAGCGAGATGCACGAGGTGGGTCATCTGAGCCAATGGGGTAATTTTCCTTTCTTCCCTGATGGTAGCGAAACTGCATTAAGAGGAATTGAATCTGCTGCTAAGATAAAAATTTCCTTTCACTCTCTATATTTAAAAGGAGCGCAAATAAAATTTTCCTCTGTAAATTGAATATATATATAAATATATCTCTAAATAAAATTTTGTATGTGCATTCTTTTATATTTGTGTTCGTCTTTTCGAATTAACTTTATTTATTATATATATATTTTGAGATTAAATATATTTATAAGATGCATATCTGAATCTTGTATTTATAAGAGAGTGATGAATGATAGGTTTATTATTTGAAGTTATGTAAATATCATATACGGGGATTATATTGAATTGATTCACAAATTATTTGAAATATAGCAGATATAATATGAAAACAATGAAAAGCTATATATGATATAAATAAATTTGGCAGTGAAATTTTTCCCTATCTAGTCTAAACAATTAAACTCCTAACAAAATTGAATTATTTTTATATCTTAATTGTTTAGTGTAGTTTTTCTTTAGAAAAAAAAAAGGCAAATGCAATCAGTAATTTACCTCATATAGCAGAAAATATTCGATTCTATCGCGTTTATATTGGACAATGTGTATTTTACAAGAGGTGGTTTAAAATTTGCCTATTAAGTGGTATTGTAATAAGTGGGAATATTATTCATGAAATAGACGTTATAAAAATATAAATTGAATGAATAAAAAAACAATCATTTATTTATATACTAACATACGAATATCTGTCGAAATTTTATTTTAGGGACGGATATAAAATATAAGTTGATATTTAAACTAAAAATATCAAGAAATAAATTTAACAGTACATTGAACGGACCGACTAGATTTCAACGTCTATAAAAATTGTACGTCGCGCCGAAAGTGAAAAAAAAATTGTTGATAAAATTCAATAAATATATTTTATGTTGTATATTCTGATCTCTAGAGAAAATATTCCAATATATCAGTTTCTCTTCCTTCTTTAGAACTAATATTACTGTAATGGCATCTGGTGTTGTCGTAGTCTAAACTACTCTGGTTTCTTTCTTAAATTTGGTAGAATATTCTGATATTGTATATTTATATATATTATCGCTGTGTGTATAAAATAGATAGTTTGTGTTGGAAATGAAAAAAAAACGAGTCAAAGAAATAATAACTACAAAAATATAAACAGAAGCATTTTTGTAACATTTATTTCAATTTTTCATATAGAGCATGCCGTGTTGCGAGTAGCGCGTGGTTAAAGTATTAAATTCGAGAAATGAAGGTTTCCATACAAGAATAAAAGACTAACACTTTTATTTGCTGTAGAGGGAGCTAAGCCTTCAGAAATCTTCCGTTATCTGAAAGTTGTAAAGGATAGGAACAATAAATAACAGAAAAGGTATTAAATAGGGTGAAAGTGCTTCCACAGTCTCGAGATTTCATGTTTCAATACGAATCGCATATTTTTTTTATTGACCAAACACCCAGGACTACGAGAAATAGGTCAAACGGCTTTCGCATTATCTCACAACTGAACAAACAGTAAGCCAGATAAGAAAATAATTCAGCGAACTCAACTTCGACTATTCTCACACGAGGTTATGGGATTCTTGGAGCCGGTGATGCGACATGGTGCCACCATTGTGATTCCGGAAACAGTAGCCACCTTGGTAAATGATGCTCCTCTTTGTCTTCTTTGAAAGCTTTGGGAGTTTAGTTTTTGATTATAAAATACTTATCGACGCTTCATTTGCACCAAGTGACATTATAATTAACGCCGAGGTATATATTAAATCTCTCCAACCTCTCCTTATGAAAATAAAGAACAGTAGACCTCTGGGTGGCTAAAGACATCTTGTCGGGTCGGTGGCTGATGTGGAGGCTGAGGCTGTAGCCATCCGTAGCCATATTCATGTGAAATGTAACACTACATATGTGTGCTGTGTAGTGAGGAACATCGATATTCAGAAATCGAGCAGTCATCAACGTTGCTTGCCGCACCAAATATAGCCCCAAAATATAGTGGACATCCAATCAAAGCCACAGTATATTGTTTCAAGAAGCAGTTTGATGAGGCCGACAGTAAGAAAGAGGGATTGGCTGCAAGGAAAAAGCACTCCCGTCAATTGGAAAGGGGGAAAGACGAAGTATTTCTCCAAAATGTCAAGGAGAAGATTGATAGAAATCTTGGAATAATCATCAGGGTAATAGTAAAGGAAATAGACGTTCACTCTATAATAATTGTCATTGTGACTATATAAAAAATATAAAAAGGTAGGAGAGAAGTATATTGAATTAGACAATCGATCCACGTGACGCATAGCAATGTTATATAATACCATGCTTAAAATGCTACAAGATACTATGTGAATAGGAATAACAGGTAGTTTCATGGAGACTCTTCTTTTTGAGAGGTGCGGAGCGCCTTTTTTATATTTTTAAGTTTTTTTCTTAATCAGCCAGGAGCGATATTTAAATATTTGCATATATTACACAGAGAAAAAAAAAACAACAAACAAATTAGAACTAGAATTAATTATTTACAAATTTAAATGTATTAATCGACAGAGTTAACATAATTTATATAGACAAAGTGGCTGATATAAGAGAGTTGATATCATTTAGCTCAGGGAACAATCGATGTCTAACTTCTGTATAGTTCGGACAGTCGTAGATAAGGGAAAGGGCAGTTTGTTCAGTTTCTCCGCAGGAACAATTAAGTTTTTCTTTTTGGGCAGCCATCTATCGGGGCTTAGGTACAAGACACTCGCCGAGCTGCCGATGTATGATTTAGTTACAAGCTATGTAAACAATTATGGCTATCACAATTTATTTCTTACTTATATATTTTATAAGGTACATATATAATTGTTGAGTATTGTTCATCTCTATTTAAAGTATGTAAAATTATAGATTCGTATATAAATGTCGTATGTAAAAGTTTGATAAGATATAATGAATCTCACTACACTTTTTAAAATAAAATGATTGTTATAAAGTTGGTAGAAAACAAGCTGTCACACAGCATACCTGGTCGAGGCGACATCGAGATATCCATTATATTCTAATTTGTTAGTTCGACTTCACTCTTTTCTTTATATATTTCAAGTCGTAACTTTTTTTTTTTTTTAAGAATGATATTTTAAATATTCAATATAATATTTTTTTCATCTTGCTATTGATACCTAAATTGTGGAATTATTCTAAGCAGTCAACCTCCTAGAAGTTATACGATAAGTAAGCGCTGATTACTAAAATAGCCAAAATCGAATTATTAAACTCGAGAAAAAAATAGTATTTATTTTATAGTCCAGAAATACGATAACAATCGAGGCTTCGTCTATTGTATTCAAATACCAATCGTACGATTTACGTCTCCCATCAAGATAAACACCGAAGATCAAGGGCAGACAACATGGAAAGTTTAAAAAATAATCTTAAGTCGGATTATTCCTGTACTTATATGTTTACTTGCATGGAATAAATATGATTTTTACCATTTTGGCCTATCTTTTATAATACTCCATTATTAGAAAATGTATAAAACATTATCAATTTCGATAAATATATTATCATGTTCTCTCTCTTTATTCTTATTTATTCATATTTATATAATATTGTGTGTTTTTAACTATGTATAATCTTATATGAACGATTCAATAAATTAGCTTCAATCTCAATATCTTTCTCTTCGAAATTACACCCTTTGTTACCCCTAAATTCACGATAAACCTCTTCCCCTCTTTCATTATAAATTAAGATTTTAGTCTCTCATTTGACAAAATGAGACCATCCACTGAACACGCAAAAGGTTGAAAATTTATCACCATCAATACTCTTTTACGAAAAGAAAATTAAAGTTTCTTTCGGTGCCCAATCATCTATCAATAAACTTTTACAGAATTAAATTCTATTTTAAAAACACATATATAGCGAGATATTACTTTATTTATTTAAAAATAATAATAAATCTCGTCAACGATCTTAATTCCAAATGTAGAAAAAAAATTTAATACGGATTTAATCCTACAGAGAGAGATCATAATTCAAAGTAATCTATAGTTTGGGGAAAGAGACTCACGGGTTGAATTCAGATCTAATGGGTGAGGAACGGGAAGAAGATAAATACATATGGGCCGACGGAAGAAAAAAGAAGAAAATGAACCATTATGACCGAAACCAAAATCCGGAATATCATTAATGGCGGCAGCCAGTAATTCATCATCGATGCTGTGGTTGTAGGGGAAGTCACCTCGGCCAGATTAATGCCACCGATAGAGAGAAGTAAGATAAATGAACAGGAGGTGACGAATGGTGAGACCGCAGACACCTGGCTCATCCCGGCCTGCCGCATTCTTCACATCCCGTCACTCATTGGTCTCTGTTGATGAACACGCTGCTACTTCTCATTCTAGGCACTGCTATTATTTCTAGAAGCTCTCTCTCTCTCTCTTGATCAATAGAACCATGACTAAAATTATTCCCCCCGCGTACATCGCTTCATGCAAACTTTTCACGCAATAGGATAATGATTTTCAATATAGCATATAAATCTGCAATATATTTTGTGTTTGTCAACTTGGTCTACCTCTACATCACCTTCAATCGTTCGATAAAGAGACGTTAAAGTGAAGCCGAGAAGGAAACAATAAGAGTATTTAGGCCCAAAGACAAGAACCAGACTATATTCCTGCCAAACAATGGTTGGGCGTCGCAGTGTCACGCCCAGAGCAATGGCCGTTCACATCCCACCTGCCTTCAAGAATGGTCAGATTGCTTACGGTAACACCATTCAAATCTGGATTTGGCCTTCTCATCATTGTGTACGGCCTTCCATTCTACTCCGACCTCGATAACTCCACTGGTTACCTCATATTTAAATAGCTATTTAAACAAGAGGATATTAATCTATAGAAATAAAAAACCTTTTCTGTCAAAATAAACGCTGATACTATGCGCCTTCTATTAAACACTATCAGATTAGGATCGAAGTCAAAACACCAGATTTGGAAAATATGGTGCCTACCCTGCACTGATGTGAATTACAGCCCGAAACGATGGTTTCCAGGTGGGTGTTCTGAATTGTGCAATGTTGGTGTTGTGTCTTTGTCATCGACCCGTTCTGCTAATTTGCAGACGGTCAATTGATGGCGCTTAGATTTAATGTCAATTTTGAAGGGAGAGGTTAACTTTCTTATCTATTTTTCTGTAATATCTAAACTCTACTGAACCTATACTTACAGGGAATGGCTTGGCGGATGTCAGGAAGTATTGAAGACATCAGCCAATAGGGAGACAGGATCTAACTGAAGATTTAACTCAAGCGGTATATATATTTAAATATAAGTTTAACGTTTTTTGTTACCCTTTAATATATACATATCCCATATCAAAAATATATTTTATTTTTGTTAGTAATATTTTAATATGATATTTTCATGCATTACTCCCTCCTATTTTTGTATATTTTACACAACTATAACACTGTAATCTAATTTCGATATGTGGCGCTGAGTTTGTTCATACAAAATAATAAGTTATTATGTCTTGACAAAGGTTGGTGATTAGTCAACCGAAATATTGGATAATTGATTTATTTTATTTATCTAATAATACAGGTTGAGATTTCTATCTCTCTATATATATATATAGATATGTGTGTGTAGGATAATACAAAGTTTTACTGACAAACATGATACAAACTCCTATTCAATATTGACCTAGTCAGCTATATTAGGAAATGGTTATTGAGAGAATGAGGTAATATTCTATTTTACTATATTGATACCATTTGAAGAATTGTTGAAAATAAACTGTTGGGTAGTTTTGTGAGAGTTCTAATGAAGTTATAACGTATTGGAATATTTAATCATTTAACCTTATCGAGATTAGCTCGTTTCGTATTGGGTACAAGACTAGTTGGTAGAAAGGATCCTAATGTTTCATCGAAATGCGATGGAACTTTCAAGAATAACTGTCTCTCTCTCTCTCTATGCGTGTCAATGCAAAAAAAAATCGAGCTGCCCTCATATCGTTAGATTTACAAGGAGCGCAAACGTCAGATCCATACAATGCGTAAAGAGTTCAAATATCAGAATATTGTAAAATATTACTCTAAGATATTTTTCAAAAATATAGTTATAAAACTTTTGGTGTAAAAATCAGGTAGAAGTTTCTGTAATTGAGCCCATGGTTTTATAATCAATATAGAACTTGTTGCTCAATGCAAGCACTGGGTAAAAATACACTGCAAGCTGATTTTCTAATGTACTCGACATGATTTGCTAGTGTGTCACATGATAATAGAAAACAAATAAAAGAGCGAATAAAGCCGATACCATAACGATTTCCTGATTTAATTAGCCTATCAGTGGTGCGGTACATACAGAGTATTTATATCCTCTTTATATTATATAGAAATAAAAAGTCCTACAAACCTACCATTTTATGAACAATAATCTCTTGGAAAAAAAAATTTGTAAAATAAAGAAAGTCTAGACCCGTCCCTAATATTATAGAAATTCCACAAAACTATTACCTTCATCAAAGTCTAAGATTTTCCATTTTTAAAGTCATGTTTCTGTAAGAATCAAGAAGAGCTATATAGAGTGTGATAAAGAGAAGAAGTTCGAGTTCCACCAAGGAAAGCCCCTCCTGAAACAATCTCGTTACACAACTTCGTTAGTCGGACCCAGCCGCGTGCAAGGGAATAAAAACAGAATAGATTCACGCGCGAGGTAGGATTTCTGAATTATAGATAAGCACAGTGCCTTTTTATGCCTTTTGGTTAAGCCAGTTAACGCCACCCTCCCTTTCCTTTTTTCCCTTCAGAATATTATAATTGGACAAACGCATAATGGATTGCTCTCCCTTCTTTAAAATTTGCTTAGTCGCGGGGGATGATTTATAATTCGTGAAGAATGGCGTTTTTGTTTCCTGCCCAAGTTATTTAAACTTGGCCGTTTGATTAAAATTTGGTTCTAACTCTGTACCTCTTTTGCCTTTTTTGTGTGTATAAAATTGTCAAGTGAACAAAAAACTCTACTTATTTGAAAGCCGTCTGCTACTGTAATAAAAATAAAATAAATTACTTCTTCTCTCACATTATCTGCTGTTCTCTTTGTTAAAATTGTTCAAATTCTATTGTGAGCGTACCCACAAATTAAACCCTCATATGAGCGATCCATTCCCTGAATGATCAACTTTATAAAATAATAACCGAAACGACTTGACATTATAGTGCCCTAACCTCCGATTGAGACCACCTCCAGGAGACCAGAGAGAATTAGACAGGTTTCAGGGTTTCAATAAAGATAGAATCTACTGAACAAACAATTGTAAATTATACATTTCATATAAACATTCTCTTCAAACGACCCGGCGTCTCTCGGCTTCTGTCCGAGGAAATGTTTTCGCAACTGATATAGATTGAAATAATGTCCAGCATTATTATTAGAAGTGGCAATAGTAATGAGATTGTATTTAGTTTATATATTACTATATCATTAGCCTGCTCAACGTGAACAGTAAAGCATCCAAGTCTAAGCCTCATTAAAGTTTATCTAAGCTAATTAATGTAGGGCATCAAAACCCATGGTACATGTTACGCAACAATTTAAAAGGAATTAAAATTTAAAATAGGTCTGCGATAAACCCGAACTATTACACGCCGCTAAATCTTTCCATTACATAGAAAGAAGATCAAGTGACAGATCTCCCTTCAGTACATAGAATAAATTAGCCGAATATTAATAAATCCTAAACATAACCTGAACAAATAAAACGAATAGTTATAATTTATATTTTTATTTAAATCGATAAATCCTCGCCTGAATGAAGTCAATACGCGTTGTAATTGTCGAATTGCCGAATAAATATAACTTCCTTCACAACATACTGAGTTTAATATCTCAATATTTGTCGAGTATTTTATAATTCAGCGATAAAATTCTTTAACAAAGTACTAAGCTGTAGCACATTCTGGTAGATGAATTTACAAAATTGCTGATAATAAAAAATCCCTATGCAAAAAAAAAAAAAAAAACGAGAAATTTAGACGAGCAATCAATGGCGGAAATAAAACAAAAATAAATTAAATATATTGTCACAGATTTTTCCCACCAAATATTACACAATATAAAAACTGAATAATTTATACATTTAATAAATTAACAAAAATTGTAACATTCTCTTCGAATTAGGACAATAATGAAGCTTAACAGTAGAATAAAACCTCGAAATTCTTCAATACTACTTTTATCAATATGAAAATATGAAAAATTACATTCAATCAATGCTTCATTAATAAAGAATAATATTTATATGCAAATATCGGCGCAGAATATGTTTTTATATTTATAATTGATATCACATTTCATCTTTCTATATAAATGAATATATATGTTTTCCTGTGTAGTTTCTACCTATATTTCTACAAAACTTGCCTTTTTTGGAAGAAACATTGTCACTCTGAAAGGATTCGTTGTCACGGTTCGACCCCGAAGTAGGAAATCAGCTGAAGAGAATCTGTATATTCGGCTTGTTCCGCCTATGTTTTCCCATTCGACCGACACCATTCAAAGTGACCAAGTAATTGCTGCAAGATGATTTTTTGTATGAAGCCAGATCATCAGAAAGCTCCAAACTAAATCCGAAAATAATACAGAGTCGAGCAGAACGCCATATACTCCATCTCCTGCCAACACCGTATCTTACATAGGAGAGACCAACAGATCAATAGACACAATATTCAAAGAGCATAGCCGTAATATCAGAAACCAAAATAAAAATTCCTTAATATTTCAGCATAAAGGTTTACAGGTCACTAGTTCAGCCTAAATGTTACATGTGTTTTTGTTTTTGACATATAATTAACATATTATCCAAATACAATAGACTCTCATAATATAATATTTAATCTAGAAATAAAAAACAGCATAAGCAGAAGAATTGGTCTACCTCAGCAGTTCCAGCATATTCAACGCAGATAATTCTATATTCCACTACAGTTATAAACAATTTATGATTATTTTTATTTTAAAAATATATTTTTGTAAATCTTAATAATATATGTATTTTGCACGCTTTTGCGGAGCTATTGATTGACCTAATAAGGCGCCGCCGGGTGAAGCTTGTCTCATTTCTGAATAAAAGAAACTCTTCGCAAATATCTCTGGATTTGTTGCTCAAGTAAAATCCCAATATTTCTTCTTTGCAGTAAGGATGATAGATGTTTGTTTTATGTGCGACATTCTTGGTTTACTGGTTTCATTTCTTCTATATAGATGGCGCGTTATTTCCTTTAATTGATTTAGGCCTAACTGGCTTTTTCCTTTAATTGATTTATGCCTAACTGGCTTTTTCCTTTAATTGATTTATGCCTAACTGACTTTTTCCTTTAATTGATTTATGCCTAACTGACTTTTTCCTTTAATTGATTTATGCCTAACTGGTCTTTCCTTTTTTTTACGGAAGCATTGCTCAATGCAAATGTTTATATGTAATTCTACTGTCCTAAAAGCTTATGTTCAAATTTTGCTTGAATACCATTTCTGATATTCCATCCTTCACAGTGTAGCTTATATATTCAGAATTTTCCAATCGTCCTGAAACAGTCTGGTAGATCAAGTTGGCGAATCACCTGGGAAGGTTCACCACTGATGAGCCAAGCCCTCCCAATATTTTTCATCGCAGTAAGGATAGTAGAATATTGTTTTATGTGTAGAAAAAAAAACATTCGTGCTTTAATGTTTTTTCTTATAATTGATGTAAGTAAAAAAACTTTATTGATATGAAAATTATTACATTAGTGATTAAAATTATTAGGTTTTAATATATTCGATGTAGTTTTCAATATTAGTTATAATTGACTCAAGGCGAGGGAAAAAAGCACAGATTGGCGACGATGATCTTGTCCATTGTGTAAAACGGGCTATTCTCTAAAATTGTATAAATAATACCGATCATACAGAATAAGGCCGCGTAGGCATTCTTTAAAATATGTTTGGCACAATACATTAAGAATAATAATTTTTCGTAGAGAATAAAGACCCGCGAATGCATTCCTCTAAGAGAGATATTGAAATATCTATCAATTATTTCTACCGCCCCCCCCCCCCCCAGAAATTAAGAGCCAAGGCATATATCTCTTAACAAAAGGAAGTCAAAAACAAAATGTGTGTTGATATATCTCTGTTGAAGAGTAGAATATATCGTAACGTGGCATCAAGTTAATGAGACCGTTGAGTAATATTTCTTCCTTCCATCTGGTGATATGTATGAGGACAAATCTCTCCTGTTGTCGCATCAGATTAACGCGATGTTGTCTTTCTCCTGCCCTGGTGTTTGAACACCATTTCCTCCCTACATTGGCGCTCATTAACACATTCTACACTATACACTTGGATGTTTTTATTTAATAATAAAATAATAAATTAATTTTAAAGAGGTTTTGCTAGTTTGCTTTCGTGAAATATAAACGAATAGAGTATTGATTGGTAAAACCGCGTTACTTGCTCGCTTTGCAAATCTTGCTTGCCAACTTTTATAATCTGGATGGCTCTCTAAATATCTAAATAGAAGTTGATAATTTGAAGCGTTTAAAGGTTATTGCACTGTATGTTTGTGTTGTGCGCGCGTTAAATATATTATATCGTGTGTTTTGTGTTGCCTGTGCATATTGTGTGTGGCCTATATTATTCTTAAATTCTGACTAGAAAATGTGTTAAAAAACAACCAAATGAATGTGGCTGGTAAAAATATCTGACACGACTAATCAAATTTATTTGTAAACTAATTTAGAAATTAATCTCTTCATTCATAGGTACGGTATTTTCAGCATTATAGATTTTCTGAGACTTTGAATGCACAGTCTCCGCCCCATCAAATATATATATTAAAATAATAGAGACGTATCATGACCGCTCAATTGAGCATTTCAGATGGTAGAGCGGCATCAAGTGATACAAGATCAACAAAACGTTGATTTAAAATGTTCCATGCTATTTGCCAACCTATTTTCATGATATATTAGGAAAAGCTAACTGCCCTTTATAACACAAAGCCAAGGAGTATACATCTATAATTGTAATTGATATTTATGGAGCTTTTGAGAATGCTTGCTGGCCATAGGTGGTGAAAAGACTTGATTAGAGAACAATATACCTGCACAAATAATAAAACTCATGAAATCCTACTTCGCTAACTGAAAGATAAGATTTAGGTATTGTTCAAGTGAATTGACTAAAGATTAACCTAATAGGGAGCCTTATCTTTGACAATTTGGAACATCATAATGAATGGCCTTATAACCAACGCTCAAAATTCTAATAGAGAAATTATTGATTATGCAGAAGATATAACGATATTATGCTATAATATTAATATTAAAAATATGATTGAAAATGCAATAGGGAAGATATATGCGTGGTGGGAAACAGCAAACTTAAAATACCAAAACAAAAACAAATATACTATTTTTAGTCAACTGTAAAACGATTTAAGTAATTTGCATCGCAACCTTATTAAACCAGTTGAAAACTTAAATAACTGATATTGAAATTCAAGAATCACCGAAACAAAAACAAATTAGTTTATTTTTTGGCCTCTCATCGACGTAATTATTGTAAAAACAACTAGAGCTAGTAAATATCTCCGTTTAACAAAAATAATCGTGGGGAATGGTTGGCAGGCAATTATTGATATTGTCGCGATTTCTAATTGGAGACACTCCGTTCTATTTGAGGTTTTATTAATCAATTGATAAACTTCGTGAGTCATGTTTTTCTCTAAAAACTAGAACAGATCAGTTACAGAATTTATAACCTTTCCTTATATAATATTAGACATAAAGGTATTTTTATATTTACTAATAGAGGCATTTTCTTTAAATTTCCTATAAAATAAACTAATTTCGGCACAATATTATGAAAGGCCTTATTTAGAATCAAAATAACCTATGGGTCAACAATATGGTACCCATATATAAACAAGAGGTCTAAAATAAAATTGATCTCATTACAGTACAAAATTCTCAACCACTGTTTCCATGCCTATAATACAACATGGAACTGCACACATTTCCTTGCTAGATAAACCCAAACTTTACGGATTTCATTAAGTCAAACATATTTGAATTCGGAATAGATTATAATATAAATGATCTATAAAGAGAAATAATATATAACTTTATGAATGAAAAATTATAAAATACTATAAATATTCGAATGTTAATTTCACAGAAATTTCACGGGGCATGGCGACTTTAACGCATACCTATATAGAATTAATAGAATATATTATTTATTATGCCTATGCAACTAAGAATATCATAACCCGATGAATATATATAAACCCGGTGCCTACTTGTTGCAGACCAGAGAGAACGATGTAAAATGAACAGCTTCAGCATAAGCCAAGTGGTTCCCAGCAAAGAAGAATATTTAATATATACTAAGTTCTGCAGACTCTATCTCAACTTCCGTGGACCTAAACTACATCAATCATTTGAAAATATTAGTTTAATATTAATAATTTGGTAGTTGCATGAATATTCTGATTATAAATATCTAATTATTGGTTAATTATAACAATTTATTAAATATATATCATTTATTGCTCAAAAATATAAAATATGTCCTAATATGTAAATAATCAATACTTTCTTATATATATATAATTATTGCTGCAAAATGTAAATCTAAATAATTTCCACTCTTTTTCTAATACAAAAACGATTTGCATATATGTTTCGAGAACTTATATATGAAATAATTTAAATATTAACACGAAAATATATACAAAGGATGAAACATGTGTTCCGTACAAAATAGAATACATTTATTAAAATGAGAATTTGTACAATAAAGAATGATCACGACGCGTCTTTCTGAAAACCCTGAAGAGGTTAGCGAATTTTGTGTTTGTTGTGTAATATGTGTTTTGATTGAATAAATTATATTTTTTCCAGAGACTTCAGATTTAGGTAAATGACAAGTAGAGACAACAACTAATCAACAGTCACTTGGTATTTTTCCGATAGATGGCATTACGTCATCAGCAACATTCTGTTGAACATTCAGGTAGTGCCTTATAATTATATAGGAAAGGACACAATAATGAGTTTATAAATACATAAATTAAAAAATTATATCGCCAAAAATTAGGAATAAACGATAAGAAAGACTCAATTTAAAGGGAGAATCCTTTATTGATATTTAAAATATAAATTTGGCACAATATCCATAAATCAATAAATTATAAATATAGATAAATAGATATGAAAATATTGATTGATATTTTTATAAGAATACTCTAACAATTTATATAAAATATCGATGTGAAGTAATCTACCTTAAACCCAATAGTAGATGGAGTTGAACAAACGAAGAATCCCATTATTCGAACTGGCTGTGATTGTTGGCAATTCTTCCCTCGACAACTTTAATAAAAGAACAATTTAAATGGAAAGATGTCGAAGCTCTAATTCCGATAACTCTTTAATTAAAGCCGGAGGAGGGGAAAAGAAAAATGAGACGAGAAAAGAAACTAGGACAAAAAGTAAAGAATTTCACACATTACAAAAAAAAGGAGGATTATCCATTTCATTTAGTTTCTAATTTAAAACTAATTACCCAGCAATAAAACCAACAAAATAAAATAATAATAAAATAACAGAAGAGCAGGAATTTAAAATTAACATCTTTGAAAATTAAGACGACGACTTGAGTTTTAGAAGGAATTTTGCAAAGCCTCTGGGAGCAGGTAGATAAGTGGTACAAATCGGCAAATAATTACTGATATATCGGGCAGGGAGCGAACACGTCCCGGCGACGTGACTTCTTCTCATCCATTCTCATTCTCTGCTGCTCATTTTTGCACTTGTACATCTGGGAATATAGGTGGCTCACACCGTGATACCTTATTGTAAACTCTACCCTAGAATATTTATAACGAAGAGAATAATTTGGTGAATAAAAGGTTTTTATTCTCTTCATCTCCTTTTGAAAAAAAAAAGACTTAGAGTCATTAAGATTAATATCAATGAATTTTTTAAGATGCTAATGAATAAATGAGAATGTACAAGAAAAAAAAATTCTTTAGGGATATCTCAATTGAATATTTTAAATAATGATTTATATGTGAAAAAACAATAAAAAATAGGTCAGGTGTTGATATTAAAAACAAAAGAGGCATATCTTGACCAGGCTCACATTGGGTTGGCCTAATATCACGGAGCAAGGTAAATAAACGTTTAGTTTATTTTTGCTCCACTAGATGGCGTTCTGCCATCTAGAAATGTCATGTGAGCCTGGTCAGGATATGCTTCTTTTGTTTTTAATTATATATATAGTATATTTTAAACTGTATGACACTTTTAGTATATGTCACATATATTTCAGTTAGTTAGAGCCGATACCTTAAAATATTCTACCCTTCTTTTAGAATGTACACTATTTCTATTTACTATCACCCCATATTTTGTTTATAAACTATTTTTATTTTAACCCCCTATTTGTATTTAAAACAAAAAAATGGTGACGTCAAAATAAAGATCCAAAGAGTGTTCGGTCAGCTTGGGGCAGGGACAGAGGGGAGGAAAAAGGCAACGCCCAGCCCATGTGGGGTTCCGAGGGACGTTTTTATAGACAACCCCTGTAACAGGACAGGTTTTGGCAGGGGGTCAGCAGATGTTCTAGGGTGTGGCCATCGGCAGGCGGCTTCTGTCTCTCACAGAGACTATCGCTCTCCATGTCTCGGTAATAAGCATCCAAGTTTGTGTCATGGCCTCTACCTCTGTCCCGTGCGCTGTCCCCGATCACTTTCGGTGTTAACATCTAGCCCTGCCTCTGCTTCTTGTTGTCCGCGTGTGGGAAAAACATCAACACTCGCCTCACGTACACGACTGCCTGTTCATCCATATGTCGGCAGGATCACATTTTCAACAATATTACATATATATATATGAAAATAGAGCAATCCATAAATAATTCTTTAATTAAAAAGGCATATATTGGATCAAAATATCATTTATTTTACCAATATTTCAGTTGGCTGAACGCCATCCTTTATCAAGGTGTTATAATATTTTAAAGTGTATCAACAACAAACTCAGCGCCACATAACGTCGACAATATGAATATAACAAAATATCTTTAAAACTTAATTCTGTTGACGTTATGTGGCGCTGAGTTTGTTGTTGACACACTTTAAAATGTTATAATACTTTGATAAAGGTTGGCGTTCAGTCAACTTATTTATTGATAAAATAAATGATATTTTGATCCAATATATACATTTTAAATTAAAATATATATATATAATAGAGAGACAGGTTTCAATTGAAAAATAAATTTCGTTATTTTCTGCAAATATAAATTTCTTCCATTATAGTTCTAAATCGAGTAGATTAATTGAAGTGGTTTTCTTTGGGATTTATATGACAATTTTATTGTGTTATATGTGAAATATCACTATAACGACCAAGTTATTCTGGGGAGTTAGTCTAAGAACTACTATAATCGGATAGCGTTAAATACCGGACATTAACTAAAGCAATTTGGGACTGGGGCGAAGGAAATATGTTACAAACAAACGGAAGAATTATCATGAAATGATTAATTTGCTTTTTCAAAATATGCTTACCTGTTTATACATTTAAAAGTGTATTTATTAGAATCACATATTTTTATGCGTATTCCTCTAAAATATTAAAAATATGTAAACTCACATATTATTTAGGGTATTTTCAAATAACAAATTTTGATATTCCAAATTTACTTATTATATGTAAACAAGCAAACTTGCATAAATCGTTGTTCACAACGACTCTACCATTAAGTTTAATTATTTCACAATTTTGAGGGGGGGTCGGTGAAAGGCTGGTTAAACCGTTTGGTTTTCGACCACTACGACCCGGGTTCGATTCCCGCATTTGACACTTTTTTTCTGTTTTAAAAAAAATGCTCCAATGGCCCCCCGATTCTTACAAAAGTCCAACCCCACCAGCGAGTGTAAGTAACCAAACGGGGCTCTGGCACATTTGTAAGTGCAAAGTCGAACTGCTTTCACATGTGTAGACATGTGGTGCGCTTACAGTAAAACTAGCTAACTACCCACCATGATTATCATGGCCTGTACCACGTGTATTAGGGATAAGCAAAAATAAAAAAAAAATTTGAATGTGAAATATAAAATATTGCTTTGAAATTAATTCTTATTAAAAATCCGCACAATATTTTTACAATGTACGCCAGGAATTGAATGGTGAATAAAACGAATAAAACAAACTTCCTACTAACCTTACTACGTTTGAAAATATTGGGATAGTTCATAAATAGCAAATTCTAGGAAGCTTATTTTATTATTTAAAAATATATAATTTGTTCTTGATAGTTTCATTTATCATTTTATTTTTTGCCTCATGTTTAACTTAGTCTACCTGGCCTTTCTTCTATGTATTGCTCATGGAAGAGCATTGCTCGGTGCAAAGTGTACCTTAAATTCTACTTTCCTCAAATATTAGTCCATAGTTTGTTTAAATATTATAACCAAGATCTAACCTTACAGTGTCGGATATATAGGCAGAATGCTGAAGTAAAACAACTTCAAACATACACGTTGTATGGTAGTTTGAACCGGCGGGACCGCTGGTAAGATTTCCCACTGATGAGCCAGTAAGGACAGTAGCAAGCAAGTTTTTTTTCATTAATTCAAAATTCGTGTTTTAGAGTGTAATATTTTTCGAATAGATGGCACATTATATTGCGTTATTATCAGAAATTTGATATTACACAAATGAAAAATTTGAAGAATCCTCTTGTAGAAAAAATGTAATTATTAGTACAATATTTTTATATATATTTTTTTTCTATTTTATTTATAATAATAATAATAATAATAATTATTATTATTATTTAAAATTTGATTGTTGAGTTTTCTAAGATATTATTTTATTTATTAATTTTTCTGTGATTATGTAAATGTTGACCGCTGACTTACTTTGTATATAATTTAGTTTTTTAAATAAAGTGTGAGTGTGAATAGTTCTTGGTCGTGATTTATTCTCTCTTTGGCTGAGGCATTGGAATCACCATTGGGGTGTCGCCTGGGAAGTTAAAACCTATACAGTCCTCCTGAATTACGGCCTTTTTCGTTAAGGACAAAGGAACCTTAACAGTGATTATTGCGTTTAATTTATCTGTTTTGAAAACACAAAAACAAGTGTGAAGAGCTCATAAAATGGTAGATAAAATTTAATTCCATATAATATTTAGAGATTCTGATAATTAGGCATTGATGTAAAAATATTTCAAATAAATTCAAATAAATAATTAATTATACATTCAATTTAGACATTGATAAGCCTATAAATACTGTATTTTCTAGGTATATATACAAATTACGCACTAACAAATATATAGTAAAATAATCGTTGCATAGTTGAGGTATATATAGGAAAAGGTATAAATGACAATATATAATTGAAGGTAAATCCTATATTTAATTACCATACAATAATCAATCCACAGAGAGATTAATTAGACTCGGGAATCACATAAAATTAAGACGGCTAATCCCGACCATTTCCCCCTGATGATAGTGGAGCTCCATCAGTTTTCTAGACGGGGATTTTCCTGGCTTTTGCATTCGCCCTTGGGACTTATTCTTTTTCTTCACCGGGAGCTCATTTTCTTTATCACAGAGTGGTTTGGGGAAATCTATTTTTTCCCCATCTTGGTCTACTACTATTGAATTTATTTTACACTTTTATTCCTTATCGTGGGATAGAGTTCTTGGACATTTTAGGGGATCAGATTTGTTATTTTGGAGAATAAAGGCAGGAGAGACTCGCAACGTTGGAAAATTTATTTCCCATCTCACACAGGAGTGACCTTTCTCTATTAAAATCTTCAGCATACACAATAAATAATTAATTTAAATCTGAAAACACATCAATAAACCTTCGCTACACATATATTTTCAATTGTAATTATTATAAATATATTTATTTATTTTATGAAACTATAAATATTATAATCTTATCAAACTGGCAGAAAAACCGGTTGTACGGATACGGGTGAAAATGTTTGGACAACGAGTATTGCTTCAGCAATGTTTTTCATTATTAACACAAATAGTATACGAGGTGTGATGATAGGAATTAATTAATATATTATTATATTTTCACAATTATTATTTTCATATGTCACACCAGATAATTATTTAATTAAGGCCAATTTATATTTCATCGTGTTAGAAATTGCAGAAAAATATTTTAAATATTCAAAATTTAAATATTTAATTAAATTTATTATGTATAGCAAGCTTTCGAGTTTAAGAACTCTTCAACATATCGAGAGAGAGATTGAAATTGGCAATTCTTTATTACATCGTTCATATAAGATTAAATATACAAAATTGAATAAATATTATTAAACTATAATAAATATATGGATATAAAATAAATTTAAATATATAAAGCAAGAATTTGTTATAAATAGTAAGTTATAATTTCCTCTTCGGTAAACTTAGAAATAAAAGGAAATTCGCTGAGGGAAGAGTTTATATATAACGGCAATACAAGGGCTCAACAGCCCCAGTAAACGGGAGACCAGTTTTTCTTGAGCACGAATTTGTTGAGCCCATGGAAGCAGAGAGTCTCTTAGTATGACGTCTAGGTAGATTTGGTCATCGCTTATCAAGTCTATTAGTATGAAACGTGAAAATTTTCGCGTATCTGAGAATTTTCAGAATTAAAACTTGCAGAATCTTCTCTTCTCTCCCAAATTCCTTATTTTAATATAAAAGGCAATCCTAAATCACATTTAATAGTTGGTTCTTTTCTCTCCTTCATTTTCATCCTACCCCATAAAGATGAATATATAGAGAAATGAGAAGTGAGTGAAAGCTTCTTAAAATCGTTTTTAAAGAGATTTTAGATACTTTAAACTGGAGAAATTAATACATATTCTCCAATTGGAAAATTGATACATCGACTGTTAAATATGTTAATTAAAGGTTGGGAAAAGGGTAGAGGGGGGAGGTTGTATTTTTAGTTAATAAAAGTAATTGACAACTGGCCCCTATTTTATTCCTCGGAGAAATTAGGACATAAGCTCCAAAATATTATACTCACAAAATATTCTATTTTGACACGAAATATATATGTAGTATATTTTGAGCTAGTTAGATCACAACCTTCTTATAATAATTATTATATCCCCATATCCATATAAAAATATGTATCAAACTTAGAATAATAGAAGAGATAATAAAACAAAAGGAGTAGAGGTAGTCCAGACGACGCCATGGACCAGACGAACACGTGTTTATAATAATGAGTTCATTCCCCCCCGTCAGCAGGTGGCCGACACGTGGCCAGACATAATTAATAACCCAGCGCTTGACAGGTGGCGTGATTACGGGAACCAATCAGAACTCGCCGCCATCTGCGAGCGTCTCATATATAAGCCCCCCAAGATTGGGACAAAGTTAGTTGTTCAGTTAGCTGTTTTCAGAGCCACGCCGTTATACGGTCGGGTCTCTCACCCCTATCCGCGATGTAGGCATCCGCGGCGCCCGTGGTTCGACTTGCCTTCGTCCGTGGTCTGCCTCTACTTCTTGGAGTTACCACCTAGACCTGCCTCTGTCTCTTGCTGTCCCAGTGCGGGAATCCCATCACTCACCCACGACTACGACTGCCCAGTACATTCCACCTCGGGATTACTACAGAACCCGTTAAAGTCGACAGGATGAATGAGGACGGCAGCATGCAGAGGATGACGGAGGTCAGGGACGACTACGTCGCGGATGCCCTCACCAACATACAGCCCCACTGCGAAGACCGAGTAAGCCACCTAAAAGACGCCATGCGAGGACTAGCTGCACCTCGCACCGAGGAGGTCATTATCGCCCCCATCGACATCTACTGCGCCACGAACATCTTCCTCCATCGGCTCGAACAGGCAGACAAGAATCATCGAGAAATACTGACATTGCCCCGTCAACCAACATCGACGATGTCCCATGGCAACCATCGCAAAAAGTGATCACCAAGCCTCATCGCAGCCCACTCCACAAGACCCATTCAAGACATCCATCTGGTAAGAGAATTTTCTCTACAGAACTATTTAATGTAACACTATCTCCGTTTGCTCTGAATTAATTATTCGATACCATTTTAATAGCAATAACATTATTATTATAAATCCTTCAAGTTCATTATTTTACCATTTTTATAGCATTTCAATTCAAATTTTAAATCTTGTACACCCTCATTTATCAATTTTCACTTTATATTTTAAGCAACTTTTATATTTTAATTCATTAATTTCAATTTTACATAAAAAAATTCATATTATATTTTAATTACTCGAATCATATTTTCTAAACTTATTTGTCCGTATTTTTTAATACCTTATTTATGGCCATAGTATTAATAATTAAATTTATTACGCTCTTTATTTTACTTGACCTATTACTATTTCAATTGATATTTCTCAATATTTAAAAGTTTTAAAAACTAGTCCTAGATTTGTATTTTTATAAATGTCAATTTTAAATTGTCTCATCTCAAAATGTGCCTCCCATTTTTCCCACAATTACAAATACAACTATAAAGGTAATATGCGAAAACTGATAGAATACCATAAAATTTCCATACCCCATTACATTTCATTCCTGCCTGTGTTAAATTGTTATTTACGTATTAAATACATTTTTATTTCGCACTTCTACATTGTTCACATCAATTTTAATTCCTCTCGCATATCCCATATCCCATTAACACATTTCGCATGATCATAACACATTTATTTATACACTATAATGTTATAGGATAATTTATCGTTTTTGTCAACCCCGTTTAAAAATTAGGTCCCCACCATCTCTAAAAATCGATCCTGTACATGACACAATGTGAGACGTTATCTTGGCCTACATAAAACGACAATTAATTCCAATCTTCATCCAAATGACAAACAAACTCAAGGTCGCACTGATCTCCCCCCTAATTGTTTTTTTTTCTTCTACTTCATCTTTCCCTCCCTTGTTACATCATTATCATCCATCATTAGCAGAGACAGTCCTTCTTACTGCAACACTCTTACCTGTCAATCAATCAATTATAGGCCTTCCATACTTCTCTCGTCTCTTGATCATTTTCCATTGGCCTTCTATGCCTTCGTTCTAACCACCCTTCGTCCATCGCAGAGTTCCTGTTTGCCGATTTTTTTTTTATTTACACCCAGGTCACCGTCCCAGCATTCTTTATTTCATTCTTTTTTCCTCAAACTCAGGTTCAATCAATCAATGGCAACAGTCGAGCCCTGTTTTCACAATCTACCTCCATCCTCTAACCTCTCTCAAAAAAAAAAAAAAAATCTTTCCCGTATTCTCCCATTACCTACCTCTCCTTCGATCTTCACGCCTTTTGCCTATCTGATCTAATGCTACTTACAGAGCATCTTGAGATTGCTGAACCCTGAAAACAATACTTCGCTTCTAAGCTCGTATTGCAGGGCAGGATTCCTGAGATGTCCTTTGCAGAAACCAATTCAGACCTTCTTCCTTTATTCCTCACTGCGTCACTACCTATCGCGAACCTTTTGCTTAAGTCAATTTTCTTTTATATTTTATTTTACTTTTATTATCTCTACTTCTCCTCCTTCCTGTATTACATCCCTGAAACTATGTTGTAAATATTCAAGACACCTTAAGTAACAAAAAACTGTAAATAGTATACCAACTTTCCCAAATATTTACTTTCGCTATTGTGTGTGTTTACTTTAAATTTATCCTTCCTATGTACTCCTCTTATATATTTTTTGTAGTTTTATAATATTATATCAATGTGTCACCACTACTCCCCTTTATCTTTATTTTATTCTAGTAACTAATTTGTGCCCCAAATTATTTCCCATTTAATAGGTTTGCTAGCTTTTCTCTCATTTATTTGTAAATAGACTTATAGTTTTACTAGTGTTGTGGTGTTGGACTTTGCTTTTTAACTTACAGATGTAGATAAAACATTTCAATATTAATCGATAATATCATTTTGTTTATTAATCAACATTAATGCCTTAAACTACCAATCAACCCTTTATATATTATTACCTTTAATATTTTTATTTTCTCTTTTTCTCATCATGTTCAGACTTAGCATTTTACAACTTCAACTATCTTAGGCACCATTTAAAAAAACCTACACCTAACAATATTTATAATATTTCTTTAACAGATAAAACATTTATCTTTTTTTTTTTTCTTTGTAGATTTCAAAATGTTATTTTTGACGCTTCCCTTACAACCTCTAACTCTATCCCATGAACCTTTCCTCCCAACTTTTTACAGCCATCAAGAGATTATTGTTCGTCAGCCATTTTCTTTTTTTTTTTGTTGATTAACTAACTAGAAGACCCTTCCTCGCTGTACATTTCCCAACAGTGAGCTCAGGAGACCCAGTTAGTTTTTTATTTTTTTCTCTCATCGTCCGGCTCATCATTTTTTTTTTTCATTTTTCAACTTTTTCTTTTCACCACACAAGCCGGACACAATCAAAATTGACAGCAATAATTCTCTTACACCCACCTCTCCTTTTCCGCATCCTTCAAACCTCCAACTACCTTCCAAGGGATTCCAGTTCGCCGAACATTTTTGTTTTTTTTTCATTGATTAATCCGACTGGAACAATCCTTCCTCGCTATACCATTCCCGATAGTGAGTTCAGGATATCCAGCGCGATATTTTTTTTATTTTTTTTTCTCATCGCCCGACTCATCATATGAATTCACCATTTTTTCAAACTTTCACTTTTTTCTCATCATTCAACCGGGCACAATCATTATGGACAACAGGGATCCCTCTTACCTCTACCTCTCCCCTTTACCTCCATCAATCTTCCCACCTCTTCTCACTGTCTGAGCTAATGATGCAGACGGAGTGTCTTACACCTTCTGTTAATGAAAACAATGCCTCACTTAAACAAGTTCGCATTGCATTGCAGGATGCTTGGGATACTACTTTTGCAGAAACATGCTCAGATACCCCCTTTCCCTTTTTCAACCTTAGCGTCACATTATACGTTCAGCTAATAAACTAACTTAATTTTTTTCCTCTCATCTTTTATGCAATAAGATATTATTTTCCTTGTACGATTCATTTTAACATATTTAACATTTTGTATTATATACTTTCTCTTAATCTTTTATCATTCATTTTGTACGTTTTTATTGATACACCACCCTTACAACATCTTTCTCTTTTTAACTTGTAACTTCATAATAATTTTAACTAATTTGTATACAAATTATTTCTTTTATTTTTTTTATAATAGGTTTGTTAGGTTATCATTCATTACATGTCATTCCCCCAACCAAACCTTCATCACCGGGGACACATTCTGTAGTATATTTTGAGCTAGTTAGATCACAACCTTCTTATAATAATTATTATATCCCCATATCCATATAAAAATATGTATCAAACTTAGAATAATAGAAGAGACAATAAAACAAAAGGAGTAGAGGTAGTCCAGACGACGCCATGGACCAGACGAACACGTGTTTATAATAATGAGTTCATTCCCCCCCGTCAGCAGGTGGCCGAAACGTGGCCAGACATAATTAATAACCCAGCGCTTGACAGGTGGCGTGATTACGGGAACCAATCAGAACTCGCCGCCATCTGCGAGCGTCTCATATATAAGCCCCCCCAAGATTGGGACAAAGTTAGTTGTTCAGTTAGCTGTTTTCAGAGCCACGTCGTTATACGGTCGGGTCTCTCACCCCTATCCGCGATGTAGGCATCCGCGGCGCCCGTGGTTCGACTTGCCTTCGTCCGTGGTCTGCCTCTACTTCTTGGAGTTACCACCTAGACCTGCCTCTGTCTCTTGCTGTCCCAGTGCGGGAATCCCATCACTCACCCACGACTACGACTGCCCAGTACATTCCACCTCGGGATTACTACATATATATTTATTTCATTACGTTATTACAGCCCCTAACTTACAGCTATTAAAGTTTAAGTAACATAAATTTTGAATTTACACTGGACAAAAAAAAATCATCACGTAAAAATATTTCTGTCAATTTTCTGAAATTTGGTGATCCATATAATTGATTGAAATTTCAAGGATATAAATATATTGAGAAACACAGCTTTTTTCAATATTTGGTGTGGTATCCTTTGGCAAGTAAACAAGCAGTTAGACGGTGATACATTACTGTCATACATGTTTTATGGTTTCTTATGGGATGCCAGTGACCAAGCCCTTTCAATATTTTGCCGAAGCTGGTTAAAAATTACTTAACTTTGGAGATTGCCAACATTTTCTTTTTATCTGTCTCATGCACGCTCAATTAGGGAATGATCTTGGGAACATACGGGTCAGGGATGAATGTCAACATTTTGAACATTATCTTGTTTAAAATGGCATTGTTAAGTCTTCTCAACACAGTAAATGGTAACACAACAGGTTTCAACACATTTGCAATGTATATTATATATGATTTGAAGTCATTGTGATTTAAATAAACAATAAAGGGGTCCTAATTTCATAACTGAGGCCACCCCCAGCATGAAGCCAGGGGTTTTTGCTGTATGACTTTCCAAAATACAGTCCTTATGGGATCTTTTTAGGGGCCTACGTCTAACATGTATCCTGCCGCTTCTATGTCTGGCAGGAAGTGAAATCTTACTAAAGGCCGGGGACTAGGGAGTTTTTCTTCGATTAAATGTGCTCAGAGATGATCCATATTCATTCTACAAGAATATAACTACTTGAATCAATGGTATAGTTGTTGTCCTGTCTGCTATAACATTCCTTCGAATTCTCATATCCTCTTTCTCTGTTATTATTTTGGGGCGACCTGAGCCAGGTTTATTGAACTTTTATTTTCTTCTAAACACCGAGAATAAATTCTTACAACAGTAATTTGATTGCAACCTAACTTTCATAGTACATTTTCTATTATAAATTCCACCTTCACTGAAGCCTATGATTCTACTTCTAAATTCAGAAATTTGCATGTATGACGTCTTTTATTTTCTCCCTTGGTATTCTACAGATTAAGGATAATTTTAAGGATCCATAAAAATAAGATAACATTAATTAATTATCCACTAGGAGGATATTTGAATATCATTTCATAAATAAACAAGGCTATTTTTATGCACTTATATCCTAGTTACAGTTTCATAAACCTGATCAGTTACATGCCTTAATGTTCTTATTAAATATGAAAATTTCCTAAAAATTTGCTAAAGTACTTATAGGTGATGCGATTTCTTTTGTGGACAGTGTGTATTATATTTCCTTCTTTTATAAGTTAATATTCGAATAAATAGTACTAATATCTTAAATATATCTGCTGAAAATTTATTTGTACCTTTAAACCAAGGTATTGTACGAATTATTAGGACACTTATAACTTGGTATACAATAAAATATGTTACGGTACACTGCGCGCGCTTTTGAGATATCTTTCCATTGATATTAACCAGAAACGTCTAAATACGCTCATTATTCTCTTGGGTCGCCTCTATTCATCTATTAATTATATTTCAATGTTGTAGCCTCATAATCGTATTTCAGAAGGCATTCCATGATATCAATTGTTTCTAGCAGATCTACAGCTCTATGGATAAAAACCCATTCTTTGAAATCAGTTAAGAATCCTCGGAGAAGACCTCCGGACTCTAACAAATATAGAACAACTGAGACCCGCTACTTTGTATTCAGAAGTATTACGTGTATTATGGTGCCAATAATTTGATCTATAAAACTTCCCTTTTAGAAATTAAGTAAGATATTTAGGAGTTGTATGTACTCTATCAAATATATAAGGGCTACACAGCACACATTACTCCGCAGTGATACCTGGATTGAAATAGCGCGCCAGATAATCAGATTCTATAGACCTTTCAATATTTTAAATCCGTTTGGAAGAGGAAATTTGATGTGAATCTATTATCTTTATAACACCTGGTAAAAACACACTACATCGGTGTTCTTTTTTTTTTTGCTTATCCCTAGTACACGTGTTACAGTCCATTATAATCATGATAACCATGATAATCACCACTACATAAGTGATAATTTTATGTAAAAAAATCGTTATAAAAAAGGAAAGCGGTAAATAACATTCTGGAGCACATCGAGGCAGCGAAATAGGTTCGCGCACAGAGCCCGGGGGCAATTTATTAGGCCTCCGCCTTTTATAGACAAAGCGGTCAATATTGTTTTCCTTGCACCTAATTAATGAACTCTCTCCTAAAATTAACAAATTACCTCCTAATATTTGGGAGTTGATTGTGGGGTAATTAAGGTGCCATTAGATATTAAATGCCTCTTTTAAAGCACAACAACGTGGGATAAAACTTTAAAGTAATAAATAGCGCTTTCCACAGGAACATGGAGATTCTCAACAGTTGCGATAATACTCAGTCCCTCACAAGCTGAAAACAAACATCTTTGTTTTAAAATATGGATAATTCAATTTCTTACTGCAATATCGATTAATTATAATTATATATATAAACATATAAGTTGTATATGTGAAAATGTAGTTTAAGAAGTAGTGAATATAGTAAAGTGATTATATATGGACATCCAAAGAATATCCATGGACCCCTGTAACTCCGTACCTCAGAGTATTCTAATTAGTTTTCAAATATAGGATGGACCGGGATGAAGGGTACGGGCGCCAAGGAGAGAGTAGACATATTGGAACGTAGGACGGGTTGAACCCATTCCATAGAAAGATCAAGAAAGCTTCCAGGCCTCCGAGATAGTCACGAGACACTCCTGGGTTGTCTAATTAACCTCATACAAAAGCTGACCTCAAAGGCAAAGGACCTACCAGAGGTCGATCGGTGAGTGAACATGCCCCAGTTCACACAGACTGGGGAATCTTGGGAGTTGTAGGGTGTAGCTTCGGCTACAGGCGTTAGGCAGCCATGACATGCAACGATGCTTTACCCACTTCTTTTAAATATATATCTTCGTGTTCACTTGATTTAGCGTTCGCCCGCACACACGTCTTTAAATACATTTTTTCGATTCATCAATAAGCCTTGATTGGTCTCTTAAGTACAGTCTGCACCTTTTGGAACTAGTTATTATTGATTTATCAAAAGTCAAGGTTTGGCTGATAGTTTGGAATAAAATTATAAATTGATGTCTATTTCACATTCAGGTGGTTGGCGCTTTGCAATCAGTAATGATTGTTTAAGTGGTCAGTATATGCTTTAGTTATAAATATGGCATCCGAAAGATGCAAATAAAAATTGATTTTCAAAAGTTATCACACATAAATATGGTTATTAAAGAGAATATCTATCAATCTCAATGCAATAAGGCTGCAAGTAAATGTTAAGTTCTATATATATGGATTTAGAAAATAGAGGTATTAGAATAGAAATATTATTGAAAGAACCTTTTGTAAACGCGCCTCGGGTAGTTACATAACAATTTTTAGCCAACGGTCTGGCATTCACGTAAACAAGCCTGAAAGTTATTTTCGAAATGTGTTTCTGGTGACACACACACAATACCGATGCCAAGGTGAAAATTTATCAATATATTTTTACTTACATTTTAAAACCACATATATATTTTTAAATTCTATAAATAAATTTCAAAAGAAAAACTTTTTTACATTTCGATATTATACAAAAATATAGTTTAAAAAAAATTAGAAATATAAAAAAAAAACTGAAAATAAAAATATTATAAATATAAACAAAGATATTAATTCGTTGAATGTTAAAATAATATGCATAAATATTTCATTAATAGTTATATAACTTATTTCTGAGGGCGAAAGCCAGCAAAACTCAAAGTTACTTATTCCTTTATTTTTCTCTGTATATAAATATATGAAAAAACAATAGAAAAAATAAAAGATAAGTGGGTCAGGTATTGATATGAAAAATAAAGAAGGCATCTCCTGACCACGAGCACATGTGCTTTTTAGATGGCAGAGCGCCATCTAGTGGAGCAAAAATAAACTAAACGTTTATTTAGCTTGCTCCGTGATATTTGGCCAACCCAATTTATTGATAAATCAAGAAAAGCCATCCACGAACGCGTTTCGCGCTATTGGCGCTCGTCAGCGTGGAGAAGGCTGTAACCACTGCGACCAAAAATATTTTTTTTTGGTCCCAATGGCTTCCCGAAAATGGGGAAAAAGAAATGCGTATTTAAGGCCAAATTTGCGTAAAAGACGATTAACACATGAAAAAAACAATTGAAAAAAATAAAAATAAAAGATAAATGGGTCAGGTGTTGATATTAAAAATAAATGAAGGCTATAAAAAGCACATGTGCTCGTGGTCAGGAGATGCCTCCATTATTTTTAATATATATATATATATTCAGGGCATAAAGTTCAAAGTATTTAAATAAATAAATATTTAAAGAAAGATTTATTTTTCAAACATCTTATGAGCTATTGTGAATGGTTCTTTTATGATTAAAATAATATCTGAAAAAGCATAAGGCTCCTCTCACGTCCAATTAAACGTCAAAATTAGACGCCATCTATTGACCGTCGCTGCAAACTAACGGCCTCGAGTCGGTGACAAAGCCACAACACCAGCTTTGGCAAACTGAGAAGCGTTCATCTGGAGACCATGGTTTCGGGCTAATGGCCCTCGTCAGTCTAGAGTGGATTATTCAAGGCGATCCACACGAGATCCAATGGAATCTTCACAATCCGCCGAAGAGGCGTTTGATTGGCAAAATCATTGCCAAATTTGTTAAATATTCGAATCAAATAATATTAACGATATTATGCATCAACGAGTACCAGGTTAGTTATGTATATTGTTGCACCGTAGTCTGTAGATGTTCTACCTTGATTTCTTCCTTCTTTGTGGCGTACACGTTTCCCGAGAGGGTTTACATATTCAAAGTAAATACATTAAGTAAAAAAATAATTAAGATTCATCCAACTGAAATATTGGTCAATAAAAATTATTTTTATCTCGAAAAATAGGGTAAATAAAGAGTAAATAATAAATAAATTCCCCTTTAAAGATATTGTGTTTAATCGTTGACTTCCTCGCCGTCTTCGTGTCCGTGGCTCTCTTTTCCAAAAATGTAATATTTTAAATATAAACAATAAAACTTGAAATCAATAATACAAGTCGTACTGTGAAGGAATGATATCATTGTAGGTGTTTTTAAATTAGGGCCTACTCTCTATCTATAAAATTATTAAAAATTGCAGCCAGGAAAAGAATGAACACGTATTGTTTATTTAGAAAAGGTTTAGTACAAAAAGCACGCGCCTTCCAGCGAGCTGAGCTATACACATACCTATAAAATTTGCATATGTCCATATCTAAAATGAAATAATTATAAATATGACCTGAAAATATGCACATGAGCCTATGAGAACTGTGGCAATCATAGTACCTAATATGTTTAAAATAAATTTGAAATATCATAGGATTATTTTGAATAAATGGAGGGGCGCATTAAACATGATGTAGCAATATTGAGGAACTGTTGACATGCACGAACACCTTTCGAAACTGGTTGAAAATAAACTATAACTCTCTTGACATCATTATTTGACTAGTAAATATACATTGGAATATAAATATTCGAGTATTAAATGTTTTAGAGATTTTAAAACTTTCTCAGCTGTGATTAACCTACATCTCCACGAATTCTGTTACTTAAATGATAAAATTTTAGAAACATCGAGAGATATTTCGACAGAAGTGATAAAAAATATTACGAATAAAAGTGAATATTTTTCTATTTCAAAAAACCCCTATTAAGTTATATATCTCAATATTTTCAAGGATGCGGACCGATGGAATTAGACTTGGCTTAAAGTTTTTAAGAGAGAATTCTCAACTCTATAAAAGGCTCAGGACGTTGTTGGCTGATGGTGGCAAGATTTTATCTTCCAGCGCTAAATCCCCCAGGAACACGGCTGTGGCTGGAATAATTGCCTCATTACAATTTCTATAACGCCCTGGTTAACGATGACCTGCTTTGTTCCTCCCGGAGCTTTTCTTAAAGCCAACATTTAAATGTCAAAACTAATTAAATTTTCTAGTTGTAGATGAGAGAAGGGGTAATTTTTAGTTTAAGAATTTATTACCTTTACTCTCTGTAGATATATTTAGTTGAGGTGAAATCTCCTATTTTATATTCAATATAATACAATGAGTGAATATATATATATATATGAGAATTGAAAATTGTTACAACGGTAGTTTGGAGAATGAACTCAAAAAACGTTGCGAGCGTTCCCAACAATTGAGACATATGCCCCTTCCATTTCAATTATTTTCATATGAGGTCTGTAGCAATATTTTTCAAATTATATATAAAATGGTAGAATAGTGTAAATGTGATATTGTACTGGGATAAGATGCACAAATTATGAAAAAGAAAAATACATCTCCTTATCGTGCAAAGTTGATATTTATTTTGATAGATGGCGCAAGCCATCATCAACTTTCAGTTGCACGATAAGGAGATGCCTCTTTCTTTTTAATTATATATATAAAGTTACGTTAAAAAATTGAAGTATTTTTCAAAGAGATAGAGAGACCACTAAGATGATGGTTTCAGAAGCAAAACAGTTTCGCGCTATTTATTTCAAATAAAACATTTCCTGCTGTATATTATTCGACGAGAAAATATTCTTAAAACTTGGCAAAACAATTGCCCAGGCTGCTCTACCTTTAAATGTGGCTATGAAGCTTTTATGGTTGTCAATTTAAAAAGGATACATTCTGAAGCTATCCCTTATAAAAATTGGTGTGTTACATATAATATCTATTTATAAACATAAGATATATAAAAAAATATTTTATTAGAGCATTGTGCTTTCGTAAATATACCACACTAGCCGAAAGACCCGGGCAACGCCCGGGTTTTACCCGATTATTATTTTTTTATTCAAATACTATTCGTTACAATTATAAATTGGAGCCCTGGATGTCACTCTTGTGAAACGTCCCGCTCCAAACTTTACATGTACATTAGGTCAGCTGGTATTACCCCCCATTTTCACCGCTAGAGGCGCGAGCGAAAGAGCAAATAACACGACGGATATTCGGGATAGAGACCTGAAAATTTCATTAAGAGTTTTTCCAGATTCTACTTTATATACTGTTAAAATTTCAGTCAGATTAGTTACGTATTGTGGACGTGTATAGTTGACCAACATAAATACATAAATACATACATACGCTGACTTATATATATAGGGATAATAATATAAATGAGTTTTAAAAATTGTAAAAAAAATTGCATCGGCCGGGAATCGAACCGGGCCCGCCCGCTTGGCAGGCGAGCATTCTTAACTGAACCACCGATGGTTGTAAGAAATGGCCATATTTGGGTATTTATTCCATTCACAAAAAAAAAAAAAACGGTGACAGAATTAAGAATTGATTGATGACTCTGATACAAATAAATTTTAATATTTATAGACACCATTCATAGAAAATCATATATGTCAATATATATAAGTATCTTTATATATTCTTGTTTCTCTTTATAATAGAGTTATGTGCAAAGGCTGATTCAAACATTGGTCTGTAGTTATTTATTCAATGGTCTGAAATATTATACGTACATACATTATATAACATATTAATTATTGTTTATTCAAATTATTATCTGGCGTTTTTTATCTTATAAATTAAAATATAAACATAAAACCAAGCGGAAGATATTTCGGAATTCATATGTTTCGTCAAATAAAAAATATAAAATATGTTTATAAATTTATTTATGAGACACTGGGATAAAAACGATCTTCAAAAAATGGAGACATTATTTGATATATGCACACTATTGTATATTTTAAATGCTTGTTTGCCTAAATAATATCCTTAGAGATGTGTCTGAAAACAAGAAGGGCCTCGAGATAGAATTCTTATTTTGAACATAATTCAATTTCAGAACCCGTGGGTCACTATTAGCAACATGCGACCACGCTTAAATTCATCTGTTCATTTTTAACGGTTGAAATTGAAGGAACAGAGTTCCCGTAAACATTTGTCCACTTCGGATGGATTTATCTCTCTCAGGGGTTAATTTTTACAGAACTAAGAAACAAATAACAACATGATGTTAACAAGTTTCTCCATTTTAACGAAAGACAAGCAAGAAGTGTACTCCTAGATTCGTTTACAAAACTATTTAAGCGAACAGATTAAAATTTGCCCTTTTCATAGGTTATATAATCACCTGTGAACAAATGATAGAAACGGCGAAATATTTCTTTTTACTTTTCTTTCTAACTAATGACATGCGCGCGTAGGAAGCAAATGTAATCTTTTGCCGATTGAATGCCATCTCTGGGTCAGACCGAGAACTTTTCACCTTACCCTCGTGATAAGAGAACAATAATATTGCAACTTAAAAAATTATGCGAGTTTAAATTTTAAACTATTACCTTTTTAAAATTTAAACGCGAAGAACTTAGCATCTTATATATATATATATATATATGGAATTTTTAGTTGATGCTAGCGCGCGTCAATATTTGCAGCAACTTATATCTCGAGTAACTCATATCTCCATAAACCTACTATATAGTAACATTATATATATATAGTAACAATATTTTCAACATTCCCGTCGAATGAACTGGCTTACCGATTAGCCTTCTCCTCAGAAGTGATTGTGTGCGTAAAATAATTATTATTTAAATTTATATATTCTGACACGAAATTTTAAACTTGTTATTATAAATATCTTGGTTCTGCCACCTTGTATTTGTCTATTCGAGCTGCTTCGAAATGTACGCTTACAGTAACATCACTGTCGTTAGCTTCCATTTCATGATCATCATGGACTGCGCCATAGCAGAGAACGTGGTTATAATTTGAAGAAACTCCAGTACAAATATCTACGGTAGTTTATCTGGTTATAAATTTATTCTATCTAAATAAAGGGGATAGACACACGACCTATCAGAGCGATTATCATTAAACAAGCTAAATGAGACGGCTTCGCCCGTGTTCTGTCCAAGTGAATGTTGGTCTAAATTATTTAAACACATATTTTATTATAAATATTAGTACGACTAATGATTATAAGAATTCATGATAAAATCGATTGAATTCATTCACCGTTGAAATATGAAAGTAGAAATGTGGCATATGGCCTTGAAATTGCGCCCACAAAAGTCCTGTGTAATAATCATGTCAACAATTTTAGCGGTTTCAAGAGTTTGTGTAACAGATATAACCGAGCATCCTAAATCTTTTATATTATATATAATTAATTAATTAATTAATTTCTTTGAATTATATAAACACATATTTGGGGAGAGATGTTCTCTGAAAATCCCGCTTCCAACGGCCTAACAGTGGGTCATTAAGCTAGGGGGATTGTGGGAGAGGCAGGTCTGAACTTTGTCTGAAAAGATTTGATGCCTCGGATATTAAGGCTCCCTCTCCTAATGAATCATCAGCAGACCAGTTCCTTTCAGAACTTGGAATTCACGGTCGAATTATTTCAACAAAAATGTTTAGTTTGGATATACTTGAGTATATAGGATGATCTAGTTCTGATCGAAGAGTGAAATAAGGTTTTACGGCCTAATAAAGGCGTGCACGCTGAAGCAGGTGCCTCTTGGGTGGCATAGAGATCGTTGCCTAAAAATCATGCTTTGTTCTGATTATGCATGTTCTTCATGGGAGGAAAATAAAATAATCTCAATATATTCATATAAAGGCATTTCCATAAAAGAGGTGACTTCATCATCAAAACCATTAAATAAAAGATATTGTTAGACCTTTATTATTTAACACAATAAACCTCAACGGTGTTGAATATGATTTGTGACGTTTTTGCAAAAGATGAGCAGTACAATGATGTGAGGTCTTGTGGCTTTGAAAATAGAAAAACTCTGTGGGATTATTATTAAGCAAATATTTGACCTGTAGATCAGACGGCATGGCCTAAGGGACAATGCGGAGGCAGCAGTGTCAATGACGACCCTTCGACGACATTCTCCGGCTCATCTACAAATTTGGTGATATTCATTAACCCCCCCCTTCCCCGAACTAACTCCACCGAAGATCTTCCTATGTGAGCATGTAAAGGTGAAGCCATACACCATAAGATCAGCTATCATCAATCAGCGCAAGGAAAGCTTCCAAAGGTAAATAGAAACTATCTCTGCCCTCAGCCAAGATATGTCGAGTTAGAACTAAATAATGTTTTTGTCATATGGTGTCAATATAAGCAATTTAATCTTCGAAATGTGATCAAAGAGCAAAACTTACGTCTATTGAAACCTCTTTGACCCACCCTGTATAAGCATATAATAATAAAATTCAAATTTAAGTCAAATATGGATTTTTATAAAGATCAAACAAACCCGCATTTAAATTATGGTTGAATGGATAGAAATAAATATATTCTAAAATTGCATTAAATATATAGAGCTATATATATTATTTCGATGCCATTTTTAAAGGGGTTGTAGCGGTATGGACAGAATAAAATTCGATCACAGAAAGAATAAATCTATTAAATCGAGAAGTAGGGTGGAGAATGGCCCCAAACAAACAGATAAAAATGGTTTGGCCCCGCCAGAAATATTATCAGAGGTTCCAGGCCCTCTCAATTGGTCCAGATAAAATTTCAAAATTAAATCCAGAGGGACGTAAAACTGGAAAAAAAAGATTAGGGCTCGCAACCAATAAACTCTTATCTCGGGGTGTTTCACTTTCTGGCCGAGAGGTGGCGCGCAATTCCCCATTTTATATTTATTGTGCTATCAACTTCTATATTTGAGAACAATGTTTTACTTTTGTAAATCATTTTTTTTTAATAATCGCTTTCCTTGAAATATCTAATTGGTGTTTAACCGTATATTTAACAAACATCGGTGGTGAGAAAGAAAACATTTAAATTAAAATTGATATTTAGAATATATTTTTATTTAACAATTCTTAGGTGATATGTGTGAGAGTTATTAGAATTTTATTTTATGAATTTCAAGAATATGAAAACAGCTTCATGTCTTCTACTTACACCGTTTCAATAGAAAGGAATATTGTTATTATGTAAACGGTAAGAAAGGTAATTTTTGTAGGCGACGGTGTGACCTCCCGTGAAAAACCTGGAGGTAAAATTGAAACAATTTATCACTGCATTTATTAAAGTGGTCTTCCTGGATGGTCATCGGATTTTTAGTTTATTCATATTTTGCTATATGTCGTTTAAAAATGCATTTACCCCTTTAGGGAGTGTTATAGTGCTACTTAAAGTGCTACTTGATGTTTTTATAGAAAGTGTGAATGTATATAGATAAACATTATAATTATTAAGCTTTCTTAACAATTTCTCTGCTGTTCGATACAATCGACGTTTTATTTAAAAATAAATGTTTTCCCCTGATTTATAATATAATAAAATAAATAAAGTTTCCAAGGCTAAGTTTCTTATGCCCTTGTACTAAGAACAAGGAAGCCCTGGAAGCTTTCAATATAAATCTATATAGTCATCCATAAATCTGATATAACGCCACACAGAGACGAGCAAAGTTTTTTTAATCATAAAGAATATGTTGTAAAGAATATGTCATTAGTAATGCCTTGATACCGTGGTACATACACAAATATTTAAAACTAAGTCCCCCGAACAACATTTTGACATTATTTCAGCATAATTGCTTGCTATAGATCACTGAGAGTATTTTCTCGATAAATCCATTTTCATATGGCGAAAATTTCTAAGAAAGTGTTGTATCTCTCGACCTTTATAGAATATTCGAGGTCATTACTTTCAGTTTAAAATAACTTTATTGGGTGCCGCTTAGAGAGCAAACCAGCTCATCATATTGACAATAAAGTGGAGTGGAGGGGTATAAATACGATGATTTATATACAATTAGGTCATTTTACTTTCAAAATATTTCTATGTATAGCGCTTATTTCAAGACAATTATTTTTCCTCCGTAAAATATTAAGGTATTTGTAATAAGAACAAAGAGAGAGGAAATAGTTAAATAATATAATATGAATTGAGACATTTTAACGAAAGATAATATTTTCTAGTAGTCTCGGTGACAGAAATATCCTGTCGATTTCAAGTGTCAGTATTAATTTCTGAAAATTGATGAAAAAAAAAAACAGAAATTTGAATTTTATATTTTGATATAGTTGTAATTTTTTTTTTAAATACGCCAGATACCGTTAGCGGCTCACAGATGTCTTCTGTCGCCATTTTGAAGGATATTCAGAACACTCTTCATTCTCCCATATCGACCAGAATCAGTATCCGTAAATTTTTCACCGGTGGCCTACACTAATGGCGCCCGTTAAAAAGATTGCCATTTATCCAACTGCACGAATACATCCTTTTGAAATTTTGTAGGCATAGAGCCACAAGGACAGCGGAATGGCTCAGGGTAGTGTTTTCAGATAAATCTCGCTTCTGTTTTAGCGGTGACAGTCACCGAGTAAGAGTATGGCGCCATCTTGGTGATAAGTCCAATGTGGAACGCCGCACCTCACGACGACGCGGCATTATGGTTTGGGGAACCATCACCTACGATAGCAAATTACCTCTGATTCGTATTGAGAGTACTATGACGGTCCAACAATACGTGGATGCCTGACTTCGGACGGTGATGCTACCCTTCCTTCAGGGGGTACTAAATTCCATTTTCCAGTGAGATAACGCTCGATCGCACACAACACTCATAAGCCAATATGCCCTGCATGAAACCTGGGTGCTTCCATGGCCCCCAATCACTCGCGATCTTACGTATAGAACACGACTGAGACCTAACTGGACGTCTTTTGCGTGCGCGCTGCCACAGCCGAAGATGAACTGTAGCTAATATTTGACAGAAATGTGCGACCATCCCTCAGGACACCATCCGCACGCTCATTGGGTCAGAACCAATACATGCTGCTGTCTGTATAGCCTCCCGCGGTGGACTCCAACATATTGAGTGGACGTCGATGACGTTCAATGTATAGGTGTATTTTGTTCTAATAAAGATCATTTATTGTTTGTTACTGGTACTCTATTCATACAAATATTCAAAACTTTTTGCCCACTAATTCTTAGTTTCGCAAATTCAGTGTCACATAGTGTGTATTTGCCTATTTCTCTTAAAATGTTTAAATAACTTAAGAGTTTGCTAAAGGCGTCGTTATTGTTCATATTTTACGTTGAGCATAAACCGAAAATAATTGCAAAAAATATTCGGAAAAAATGATCTTTTGGTTTCATACATATATAGGTGAAATTAGAGAGAATTAATATCCAGATTCACACATTTGATACGATAATGAATTGAAATAATATAAGGCAAAATTACCATATTCGCTCGGGGGAAGAGTGGGAAACTTAGAAATAAAGTGAATTACAAATTCGTATTTATAGAACTGAGACGATAAGAGAGGGAAGTTCCATTAAAAAGAAGACGGAATGATTGCGATGTCACGGAATATCATCGTTTGAGGGGGTGATGGCAAATGATTTCTGCGGAAATGCATAATTTATCATCCGAGTAGTAATGGGATGCCAGCAGACAGACCAATCTGATCCTCCACTGTCCACTGGCTATTCCATAGAAATCCCAGGCAGTTTTATTCTTTCATATTACTGTCTCGGTAGCCATAATCCCAACATATAAACTGAACCAACTGCCAAATACGATATCGCTTCAACTGGCGGTAATTGATCCCTCACTATTTCTCTTATATACTATATTTCCATTTATTTTATATTATTGTAATTTAATTTATAAAAAATCTGTATATTTAGCGTTTTTTATTTTGGCATAATATATATTTTGGACAAATAATTTAGTAATCTTGAAAATAAATATATGGTTTTAGATAGATATGTACATTTAGAGCGTTTTTAAAATTTTGCTTTCCTAGTGCACCTAAATAATGATATATACGAGACAAAAATCTTTTATATTTATCTATTATAATGTAAATATATGTGTGAATATTTTCTAAATATATTTAAAGCTGGCTGGAGAAAACGTTTCAAAGGTGTTTTCACCTCAAAGGGGCCAATACTTTCTAATCTTGTCGCCCGCTGATTCAATGTAAAAGTTGGTGTTATTATATTGCAATCGATAGCATCACCAAGTATAAACAACATGATGAATTTATTAATTAAAGCTGGAAGTATAGACAAACAATTGTATGGAAGTAATTAGCACGTTCAAGTACTGTACATTATAATTATAACTTTTTTTTTTGTATTTTTTTTTCTTTAAAATTCTCAAATTCCTACTGCCCCAACTACGACGAATGCCGGATATATGAACAGCCAATAAAATAGTAAATCGTTCCTGAAAGATTTAAATGGTGAAACTGCAGAATAGTTTCACCAATGATGAGCCAGGCTCTCCCAATATTTTTCTTCGGATAATAGGAAGTAGTTTCATTTTCGAAAGAAACAAGATATATACAAGAAATAACGGAAACAATATTATGGAAAAAACACTACATTTTAAAAACTGAAAAGAAACTTTAGTTTGTGTTTGAAGCAAATCACTATATGCTGGTTAATTTTCAGAAGCATCATCATTGAAAACAGAAATAGATTTACACTCGTATATAATTCGAATTTGAAGAAACACATTCGAAAATTAGCACCACCTGCATCATATCATTATAAAAAAAATAAAGTAGGTGCTTAAGTTAGCATTACTCAGGTAGAAGAATCCAAAGCCTTTAGTTAGGTAAATGCTTTCTTAATGGAATAAATTTCTGAAAACTTTCTACTAATGGATATGGGGTGATATAAGACATCATATATGCAAGCATTTAGACTTCCAGAATTTCTATTTGACTACCGTCTAAATCAATTGGTGCAGGCTTCTCCAACACAGAAACGTGACAGAGATAGCGACATAAGCGAAACCTTTATAAAATTAAAAAATCAACTCGAAATATCAGCAAATAAGTTGGGAGGCAATATTGAAGGCAGCGAATCTAACGCTAAATCACAATACAATTATACTTGGAAGATTTTTCAGGGAAACTACCTACCCTTTATTTAGGTAAATAAACACATGGCACGATAAAAAAATTTGAGAGATAAAATATATCAGAGAATTTATATATACGATCTAAATTAAGTACAATAAAATATTTTTTTGCCTTTTATATCTCTTATATGTGGGATGGTTGCGCGCGTGTTGGTGTGGCTTGTGGAAAGGCTGCTGATAAAATTATAATTATTTTTATGGAATAAAATAATTTATTTAAAGCCAGAAATGTAAAGAAAAAAGAAGTAACGGCCGTTCGAAGCAAGCCTTGTTGTTTACGATGCGAGTGGCCAAAGGCCTGGATGACGCCCTGCGCGCATGCGTAGTCAGGTCGCCACACTACCGCCCGTATGTGTAGTGAAGCTTTGTCCCAGTTCGCGCACGCTGAAGCAAAGTGTGGTCGCCACACTACTCCCCCCTCCAGTAGGATCCTTAAAGATCCTATGTAGTCGTTGAGGGAACTCTTGGTAGGGTGCCTTGTTGAGTTGGGATCTGGTCTTGGGGGCTTGAGGGAGGCGCCTGTCCTTTTTAAATGTTGGGCAGATGTAATAGGTGGCGACCATCTTGTTAGCTTGCAGGGACACAATGGGTTGCTCAGCAATAGGTATAGTCGCCGTGAGTACCGGAGGAGGTATTGGTATTGGGGAAGTAGTGACTCTTGCTTCAATGGAGAGGTTGTGGTACCGAAGTTTGGGCGGGCTGCAATTGGAGAGGAGTCCTTTCAGCCGCGTTATTGGTTTCTTTCAAGAAGAGTGGATATTTCTGCTCGCAGGATGGAGGCAAGGGCTCTTCGTGAGACGGCAGCTGCTGGGGCAAGGGATTGCCACTGTGCACTGGGGTAGAGAAAACAGTTGCAGGGGGGGCGCGAGATGGTGTTTGAAGGAAGGTTGGAGCAGAACGATGAGGAGTCCAGGGATGAAGAGTTACTCAGAGAGCTGGTGGGTGAAGGCAAGGTGAAGCTTAAGTTGGTGTCTGGTCAACGTTCTGGACTGTAGTCACCGGGGCAGTTGTTGTGACATTCATGTCACGGGGAAAAGCCGTCTGCTCCAGGTGTTGGAGGCTATTGGAGGTGGGAGTACAGGGACCACACTGCTGAGATGGAGGTAATTTGGACAATTCAACCAGGATAATCGAGGGTATCTGATAAGCAATGGGCTTTCTTTCTGAGACTTGAGCTGTTCGTACCTGGTGTGACCGGCCAAATCGCTGGAGAAGCCGTTCTTTGAGCGCCGTGTATTTTCCTGAAACTGGTAGGTTCTCTACAATGTCATAGGTGCAGATGAGAGTTAGTCTATCTAATATAACGACCGTTGCGTTATACTTGAATTCGTCGCTGCCGATGTTTGCGAAAATAAAGGTAGCTTCCAGTTGGCTGAGCCACAATGCAATGTCGTTTGGCAAGAAGGGTGGAGCTCAAAAAATCAATCTTGATATTAGAGATGGGGTGAGTTCCATTGTGAATGTTTGAGCTTCCATGATTTGCAAAGATTTGCCCTTGACGTTGGCCGTTAATTCTTCATTCCAGTCGTCCGGCTCACCAATTTTTGTGGGATGGTTGCGTGCGTGTTGGTGTGGCTTGTGGAAAGGCTGCTGGTAAAATTATAATTATTTTTTATAAGATAAAATAATTTATTTAAAGCCATAAATGCAAAGAGAAAAGAAGTAACGGCCGTTCGAAGCAAGCCTTGTTGTTTACGACGCGAGTGGCCAGAAAGTCCCGGGTGACGCCCCGCGCGCATGCGTAGTCAGATCGTCACACTACCGCCCGTATATATAGTGAAGCTTTGTCCCAGTTCGCGCTCGTTGAAGCAAAGTGTGGTCGCTATATATATATAAAATATTGTTAGTATCAGGTCTCTTGATTTTATTTCCTGAAGGAAGTTTCCTTGAAGGTTGGTAAAGTCTGATATATAAACTATTTGAGAAATATTTTGTTAGATTCGCTGTCATTATCAATGACTCGAGGATACTCAGGGCACATATAACCAACTGTCCTAAATGCAGTCGATAAAATAGCCGAGCCAATGCCACCGGCAGTAAAAATGAGGTGATGTTGCGCATGCGTAGCGGTAATGTCAAACCCAATTTTACAATTGGCAGAAATAAAATAATTCGGGAGTTAGTGCTGCTCGAGGTCTATAGTCATAGAGACAGACCACATTAAACATGTTAACATTTTATCAAACTAGTAGTAGCTGAAAAAAGAAAATTTAATTTTTCGACGAATTTTTTTTTTATAAAAAAAAATATATTTATTTTTATATAACTGATGTTGAAATTGTAAGTTGAAATTGGATACAATTTCTGTTTGTGAAAATTAGTGGAAACCACAAAGGTTCAACCGAGAAGGAAAGAGATTGGTACACCAGGCCGGATCTTATCAAATATAAGCCTGGCGGTGGTTTCGGCCCTACTATTATACCACACTACCAATCTCTTCAAACTTGGCATTGAATAATGGAAAAATAAAAATACAGAGGGAGGAATAAGAATTTTATTTTTCTTATCCCTAATACACGTGGTACAGACCATGATAATCATGGTAAATAGAGGTAGGTGACTGCTTTTACTGTAAGTGCACCACATGTCTACACATGTGAAAAGCAGTTCGACTTCGCACTTAAAAATGTTCCAGAGCCCCGTTTGGTTACTTGCACTCGCTGGTGGGGTTGAACTTTTGCAAGAGTCGGGGGCCATCGGACTATTTTTTTTTTAATCTGAAAAATATTTCCAATGCGGGGATCGAACCCGGAAATGAGAATAAAACAACTAAATGACCATATGTTTAGGAATATTTTATTGCTATATATTTCGTAACTACGTCGTTCCAATTATAGCCAATGGATATGATTATAGAGAAATACTTATAATAGCGCTGTACACAGACACTTACCAGAGAACTATAGTACATTTAAGTTCTAACAATTATGGAGGGTGGTAGGGCTTTGCGAATACTTGGAACCTATATTTATACCAACGTATCAAGTAATTCAATTAAGTACTTATAAAGAGCCCCGTTTAGCTTATCGTACTCAAGTTCAACAATAGATCCTCCAGCGGTTACTGGATTGACGAGCTTCTCGACTATTCACATACCACACCACTAGCAGACCCTTAGAAATAACGTTACTTGGTTTCATATAAAAATAAAACTATTAATTACGAATGTTTCTTTTTTACAAGTATTTAAAATAAATATAAAAATTTCGAGGAGAGTAAAATAGTGGGAGAGATTGGCTCATTAGTGGTAAACCCTTCCGGCGGTTTTACCATTTTAATCCACCAGATCGCTTATAAGAGATATCAAAAACCACATTTCTTGAATGTGGCGCAATCAATAATGATTATACGTTCTATGGTTATAGAATTTATGGATTTATTAGAAATGTTCAACTATTTCGAAAACCAGGTTTAACCTTTAACTTACAGTTGTTTTGCGACTACCAGTGTCCCGTCACACAAGGCAACCTTAAGCAAATGTGTCCTGAGCCTTGAAATAGTGGTCTCTCTCTATTCATTACTGTATTTAACCATATATAATCTTATATGAACGATATAATAAAATTAGTGTTAATCTCTCTCGCAGTCTACCGGTGACGGAGTCTTTCTCTCGGTGGGCGCCTCCAAAGAAGACTGTATATATTCTAATATATATACTAGCCGACTGGACCCGGCTTCGCCCGGGTATTGTTCGAGTGGGGTTTACTCATGAATAAATAGAGCCCCAAACTGTTTTAAAACTGATAGTAATGAATTTTCTTTCAGCACAATGGATATAAAATGCAAATAGCAAAATTGATAATGCTGGTAAAAAGAATATGAAATATAAGATCAATTTCATAAACACATCTAATGAACAGAGTGCTGTTTTGAAGGAGTGGTCTAAACTGTTGATTTTTAAAAACCACGACCCGGGATCATCGACTCCAGCTTTGGGCAATTTTTTCTGAAAAAATAATTCCCCAATGGCCCCTGATTCTTGAAAAGGTCCAACCCCTAGTGAGTGC
>CP092875.1:25372199-25427459 GCA_030710605.1 Cordylochernes scorpioides
TTACGGAAGCATTGCTCAATGCAAATGTTTATATGTAATTCTACTGTCCTAAAAGCTTATGTTCAAATTTTGCTTGAATACCATTTCTGATATTCCATCCTTCAGTGTAGCTTATATATTTAGAATTTTCCAATCGTCCTGAAACAGTCTGGTAGATTAAGTTGGCGAATCACCTGGGAGGGTTCACCACTGATGAGCCAAGCCCTCCCAATATTTTGTTTTATGTGTAAAAAAAACATTCGTGCTTTAATGTTTTTTTCTTATAATTGATGTAAGTAAAAAAGCTTTATTGGAATGAAAATTATTACATTAATAATTAAAATGATTAGGTTTTAATTTATTCGATGTAGTTTTCAATATTAGTTATAATAGACTCAAGGCGAGGGAAAAAAGCACAGATTGGCGACGATGATCTTGTCCATTGTGTAAAACGGGCTATTCTCTAAAATTGTATAAATAATACCGATCGTACAGAATAAGGCCGCGTAGGCATTCTTTAAAATATGTTTGGCACAATACATTAAGAATAATAATTTTTCGTAGAGAATAAAGACCCGCGAATGCATTCCTCTAAGAGAGATATTGAAATATCTATCAATTATTTCTACCGCACCCCCCCCCCCCCCCCCCCAGAAATTAAGAGCCAAGGCATATATTTCTTAACAAAAGGAAGTCAAAAACAAAATGTGTGTTGAGATATATCTCTGTTGAAGAGTAGAATATTTCGTAACGTGGCATCAAGTTAATGAGACCGTTGAGTAATATTTCTTCCTTCCATCTGGTGATATGTATGAGGACAAATCTCTCCTGTTGTCGCATCAGATTAACGCGATGTTGTCTTTCTCCTGCCCTGGTGTTTGAACACCATTTCCTCCCTACATTGGCGCTCATTAATACATTCTACACTATACACTTGGATGTTTTTATTTAATAATAAAATAATAGATTAATTTTAAAGAGGTTTTGCTAGTTTGCTTTCGTGAAATATAAACGAATAGAGTATTGATTGGTAAAACCGCGTTACTTGCTCGCTTTGCAAACCTTACCTGCCAACTTTTATAATCTGGATGGCTTTCTAAATATCTAAATAAAAGTTGATAATTTGAAGCGTTTAAAGGTTATTGAACTGTGTGTTTGTGTTGTGCGCGCGTTAAATATATTATATCGTGTGTTTTGTGTTGCCTGTGCATATTGTGTGTGTGGCCTATATTATTCTTAAATTCTGACTAGAAAATGTGTTAAAAAACAATCAAATGAATGTGGCTGGTAAAAATATCTGACACGACTAATCAAATTCATTTGTAAACTAATTTAGAAATTAATCTCTTCATTCATAGGTACGGTATTTTCAGCATTATAGATTTTCTGAGACTTTGAATGCACCGTCTCCGCCCCATCAAATATATATATTAAAAATAATAGAGACGTATCATGACCGCTCAATTGAGCATTTCAGATGGTAGAGCGGCATCAAGTGATACAAGATCAACAAAACGTTGATTTAAAATGTTCCATGCTATTTGCCAACCTATTTTCATGATATATTAAGAAAAGCTAACTGCCCTTTATAACACAAAGCCAAGGATTTTACACTGCGTGACATTGAAAATGGAACACCAAGAAATAGTGGCCAGAAAACTATGCAAATTTCAGGGTAGACGCGCCTAACCGAGTTATGCAAATGATGTAAAATTCGCAGCTCTCGTGCGCACATGGAGTAAGATATAAGGGAAGAAACTTGCAGAAAGGACAGTATTCGTGTCGTTATTTCTTCAAGGAAAATAATTGTAGAAATTTTTTTCTTGTGTCAAAAGACACGTGTAATAACAGAGAATGCCAGGTCATCGTAAACGGAGGTAGTTCAAGCAGACAGACGCTTTTACGAGGGGCATGGTGATCGGACTGAAAAGGGCAGGTTGGTCCATACGTCAAATCGCAGATGATACACACCTTGGTGCGTCCACGGTGCACCGACTGTGGAGAAGATGGTTGGAACAAGGAAATGTGGCAATTTATAGGAATGTCGGTGCAACCAGAGTGACGTCAGCACGTGTGGATTGGCGTATCCTTCGACAAGCAGTGGCGGCCCCACAAGCCACTTGTACCGCCATCCTGCAACATGTGCAAGACACCCTAGATCATTCGATCTCGACCAGAACCATTTCCCGTCGAATGGTTGCTAATGGCTTGCACTCATGCCGTCCGCAAAGAAGACTGCCATTGACCCCACCGAATAGGCGCCAACGTTTGGAAAGGTGCCGGGCTAGATCGACGTGGATGACGGAATGGCATAGGGTCGTGTTCTCAGATGAGTCGCGTTTCTGCTTGTCCAGTGATAGTCGCCGTGTACGCGTGTGGCGTCGACGTGGAGAAAGGTCCAATCCGGCAGCAATTGTGGAACGCATCACCGTGCGACAACGTGGAATCATGGTTTGCGGCGCAATCGCGTATGATTCCAGGTCACCTTTACTTCGTATTCAGGACACTATGACGGCCCAACGATACGTTGATGATGTGCTGCGACCGGTGACACTCCCCTACCTTCAGGGGGTACCCAATGCCCTTTATCAGCAGGATAACGCCCGACCGCACACTGCTCGCATTAGCCAACAAGCTCTGCAAGATGTACAGATGCTTCCCTGGCCACCGTACTCTCCTGATCTCTCACCAATCGAGCACGTCTGGGACATCATTGGACGCCGTTTGCATGCCTTGCCACAGCCGCGTTCAGAAGACGAACTGTGGCAAATGGTTGAGAGGGAATGGAGAGCCATCCCTCAAGACGCCATCCGTACTCTGATTGACTCTCTACCTAGACGTGTTGCTGCGTGCATCGCCGTCCGCGGTGGTCCTACTTGCTACTAAGCCGACGCCGTTCTCGCTCTGTATTATGACTATCATTTTGAAATAAAGATCACTTATTGTTCGTCCCTGTCTCTCTCTGTCTGCCGAGTTTCATCACTTTCTGGCCACTATTTCTTGGTGTTCCATTTTCAATGTCACGCAGTGTAAATCTATGATTGTAATCGATATTTATGGAGCTTTTGAGAATGCTTGCTGGCCATAGGTGGTGAAAAGACTTGATTAGAGAACAATATACCTGCACCAATAATAAAACTTATGAAATCCTACTTCGCTAACTGAAAGATAAGATTTAGGTATTGTTCAAGTGAATTGACTAAAGATTAACCTAATGAGAGCCTTACCTTCGACAATTTGGAACATCATAATGAATGGCCTTATAACCAACTCTCAAAAATCTAATAGAGAAATTATTGGTTATGCAGAAGATATAACGATATTATGCTATAATATTAATATTAAAAATATGATTGAAAATGCAATAGGGAAGATATATGCGTGGTGGGAAACAGCAAACTTAAAATACCAAAACAAAAACAAATATACTATTTTTAGTCAACTGTAAAAAACGATTTAAGTAATTTGCATCGCAACCTTATTAAACCAGTTGAAAACTTAAATAACTGATATTGAAATTCAAGAATCACCGAAACAAAAACAAATTAGTTTATTTTTTGGCCTCTCATCGACGTAATTATTGTAAAAACAACTAGAGCTAGTAAATATCTCCGTTTAACAAAAATAATCGTGGGGAATGGATATCAGGCAATTATTGATATTGTCGCGATTTCTAATTGGAGACACTCGGTTCTATTTGAGGTTTTATTATTCAATTGATAAACTTCGTGAGTCATGTTTTTCTCAAAAAACTAGAAAAAATCAGTTACAGAATTTATAAATTTTCCTTATATAATATTAGACATAAAGGTATTTATATATTTACTAATAGAGGCATTTTCTTTAAATTTCCTATAAAATAAACTAATTTCGGCACAATATTATGAAGGGCCTTATTTAGAATCAAAATAACCTATGGTTCAACAATATGGTACCCATATTTAAACAAGAGTTCTAAAATAAAATTGATCTCATTACAGTACAAAATTCTGTTTCCATGCCTACAATACAACATGGAACTGCACACATGTCCTTGCTAGATAAACCCAAACTTTACGGATTTCATTAAGTCAAACATATTTGAATTAGGAATAGATTATAATAGAAATGATCTATAAAGAGAAATAATATATAACTTTATGAATGAAAAATTATAAAATACTATAAATATTCGAATGTTAATTTCAGAGAATTTTCACGGGGCATGGCGACTTTAACGCATACCTATATAGAATTGATAGAATAGATTATTCATTATGCCTATGCAACCAAGAATATCATAACCCGATGAATATATTGGGAGTACAACTAAGTTTTGAGGGATTTGCAAAAGAAGCCACAACAAATATTATATAAATAGCATCGGACCGTGTGTGTAAGGTTTCATGTTAAGGCTTCATCATTTCCCCAAAAAAATCAGAAGAAGTCTTTTCACTCAAGTGTAAGGAACTTTTTTTTTTTTTTTGGTGTTCTAACCATGTCAACCTTTTTGCCAACAAAACACAATTTGCGGGAAGCGCTGCTTTTTTGTTTTAATTTGAAGAAAAGTGCAACTGATGGACATCGATTGCTGTGTGAGGCATATGGTAAACATGCTCTATCAATAAAATCATGTGAGTACTGGTTTCGGCGTTTCAAAAGTGGCGATTTTGACACCAGAGACAAAGAACGCGGAGGGAGGCCAATAAAGTTCGAAGACGCTGAGTTGGAGGCTTTATTGGACGAAGATTCAAGCCAAACTCAAGAGGAGCTCGCTGAAACCTTGGGAGTGACTCAACAAGCGATTTCGAACCGTCTCAAGGTCATGGGTATGGTGCAAAAACAAGGAAATTGGGTTCCATATGAACTCAAGCCAGGAAACATCGAGCGCCGTATTTGCACGTGCGAACTACTTCTCAAAAGACAAAATCGGAAGGGTTTTTTGCATCGAATCGTGACGGGGGACGAAAAGTGGATTCACTACGACAATCCAAAGCGCAGAAAATCGTGGGTTAAGCCCGGTCATGCATCAACTTCAACGGCCAAACCGAATATTCATGACAAGAAGCTAATGCTGTGCATCTGGTGGGATTAGCTCGGAGTGATCTATATGAGCTACTTCAGCCTAACGAAACCATCACTGGAGAACGTTACCAACAACAATTGATGCGATTAAGCCGAGCATTGAAGATTAAACGCCCACTATATGCCAAAAGACATGACAAGGTGATCTATCAGCACGACAACGCTCGGCCACATGTTAAAAAAGTTGTCAAGGAGACTTTGGAGGCGCTTCAATGGGATGTCCTACCCCACCCGCTGTATTCACCAGACATTGCTCCTTCAGACTACCACATGTTCCGTTCGATGACACATGGCCTGGCCGAGCAGCACTTCACTTCTTACGAAGAGGCGAAAAATTGGGTCAATGTTTGGATCGCCTCAAAAGACGAGGAATTTTTTCGACACGGAATCCGTATGCTGCCTGAAAGATGGGAAAAAGTCGTAGCTAAAGATGGACAATACTTTGAATGAAATATATTGCACTGATTTTCTGAATAAGGCTGCGAATTTATAAAAAAATCCCTCAAAACTTATTTGTACTCCTAATATATAAACCCGGTGCCTACTTGTTGCAGACCAGAGAGAACGATGTAAAATGAACAGCTTCAGCATAAGCCAAGTGGTTCCCAGCAAAGAAGAATATTTAATATATACTAAGTCCTGCAGACTCTATCTCAACTTCCGTGGACCTAAACTACACCAATCATTTGAAAATATTAGTTTAATATTAATAATTTGGTAGTTGCATGAATATTCTGATTATAAATATCTAATTATTGGTTAATTATAACAATTTATTAAATATTATATATATCATTTATTGCTCAAAACTATAAAATATGTCATAATATGTAAATAATCAATTTTTTCTTATATATATATAATTATTGCTGCAAAATGTAAATCTAAATAATTTTCACTCTTTTTCTAATACAAAAACGATTTGCATATATGTTTCGAGAACTTATATATGAAATATTTTAAATATTAACACGAAAATATATACAAAGGATGAAACAAGTGTTCCGTAAAAAATAGAATACATTTATTAAAATGAGAATTTGTACAATAAAGAATGATCACGACGCGTCTTTCTGAAAACCCTGAAGAGGTTAGCGAATTTTGTGTTTGTTGTGTAATATGTGTTTTGATTGAATAAATTATATTTTTTCCAGAGACTTCAGATTTAGGTAAATGACAAGTAGAGACAACAACTGATCAACAGTCACTTGGTATTTTTCCGATAGATGGCATTACGTCATCAGCAACATTCTGTTGAACATTCAGGTAGTGCCTTATAATTATATAGGAAAGGACACAATAATGAGTTTATAAATACATAAATTAAAAAATTATATCGCCAAAAATTAGGAATAAACGATAAGAAAGACTCAATTTAAAGGGAAAATCCTTTATTGATATTTAAAATATAAATTTGGCACAATATCCATAAATCAATAAATTATAAATATAGATAAATAGATATGAAAATATTAAATGATATTTTTATAAGAATACTCTAACAATTTATATAAAATATCGATGTAAAGTAATCTACCTTAAACCCAATAGTAGATGGAGTTGAACAAACGAAGAATCCCATTATTCGAACTGGCTGTGATTGTTGGCAATTCTTCTCTCGACAACTTTAATAAAAGAACAATTTAAATGGAAAGATGTCGAAGCTCTAATTCCGATAACTCTTTAATTAAAGCCGGAGGAGGGGAAAAGAAAAATGAGACGAGAAAAGAAACTGGGACAAAAAGTAAAGAATTTCACACATTACAAAAAAAAAAAGGAGGATTATCCATTTCATTTAGTTTCTAATTTAAAACTAATTACCCAGCAATAAAACCAACAAAATAAAATAATAATAAATTAACAGAAGAGCAGGAATTTAAAATCAACATCTTTGAAAATTAAGACGACGACTTGAGTTTTAGAAGGAATTTTGCAAAGCCTCTGGGAGCAGGTAGATAACTGGTACAAATCGGCAAATAATTACTGATATATCGGGCAGGGAGCGAACACGTCCCGGCGACGTGACTTCTTCTCATCCATTCTCATTCTCTGCTGCTCATTTTTGCACTTGTACATCTGGGAATATAGGTGGCTCACACCGTGATACCTTATTGTAAACTCTCCCCTAGAATATTTATAACGAAGAGAATAATTTGGTGAATAAAAGGTTTTTATTCTCTTCAACTCCTTTTGAAAAAAAAAAGACTTAGAGTCATTAAGATTAATATCAATGATTTTTTTCAAGATGCTAATGAATAAATGAGAATGTACAAGAAAAAAACAAATTCTTTAGTGATATCTCAATTGAATATTTTAAATAATGATTTATATGTGAGAAAACAATAAAAAATAGGTCATGTGTTGATGTTAAAAACAAAAGAGGCATATCTTGACCAGGCTCACATTGGGTTGGCCTAATATCACGGAGCAAGTTAAATAAACGTTTAGTTTATTTTTGCTCCACTAGATGGCGCTCTGCCATCTAGAAATGTCATGTGAGCATGGTCAGGATATGCTTCTTTTGTTTTTAATTATATATATAGTATATTTTAAACTGTATGACACTTGTATTATATGTCACATATCTTCCAATTAGTTAGAGCTGATACCTTGAAATATTCTACCCTTCTTTTAAAATGTACACTATTTCTATTTACTACCACCCCATATTTTGTATATAAACTATTTGTATTTTAACCCCCTATTAGTATTTAAAACAAAAAATGGTGACGTCTAAATAAAGATCCAAAGAGTGTTCGGTCCGCTTGGGGCAGGGACAGAGGGGAGGAAAAAGGCAACGCCCAGCCCATGTGGAGTCCCGAGGGACGTTTTTATAGACAACCCCTGTAAACAGGACAGGTTTTGGCAGGGGGTCAGCAGATGTTCTAGGGTGTGGCCATCGGCAGGCGGCTTCTGTCTCTCACAGAGACTATCGCTCTCCATGTCTCGGTGATAAGCATCCAAGTTTGTGTCATGGCCTCTACCTCTGTCCCGTGGGCTGTCCCCGATCACTTTCGGTGTTAACATCTAGCCCTGCCTCTGCTTCTTGTTGTCCGCGTGTGGGAAAAACATCAACACTCGCCTCACGTACACGACTGCCTGTTTATCCATACGTCGGCAGGATCACATTTACAACAATATTACATATATATATGAAAATAGAGCAATCAATAAATAATTCTTTAATTAAAAAGGCATATATTGGATCAAAATATCATTTATTTTACCAATATTCCAGTTGGCTGAACGCCAACCTTTATCAAGGTGTTATAACATTTTAAAGTGTGTCAACAACAAACTCAGCGCCACATAACGTCAACAATATGAATTTAACAAAATATCTTTAAAACTTAATTCTGTTGTCGTTATGTGGCGCTGAGTTTGTTGTTGACACACTTTAAAATGTTATAATACCTTGATAAAGGTTGGCGTTCAGCCAACTTATTTATTGATAAAATAAATGATATTTTGATTCAATATATACCTTTTTAATTAAAATATATATATATATAATAGAGAGACAGGTGTCAATTGAAAAAATAATTTCGTTATTTTCTGCAAATATAAATTTCTTCCATTATAGTCATAAATCGAGTAGATTAATTGAAGTGGTTTTCTTTGGGATTTATATGGCAATTTTATTGTGTTCTATGTGAAATATCACTATAACGACTAAGTTATTCTGGGAAGTTAGTCTAAGAACTACTATAATCGGATAACGTTAAATACCGGACATTAACTAAAGCAATTTGGGACTGGGGCGAAGGAAATATGTTGCAAACAAACGGAAGAATTATCATGAAATATGACTGTTTATATAATTTAAGCTTTTTCAAAATATGCTTCACCTGTTTACACATTTAAAAGTGTATTTATTAGAATCACATATTTTTATGCGTATTCCTCTAAAATATTGAAAATATAGAAAGAGAGATTAAGAGGAACGTGGTGAGTTTCTTTATTGAGCAGTATACAAGCTTTCGGACGTCAGCCGTCCTTCATCAGGTATTGACATGAATGAGAAGGAGATGCTATATATATAAGCGACAGTTTAGCATAAGAAATATTAAACAAGGAATAAAAGATTAAAATGTGAAATTTGCATGCCAGTAGTAAAAACATTTGAAAGGTGTACAATATATAGATCTAAGAGAATCTGCATACCTAGGATGAAGGGAAAAAGGCGGAAAACTAGAGGCGAGGACAAAAGCAAGAATAAAAAGAATAAGAAACAGCGGAATAAAGATAAAGTTAAAAGTTACGAAGGTGTATCTGTTGGTATAGAATAAAAAGCAGAATATTGGGGCGGGAGGTCAATCTTTCTGTTAAGGCTGGGGGTAGTATTGGAAACAAGGGCTTCAAGAACTAAGCGTTGGTATTTGTTTACTATATCGCTATAAACGGGGGTTGTATTGTCGAGATTGAAGGAATGTCCGGACTCGGCGATATGTTGGTATATGAGCGATTTTTTGTCTTTCAAGCGGATGTTGCGGGCGTGTTCACTGGCTCTGATGGCGATTGTTCGGCCTGTTTCTCCAATATAGCATAAATCACAATCATTACAAGGAATTTTGTAAACGGCGTTGGAAAGGGATTGAGGGTTACGTTTGGCGGAGCTTTTTGTGATTGGATGTCGTAAGAAGGTGTAAAGGGAAGGTGTGCACTTGTAAAAAGTGCGGATGCCGAATTTACGTAAAAAGGAACCAATACCGGAATTCGTGGTGGAGTATGGGAGGACGCAGGTGCTTTTGAATAAAGGAGGTGTGGTTCTTTTTTGATTGGGTGTGATAAAACTGCGTGGATAGCCCGCGGACAGGAGATGCGAGTAGACCGTGCGCCTCTCGATATTGTTAAAGAAAGGGAGGGAACAATGGGTGTAGATACGTTTGGAAAGAGTTCGGACGGTGGTGATCTTATGGGAGGCGGGGGCGTGGAATGAAAAATGCAGGTACGAGGGGGTAAAGCCGGGTTTGTGAAAGACCGTTGTGTGGAATTTAACGTCGGTGTTAATAATTAAAATGTCTAAAAATGAAATACAGTTAGAGCGGGACGGGTTGTGTGTAAAAAGTAGATCCGGATGGTAAGAGTTTAAAGCGGTGAGGATGGGTAAATGATCGGTATCTCGGTGTAGGCAGAAAATGTCGTCTACGTAACGTAACCAAGTAACGACCCCCAAATGGTCTTTGGAAACCAGCCATTGGTCCAGCCCTAGCATGACTATTTCCGCTGCGATTGTGGAGAGAGGACTGCCCATAGGGGAGCCTCGTATCTGTAGAAAGGAACGGATGTTGAATTCGAGGGTATTCATGCCAAGACAGATAGTAAACAGATCTATTATCGATTTTTGGTCTTTGCTAGAGAATGTAGAGAGGGCAAGGAGTGAACTAAGGCCGTCTGTAATCAAAGAGTGCGGAAGGCATAGGAATAGGGATGTTACGTCGAAGGTGGACATGGTAAGTCCATCAGGCTGGGGAATACTCTTTAACTTGGTTAGAAATTCGGTAGGATCTTGAACTGAAAAGAGGTTGTGTGCCTTAACGAGAGGTTTAAGGAGGTTAGTGAGATATTTGGCTAAGTGTAGTGCAGGGGAGAGGTGGTAGGCCACAATGGGCCTAAGGGGAATGTGGGGCTTTTGGGTCTTAGGGAGGCCGTATATGTAAGGGACGCCGGTAAGATTGGAGGTGAATCGCTGGAGTTGCTCAGGGGTGATGCTTCCATTCCTCTTGAGCGTCCTGAGTGCGAACTTAAAGTTATCGGAAAGAGTAGCGATTCGTTCGGTTGGGATCTCATGGAAAGTGTCGGGGTCGGATAGGAGGTCAAGCATTTTTCTTTCATATTCATCCGCCTTCATCATAACAACCTGAGAGCCCTTATCAGATCTGGAAATTATAATATCGCTATGGTTCTTTAAGGTTTTAAGGGAAGCGAGATCTTTCTTGGTGGAACTGGGAGCGGTTAAGGATCTCTTAGAGGAGGCGAGGAGTTTGTTGGTGATGGTGGACCGGATATAATGTTTGTCGACGTGGGATTGGTGTTGAAGGGATGACTCAATTCCACTGATTGTGTACAAGTGAACAGGTTCTTTGGGCAGACGGAAGTTGAGGTCTTTTTTTAATAGAGGGGTCGTTACTTGGTTACGTTACGTAGACGACATTTTCTGCCTACACCGAGATACCGATCATTTACCCATCCTCACCGCTTTAAACTCTTACCATCCGGATCTACTTTTTACACACAACCCGTCCCGCTCTAACTGTATTCCATTTTTAGACATTTTAATTATTAACACCGACGTTAAATTCCACACAACGGTCTTTCACAAACCCGGCTTTACCCCCTCGTACCTGCATTTTTCATCCCACGCCCCCGCCTCCCATAAGATCACCACCGTCCGAACTCTTTCCAAACGTATCTACACCCATTGTTCCCTCCCTTTCTTTAACAATATCGAGAGGCGCACGGTCTACTCGCATCTCCTGTCCGCGGGCTATCCACGCAGTTTTATCGACCGACATTTTTTCACACCCAATCAAAAAAGAACCACACCTCCTTTATTCAAAAGCACCTGCGTCCTCCCATACTCCACCACGAATTCCGGTATTGGTTCCTTTTTACGTAAATTCGGCATCCGCACTTTTTACAAGTGCACACCTTCCCTTTACACCTTCTTACGACATCCAATCACAAAAAGCTCCGCCAAACGTAACCCTCAATCCCTTTCCAACGCCGTTTACAAAATTCCTTGTAATGATTGTGATTTATGCTATATTGGAGAAACAGGCCGAACAATCGCCATCAGAGCCAGTGAACACGCCCGCAACATCCGCTTGAAAGACAAAAAATCGCTCATATACCAACATATCGCCGAGTCCGGACATTCCTTCAATCTCGACAATACAACCCCCGTTTATAGCGATATAGTAAACAAATACCAACGCTTAGTTCTTGAAGCCCTTGTTTCCAATACTACCCCCAGCCTTAACAGAAAGATTGACCTCCCGCCCCAATATTCTGCTTTTTATTCTATACCAACAGATACACCTTCGTAACTTTTAACTTTATCTTTATTCCGCTGTTTCTTATTCTTTTTATTCTTGCTTTTGTCCTCGCCTCTAGTTTTCCGCCTTTTTCCCTTCATCCTAGGTATGCAGATTCTCTTAAATCTATATATTGTACAATTTTCAAATGTTTTTACTACTGGCATGCAAATTTCACATTTTAATCTTTTATTCCTTGTTTAATATTTCTTATGCTAAACTGTCGCTTATATATATAGCATCTCCTTCTCATTCATGTCAATACCTGATGAAGGACGGCTGACGTCCGAAAGCTTGTATACTGCTCAATGAAGAAACTCACCACGTTCCTCTTAATCTCTCTTTCTACATTCCAAACGTGGCTATATCATGTCTATTAAAAATATGTAAACTCACATATTATTTAGGGTATTTTCAAATAACAAATTTTGATATTCCAAATTTACTCATTATATGTAAACAAGCAAACTTGCATAAATCGTTGTTCACAACGACTCTACCATTAAGTTTAATTATTTCACAAATTTGAGGGGGTCGGTGGAAGGCTGGTTAAACCGTTTGGTTTTCGACCACAACGACCCGGGTTCGATTCCCGCATTGGACACTTTTTTTCTGTTTAAAAAAATGCTCCAATGGCCCCCCGATTCTTGCAAAAGTCCAATCCCACCAGCGAGTGCAATTAACCAAACGGGGCTCTGGCACATTTGTAAGTGCAAAGTCGAACTGCGTTCACATGTGTAGACATGTGGTGCGCTTACAGTAAAAAGCAGTCGCTAACTACCCACCATGATTATCATGGCCTGTACCACGTGTACTAGGGATAAGCAAAAAATAAAAAAAAACAATGGTTGCCTGTAAAGTCGGTTTTACGGGCGAAGATTTTACGTGACAACGGTAGAATATTTATTGATATGAATATAATTAAATTGCACAATAGGAACAAGGAATTGAATGAAAATAAGAATTGCACAAATTTTAACTATAGAAATATATTTTGTTTACTAAAACATTGTACATGTAAACTTAAACTTAACTAATTCCTATTTGAGTGATTTTGTTGAGGATAGGACGATGATAGGAGAAATATGAAATGAAAGGAAGTGTTTCTGCTGTAATGTGTCTTGCGAAAGTCAAGTCGATAGTTGTTCCTTTTAACGTAGTTGACTTAGAAACGTTTGATACGCAATCAAGATTATACGTATTTTTCATTAATTTAAGAAACGAGTTGTCAGGCTTTACGTTTTTGTTAAAATCACCACACAGAAGAATCGGTATACTAGAATCAATTTGCACGAACGGTGGCACGTACTGGCTGTTGTGAATGTACGGACCGAGTCCTTGCCATAGTAACATTCCAATATCCTGCATACTAGCTCCTGGATGAATATATACAGCACCGAGTATAAACTTGAAGCTAGTATTAGCGGCGAAGCAAGTAACTTCAGTCATGCACATGTCACCCTTGGTTTTAATGACACGAGTTACGTCTGTAATCGCAACTTGGAACACTTCCGCCGTAGATGTCGATGATAATTTACGATAGATCGCCACTCCACCAGCCGCGTTGGTATCTGAGTTAGGTCGATTATTTTCCCTGGATACGCACTCATAACCCTTGATTGGAGTTGGTTCACAGTTGATGTGAACACTCTTGATGTGAACACAGTTGATGTGAACATTCTTGCTCAACACAGTTTAAATAAAGTTTTCTTATATCTGCCACTTTTTCTTAATAATTGTAATTTTAAATAATCAATTCGAAAATCAAAACATTTATTCAGATCGAAGGTTCAAATTTTTGCTAAATAAATTTGAAACTATTTAAAATTTGTAAAATAATAATTAATTAATTAATTAATTTTAAACTAATAATTTACTTAACACTATCAACATTTTTCAATAGTATGACATAACCTATAAACTCAGTTTCTCAACTTTTGTGTCAATCTAGCAATTAATCAATCAATCATAGTTTACGATAATGAAATATCAGTGTACAATTATTTACCTTTATTGTTGTAGTTGTTGTAAATGACGAATCTAAGCACTCCACATTTTCACTACAGACACAGCTGACGATACTTTAACCACACGTGTGAACTTGTATTATGACGCTTTCTTGTTTTTCCAACGCCAAGAACGTTCGAGAAAGACAAAGACAGAGACAAGCATGCGCCGATTCAATGCGCCTAATTCTCTAGCGCTGCGCGCGCAGCTGCGCGCGCAGCACTCTCGTTCGGTGACTCATCGTAACGTTACCGGGCGTTACACTTTTTCATAAGTGACTCCCAGCCGCAACCTAATTTAAGACGTTGTCACGTCAAAAAAAAAAAACAATTTTGAATGTGAAATATAAAATATTGCTTTGAAAAAAATTCTTATTAAAAATCCGCACAATATTTTTACAATGTACACCAGGAATTGAATGGTAAGAAGCTAGACTCTATCAGAAGTCTGTGAATAACTGACTGTAAACTTGGTGTTTTCGAATAAAACAAACTTCCTACTAACCTTACTACGATTGAAGATATTGGGATAGTTCATAAATAGCAAATTCTAGGAATCTTATTTTATTATTTAAAAATATATAATTTGTTATTAATAGTTTCATTTATCATTTTATTTTATTGACTCATGTTTAACTTATGTCTACCTGGCCTTTCTTCTATGTATTGCTCATGGAAGAGCATTGCCCGGTGCAAAGTGTACCTTAAATTCTACTTTCCTCAAATATTAGTCCATAGTTTGTTTAAATATTATAACCAAGATCTAACCTTACAGTGTCGGATATATAAGCAGAATGCTGAAGTAGAACAACTTCAAACATACACGTTGTATGGTAGTTTGAACCGGCGGGACCGCTGGTAAGATTTCCCACTGATGAGCCAGTAAGGACAGTAGCAAGCAGGTATTTTCATTAATTCAAAAATTCGTGTTTTAGAGTGTAATATTTTTCAAATGGATGAGGCATTATATTGCGTTATTATCAGAAATTTGATATTACACAAATGAAAAATTTGAAGAATCCTCTTGTAGAAAAAATTTAATTATTAGTACAATATTATATTTCTATTTTATTTATAATAATAATAATAATTATTATTATTATTATTTAAAATTTGATTGTTGAGTTTTCTAAGATATTATTTTATTTTTTAATTTTTCTGTGATTATGTAAATATTGACCGCTGACTATCTTTGTATATAATTGAGTTTTTTAAATAAAGTTAGAGTGTGAATAGTTCTTGGTCGTGCTTTATTCTCTCATTGGCTGAGGCATTGGAATCACCATTGGGGTGTCGCCTGGGAAGTTAAAACCTATACAGTCCTCTGAATTACGGCCTTTTTCGTGTTAAGGACAAAGGAACCTTAACAGTGATTATTGCGTTTAATTTATCTGCTTTGAAAACACAAAACCAAGTGTGAAAAGCTCATAAATGGTAGATAAGATATAATTCCATATAATATTAAAGAGATTCTGATAATTAGGCATTGATGTAAAAATATTTTAAATAAATTCAAATAATTAATTATACATTCAATATAGACATTGATAAGCCTATAAATACTGTATTTTCTAGGTATATATACAAATTACGCACTAACAAATATATAGTAAAATAATCGTTGCATAGTTGAGGTATATATAGGAAAAGGTATAAATGACAATATATAATTGAAGGTAAATCCTATATTTAATTATCATACAATAATCAATCCACAGAGAGATTAATTAGACTCGGAAATCACATAAAATTAAGACGGCTAATCCCGACCATTTCCCCCTGATGATAGTGGAGCTCCATCAGTTTTCTAGACGGGGATTTTCCTGGCTTTTGCATTCGCCCTTGGGACTTATTCTTTTTCTTCACCGGGAGCTCATTTTCTTTATCACAGAGTGGTTTGGGGAAATCTATTTTTTCCCCATCTTGGTCTACTACTATTGAATTTATTTTACACTTTTATTCCTTATCGTTGGATAGAGTTCTTGGACATTTTAGGGGATCAGATTTGTTCTTTGGGAGAATAAAGGCAGGAGAGACTCGCAACGTTGAGAAATTTATTTCCCATCTCACACAGGAGTGACTTTTCTCTATTAAAATCTTCAGCATACACAATAAATAATTGATTAAAATCTGAAAACACATCAATAAACCTTCGCTACACATATATTTTCAATTGTAATTATTATAAATATATTTATTTATTTTATGAAACTATAAATATTATAATCTTATCAAACTGGCAGAAAAACCGGTTGTACGGATACGGGTGAATATGTTTGGACAACGAGTATTGCTTCAGCAATGTTTTCATTATTAACACAAATAGTATTCGAGGTGTGATGATAGGAATTATTTATATATTATTATATTTTCACAATTATTATTTTCATATGTCACACCAGATAATTATTTAATTAAGGCCAATTTATATTTCATCGTGTTAGAAATTGTAGAAATATATTTTAAATATTCAAAATTTAAATATTCAATTAAATTTATTATGTATAGCAAGCTTTCGAGTTTAAGAACTCTTCAACATATCGAGAGAGAGAGATTGAAATTGGCAATTCTTTATTACATCGTTTATATAAGATTGAATATACAAAATTGAATAAATATTATTAAACTATAATAAATTTAAATATATAAAGCAAGAATTCGTTATAAATTGTAAGTTATAATCTCCTCTTCGGTAAACTTAGAAATAAAAGGAAATTCGCTGAGAGAAGAGTTTATATATAACGGCAATACAAGGGCTCAACAGCCCCAGTAAACGGGAGACCAGTTTTTATTGAGCACGAATTTGCCAACGATAAAGTGTTGTTGAGCCCATGGAAGCAGAGAGTCTCTTAGTATGACGTCTAGGTAGATTTGGTCATCGCTTATCAAGTCTATTAGTATGAAACGTGAAAATGTTCGCGTATCTGAGAATTTTCAGAATTAAAACTTGCAGAGTCTTCTCTTCTCTCCCAAATTTCTTATTTTAATAAAAGGCAATCCTAAATCACATTTAATAGTTTGTTCTTTTCTCTCTTTCATTTTCATCCTACCTCATAAAGATGATTATATAGAGGAATGAGAAGTGAGTAAAAGCTTCTTAAAATCGTTTTTAAAGAGATTTCAGAGACTTTAAACTGGAGAAATTAATTCGTATTCTCCCATTGGAAAATTGATACATCGACTGTTAAATATGTTAATTAAAGGTTGGGAAAAAGGTAGAGGGGGGAGGTTGTATTTTTAGTTAATAAAAGTAATTGACAACTGGCCCCTATTTTATTCCTCGGAGAAATTAGGACATAAGCTCCAAAATATTATACTCACAAAATATTCTATTTTGACACGAAATATATATATATTTATTTCATTATGTTATTACAGCCCCTAACTTACAGCTATTAAAGTTTAAGTAACATAAATTTTGAATTTACACTGGACAAAAAAAAATTCATCACGTAAAAATATTTCTGTCAATTTTCTGAAATTTGGTGATCCATATAATTGATTGAAATTTCAAGGATATAAATATATTGAGAAACACAGCTTTTCACGTGCCGTAAACAAGCAGTTAGACGATAAGACATTACTGTCATACAGGTTTTATGGTTTCTTGTGGGATGCCATTGACCAAGCCCTTTCAATATTTTGCCGAAGCTGGTTAAAAATTACTTAACTTTGGAGATTGCCAACATTTTCTTCTTATCTGTCTCATGCACGCTCAATTAGGGAATGATCTTGGGAACATACGGGTCAGGGATGAATGTCAACATTTTGAAGAAGAGTTCGTGAGATTTTGGCTGTATGTGGTTCGGCATTATCTTGTTTAAAATGGCATTGTTAAGTCTTCTCAACACAATAAATGGTAACACAACAGGTTTCAACACATTTGCAATGTATATTATATATGATTTGAAGTCATTGTGATTTAAATAAACAATAAAGGGGTCCTAATTTCATAACTGAGGCCACCCCCAGCATGAAGCCAGGGGTTTTTGCTGTATGACTTTCCAAAATACAGTCCTGATGGGATCTTTTTAGGGGCCTACGTCTAACATGTATCCTGCCGTCATGGCAGAATATCATTCTTAATCCCAAAGACCTTTCTCTTCACACCAGCCGAGCCTGTCGCTTCTATGTCTGGCAGGAAGTGAAATCTTACTAAAGGCCGGGGACTATGGAGTTTTTCTTCGATTAAATGTGCTCAGAGATGATCCATATTCATTCTACAAGAATATAACTATTTAAATCAATGGTATAGTTGTTGTCCTGTCTGCTATAACATTCCTTCGAATTCTCATATCCTCTTTCTCTGTTATTATTTTGGGGCGACCTGAGCTAGGTTTATTGAACTTTTATTTTCTTCTAAACACCGAGAATAAATTCTTACAACAATAATTTGATTGCAACCTAACTTTCATAGTACATTTTCTATTATAAATTCCACCTTCTCTGAAGCCTATGATTCTACTTCTAAATTCAGAAATTTGCATGTATGACGTCTTTTATTTTCTCCCTTGGTATTCTACAGATTAAGGATAATCTTAAGGATCCATAAAAATAAGATAACATCAATTAATTATCCACTAGGAGGATATTTGAATATCATTTCATAAATAAACAAAGCTATTTTTATGCACTTATATCCTAGTTACGGTTTCAGAAAACTGATCAGTTACCTGCCTTAATGTTCTTATTAAATATGAAAATTTCCTAAAAATTCGCTAAAGTATTTATACGTGATGCAATTTCTTTTATGGAAAGTGTGTATTATATTTCCTTTTTTATAAGTTAATATTCGAATAAATAGTATTAATATCTTAAATATATCTGCTGAAAATTTCTTTATACCTTTAAACCAAGGTATTGTACGAATTATTAGGACACTTATAACTTGGTATACAATAAAATATGTTACGGTACACTGCACGCGCTTTTGAGATATCTTTCCATTGATATTAACCAGAAACGTCTAACTACGCTCATTATTTTCTTGGGTCGCCTCTATTTATCTATTAATTATATTTCAATGTTGAAGCCTCATAATCGTATTTCAGAAGGCATTCCATGATATCAATTGTTTCTAGCAGATCTACAGCTCTATAGATAAAAACCCATTCTTTGAAATCCGTTAAGAATCCTCGGAGAAGACCTCCGGACTCTATCAAATATAGGACAACTGAGACCCGCTACTTTGTATTCAGAAGTATTACGTGTATTATAGTGCCAATACTTTGATCTATAAAACTTCCCTTTTAGAAATCCAGTAAGATATTTAGGAGTTGTATGTACTCTATCAAATATATAAGGGCCACACAGCACACATTACTCCGCAGTGATACCTGGATTGAAATAGCGCGCCAGATAATCAGATTCTATAGACCTTTCAATATTTTAAATCCGTTTGGAAGAGGAGATTTGATGTGAATCTATTATCTTTATAACACCTGGTAAAAACACACTACATCGGTGTTCTTTTTTTTTTGCTTATCCCTAGTACACGTGTTACAGTCCATTATAATCATGATAACCATGATAATCACCACTACATAAGTGATAATTTTATGTAAAAAAATCGTTATAAAAAAGGAAAGCAGTAAATAACATTCTGGAGCACATCGAGGCAGCGAAATAGGTTCGCGCACAGAGCCCGGGGGCAATTTATTAGGCCTCCGCCTTTTATAGACAAAGCGGTCAATATTGTTTTCCTTGCACCTAATTAATGAACTCTCTCCTAAAATTAACAAATTACCTCCTAATATTTGGGAGTTGATTGTGGGGTAATTAAGGTGCCATTAGATATTAAATGCCTCTTTTAAAGCACAACAACGTGGGATAAAACTTTAAATTAATATATAGCGCTTTCCACAGGAACATGGAGATTCTCAACAGTTGCGATAATACTCAGTCCCTCACAAGCTGAAAACAAACATCTTTGTTTTAAAATATGGATAATTCAATTTCTTACTGCAATATCGATTAATTATTATTATATATATAAACATATATAAGTGTGTATATGTGAAAATGTAGTTTAAGAAGTAGTGAATATAGTAAAGTGATTATATATGGACATCCAAAGAATCTCTATGGACCCCTGTAACTCCGTACCTCAGAGTATTCTAATTAGTTTTCAAATATAGGATGGACCGGGATGAAGGGTACGGGCGCCAAGGAGAGAGTAGACATATTGGAACGTAGGACGGGTTGAACCCATTCCATAGAAAGGTCAAGAAAGCTTCCAGGCCTCCGAGATACTCATGAGACACTCCTGGGTTGTCTAATTAACCCCATACAAAAACTGACCTCAAAGGCAAAGGACCTACCAGAGGTCGTTCGGTGAGTGAACATGCCCCAGTTCTCACAGACTGGGGAATATTGGGAGTTGTAGGGTGTAGCTTCGGCTACAGGCGTTAGGCAGCCATGACATGCAACGATGATTTACCCACTTCTTTTAAATATATATCTTCGTGTTCACTTAATTTAGCGTTCGCCCGAACACACGTCTTTAAATACATTTCCTCGATTCATCAATAAGCCTTGGTTGGTCTCTTAAGTACAGTCTGCACCTTTTGGAACTAGTTTTTCTTGATTTATCAAAAGTCAAGGTTTGGCTGATAGTTTGGAATAAAATTATAAATTGATGTCTATTTCACATTCAGATGGTTGGCGCTTTGCAATCAGTAATGATTGTTTAAGTGGTCATGATATGCTTTAGTTATAAATATGGCATCCGAAAGATGCAAATAAAAATTGATTTTCAAAAGTTATCACACATAAATATGGTTATTAAAGAGAATATCTATCAATCTCAATGCAATAAGGCTGCAAGTAAATGTTGAGTTCTATGTATATGGGTTTAGAAAATAGAGGCATTAGAATAGAAATATTATTGAAAGAACCTTTTGTAAACGCGCCTCGGGTAGTTACATAACAATTTTTAGCCAACGGTCTGGCATTCACGTAAACAAGCCTGAAAGTTATTTTCGAAATGTGTTTCTGGTGACACACACACAATACCGATGCCAAGGTGAAAATTTATCAATATATTTTTACTCACATTTTAAAACAACATATATATTTTTAAATTCTATAAATAGATTTCAAAAGAAAACCTTTTTTACATTTCGATATTATACAAAAATATAGTTTCAAAAAAATTAGAAATATCAAAAAAAAAAAACCTGAAAATAAAAATATTCTAAATATAAACAAAGATATTAATTCGTTGAATGTTAAACTAATAAGCATAAATATTTCATTAATAGTTATATAACTTATTTTTGAGGGCGAAAGCCAGCAAAACTCAAAGTTACTAATTCCTTTATTTTTCTCTGTATATAAATATATGTATTTAGGGCATAAAGTTCAAAGTATTCATATAAATAATTATTTAAAGAAATATTTATTTTTCAATCTTCTGATGAGCTATTGTAAATGGTTCTTTTATGATTAAAATAATATCTGAAAAAGCATAAGGCTCCTCTCACGTCCAATTAAACGTCAAAATTAAACGCCATCTATTGACTGTCGCTGCAAACTAACGGCCTCGGGTCGGTGACAAAGCCACAACACCAACTTTGGCAAACTAAGAAGCGTTTATCTGGAGACCATGGTTTCGGGCTAATGGCCCTCGTCAGCCTAGAGCGGATTATTCAAGGCGATCCACACGAGATCCAATGGAATCTTCACAATCCGCCGAAGAGGTGTTTGATTGGCAAAATCATTGCCAAATTTGTTAAATATTCGAATCAAATAATATTAACGATATTAAGCATCAACGCGCACCAGGTTAGTTATGTATATTGTTACACCGTAGTCTGCAGGTGTTCAACCTTGATTTCTTCCTTCTTTGTGGCGTACACGTTTCCCGAGAGGGTTTACATATTCAAAGTAGATAAATTAAGTAAAAAAATAATTAAGATTCGTCCAACTGAAATATTGGGGAATAAAAAATATTTTTTTATCTCGAAAAATAGGGCAAATAAAGAGTAAATAATAAATAAATTGCCCTTTAAAGATATTGTGTTTAATCGTTGACTTCCTCGCAGTCTTCGTGTCCGTGGCTCTCTCTCTCTCTCTCTTTTCCAAAAATGTAATATTTTAAATATAAACAATAACAATGTTACAAAAAAGGAATGATATCTTGAAATCAATAATACAAGTCGTACTGTGAAGGAATGATATCATTGTAGGTGTTTTTAAATTAGGGCCTACTCTCTAGCTATAAAATTATTAAAAATTACAGCCAGGAAAAGAATAAACACATATTGTTTATTTAGAAAAGGTTTAGTACAAAAGGCACGCGCCTGCCAGCGAGCTGAGCTATACACATACCTATAAAATTTGCATATGTCCATATCTAAAATGAAATAATTATAAATAGGACCTGAAAATATGCACATGAGCCTATGAGAACTGTGACAATCATAGTACCTAATATGTTTAAAATAAATTTGAAATATCAGAGAATTATTTTGAATAAATGGAGGGGCGCACTAAACATGATGTAGCAATATTGAGGAACTGTTGACATGCACGAACACCTTTCGAAACTGGTTGAAAATAAACTATAACTCTCTTGACATCATTATTTGACTAGTAAATACACATTGGAATATAAATATTCGAGTAATAAATGTTTTAGAGATTTTAAAACTTTCTCAGCTGTGATTAACCTACATCCCCACGAATTCTGTTACTTAAATGATAAAATTTTAGAAACATCGAGAGATATTTCGGCAGAAGTGATAAAAAATATTACGAATAAAATTGAATATTTTTCTATTTCAAAAAACCCCTATTAAGTTATATATCTCAATATTTTCAAGGATGCGGACCGATGGAATTAGACTTGGCTTAAAGTTTTTAAGAGAGAATTCTCAACTCTATAAAAGGCTCAGGACGTTGTTGGCTGATGGTGGCAAGATTTTATCTTCCAGCGCTAAATCCCCCAGGAACACGGCTGTGGCTGGAATAATTGCCTCATTACAATTTCTATAACGCCCTGGTTAACGATGACCTGCTTTGTTCCTCCCGGAGCTTTTCTTAAAGCCAACATTTAAATGTCAAAACTAATTAAATTTTCTAGTTGTAGATGAGAGAAGGGGTAATTTTTAGTTTAAGAATTTATTACCTTTACTCTCTGTAGATATATTTAGTTGAGGTGAAATCTCCTATTTTATATTCAATATAATACAATGAGTGAATATATATATATATATGAGAATTGAAAATTGTTACAACGGTAGTTTGGAGAATGAACTCAAAAAACGTTGCGAGCGTTCCCAACAATTGAGACATATGCCCCTTCCATTTTAATTTTTTTCATATGAGGTCTGTAGCAATAATTTTCAAATTATATATATAAAATGGAAGAATAGTGCAAATGTGATATGGTACTGGGATAAGGTGCACAAATAATATAAATGAGTTTTAAAAATTGTAAAAAAAAAAATTGCATCGGCCGGGAATCGAACCGGGCCCGCCCGCTTGGCAGGCGAGCATTCTATCACTGAACCACCGATGGTTGCAAGAAATGGCCATATTTGGGTATTTATTCCATTCACAAAAAAAAAAAAAAGGTGACAGAATTAAGAATTGATTGATGACTCTGATACAAATAAATTTTAATATTTATAGACACCATTCATAGAAAATCATATATGTCAATATATATAAGTATCTTTATATATTCTTGTTACTCTTTATAATAGAGTTATGTGCAAAGGCTGATTCAAACATTGGTCTGTAGTTATTTATTCAATGGTCTGAAATATTATACGTACATACATTATATAACATATTAATTATTGTTTATTAAAATTATTATCTGGCGTTTTTTTATCTTATAAATTAAAATATAAACATAAAACCAAGCGGAAGATATTTCGGAATTCATATGTTTCGTCAAATAAAAAATATAAAATATGTTTATAAATTTATTTATGAGACACTGGGTTAAAAACGATCTTCAAAAAATGGAGACATTATTTGATATATGCACACTATTGTATATTTTAAATGCTTGTTTGCCTAAATAATATCCTTAGAGATGTGTCTGAAAACAAGAAGGGCCTCGAGATATAATTCTTATTTTGAACATAATTCAATTTCAGAACCCGTGGGTCACTATTAGCAACATGCGACCACGCTTAAATTCATCTGTTCATTTTTAACGGTTGAAATTGAAAGAGCAGAGTTCCCGTAAACATTTGTCCACTTCGGATGGATTTATCTCTCTCAGGGGTTAATTTTTACAGAACTAAAAATCAAATAACAACATGATGTTAACAAGTTTCTCCATTTTAACGAAAGACAAGCAAGAAGTGTACTCCTAGATTCGTTAACAAAACTATTTAAGCGAACAGATTAAAATTTGCCCTTTTCATAGGTTATATAATCACCTGTGAACAAATGATAGAAACGGCGAAATTTTTCTTTTTACTTTTCTTTCTAACTAATGACATGCGCGCGTAGGAAGCAAATGTAATCTTTTGCCGATTGGAATGCCATCTCTGGGTCAGACCGAGAACTTTTCACCTTACCCTCGTGATAAGAGAATAATAATATTGCAACTTAAAAAATTATGCGAGTTTAAATTTTAAACTATTACCTTTTCAAAATTTAAACGCGAAGAACTTAGCATCTTATATATATATATCTACTTATATAATTGCCTTATTCTGAAGCTCACGGATAGAATGCGCGCCCATTGGCTGCCGCCGGCGAACACGTGTCCTCCCTGCCCCCCTCTAGACAACCCTGTTATCAGCTGTGTGATACATACACCTGTCTATAGCGGCCATTCTAGACAACCCTGTTATCAGCAGTGTGTTACATCCACCTGTCTATACAGACCACCCTGTCTATAGCGGACACATTAGGCAACCCTGTAATCAGCAGTGTGTACATCCACCTGTCTATACAGACCACCCTGTATATAGCGGCCATTTTAGAAAACCCTGTTATCAGCTGTGTGATACATACACCTGTCTATAGCGGCCACTCTAGACAACCCTGTTATCAGCTGTGTGCTACATCCACCTGTCTATACAGACCACCCTGTCTATAGCGGTCACCTTAGGCAACCCTGGTATCATTAGTGTGTTACATTCACCTGTCTATACAGACCACCCTGTCTATAGCGGTCACCTTAGGCAACCCTGTTATCAGCAGTGTGATACATACACCTGTCTATACAGACCACCCTGTCTATAGCGGCCACTCTAGACAACCCTGTTATCGGCTGTGTGATACATACACCTGTCTATACAGACCACCCTGTCTATAGCGGCCACTCTAGACAACCCTGTTATCGGCTGTGTGATACATACACCTGTCTATACAGACCACCCTGTCTATAGCGGCCACTCTAGACAATCCTGTTATCGGCTGTGTGATACATACACCTGTCTATACAGACCACCCTGTCTATAGCGACCACCCAAGACAACGTTTTTAAAATATATTCGCACTCGGGTAAAACCCGGGCGTTGCCCGGGCCATTCGTCTAGTATATATATATCGAATTTTCTAGTTGATGCTAGCGCGCGTCAATATTTGCAGCAACTTATATCTCGAGTAACTCATATCTCCATAAACCTACTATATAGTAACATTATATATATATATATAATAACAATATTTTCAACATTCCCGTCGAATGAACTGGCTTACCGATGAGCCTTCTCCTCAGAAGTGATTGTGTGCGTAAAATAAATATGATTTAAATATATATATTCTGACACGAAATTTTAAACTTGTTATTATAAATATATTGGTTCTGCCACCTTGTATTTGTCTATTCGAGCTGCTTCGAAATGTACGCTTACAGTAAAATCACTGTCGTTAGCTTCCATTTCATGATCATCATGGACTGCGCCATAGGAGTGAACGTGGGATAATTTAAAGAAACTCCAGTACAAATATCTACGGTAGTTTATCTGGTTATATAAATTTATTCTATCTAAATAAAGGGGATAGACACACGACCTATCAGAGCGATTATCATTAAACAAGCTAAATGAGACGGCTTCGCCCGAGTTCTGTCCAAGTGAATGTTGGTCTAAATTATTTAAACACATATTTTATTATAAATATTATTACGATTAATGATTATAAGAATTCATGATTAAATCGATTGAATTCATTCACCGTTGAAATATGAAAGTAGAAATGTGGCATATGGCCTTGAAATTGCGCCCACAAAAGTCCTGTGTAATAATCATGTCAACAATTTTAGCGGTTTCAAGAGTTTGTGTAACAGATATAACCGAGCATCCTAAATCTTTTATATTATATATAATTAATTAATTAATTAATTTCTTTGAATTATATAAACACATATTTGGGGAGAGGTGTTCTCTGAAAATCCCGCTTCCAACGGCCTAACAGTGGGTCATTAAGCTAGGGGGATTGTGGGAGAGGCAGGTCTGAACTTTGTCTGAAAAGATTTGATGCCTCGGATATTAAGGCTCCCTCTCCTAATGAATCATCAGCAGACCAGTTCCTTTCCGAACTTGGAATTCACGGTCGAATTATTTCCAACAAAAATGTTTAGTTTGGATATACTTGAGTATATAGGATGATCTAGTTCTGATCGAAGAGTGAAATAAGGTTTTACGGCCTAATAAAGGCGTGCACGCTGAAGCAGGTGCCTCTTGGGTGGCATAGAGATCGTTGCCTAAAAATCATGCTTTGTTCTGATTATGCATGTTCTTCATGGGAGGAAAATAAAATAATCTCAATATATTCATATAAAGGCATTTCCATAAAAGAGGTGACTTCATCATCAAAACCATTAAATAAACGATATTGTTAGACCTTTATTATTTAACACAATAAACCTCAACGGTGTTGAATATGATTTGTGACGTTTTTGCAAAAGATGAGCAGTACAATGATGTGAGGTCTTGTGGCTTTGAAAATAGAAAAACTCTGTGGGATTATTATTAAGCAAATATTTGACCTGTAGATCAGACGGCATGGCCTAAGGGACAATGCGGAGGCAGCAGTGTCAATGACGACCCTTCGACGACATTCTCCGGCTCATCTACAAATTTGGTGATATTCATTAACCCCCCCCTTCCCCGAACTAACTCCACCGAAGATCTTCCTATGTGAGCATGTAAAGGTGAAGCCATACACCATAAGATCAGCTATCATCAATCAGCGCAAGGAAAGCTTCCAAAGGTAAATAGAAACTATCCCTGCCCTCAGCCAAGATATGTCGAGTTAGAACTAAATAATGTTTTTGTCATATGGTGTCAATATAAGCGATTTAATCTTCGAAATGTGATCAAAGAGCAAAACTTACGTCTATTGAAACCTCTTTGACCCACCCTGTATAAGCATATAATAATAAAATTCAAATTTAAGTCAAATATGGATTTTTTATAAAGATCAAACAAACCCGCATTTATAATATGGTTGAATGGATAGAAATAAATATATTCTAAAATTGCATTAAATATATAGAGCTATATATATTATTTCGATGCCATTTTTAAAGGGGTTGTAGCGGTATGGACAGAATAAAATTCGATCACAGAAAGAATAAATCTATTAAATCGAGAAGTAGGGTGGAGAATGGCCCCAAACAAACAGATAAAAATGGTTTGGCCCCGCCAGAAATATTATCAGAGGTTCCAGGCCCTCTCAATTGGTCCAGATAAAATTTCAAAATTAAATCCAGAGGGACGTAAAACTGGAAAAAAAGATTAGGGCTCGCAACCAATAAACTCTTATCTCGGGGTGTTTCACTTTCTGGCCGAGAGGTGGCGCGCAATTCCCCATTTTATATTTATTGTGCTATCAACTTCTATATTTGAGAACAATGTTTTACTTTTGTAAATCATTTTATTTTTAATAATCGCTTTCCTTGAAATATCTAATTGGGGTTTAACCGTATATTTAACAAACTTCGGTGGTGAGAAAGAAAACATTTAAATTAAAATTGATATTTAGAATATATTTTTATTTAACAATTCTTAGGTGATATGTGTGAGAGTTATTAGAATTTTATTTTATGAATTTCAAGAATATAATGTCTTCTACTTACACCGTTTCAATAGAAAGGAATATTGTTATTATGTAAACGGTAAGAAAGGTAATTTTTGTAGGCGTCGGTGTGACCTCCCGTGAAAAACCTGGAGGTAAAATTTAAACAATTTATCCCTGCATTTATTAAAGTGGTCTTCCTGGATGGTCATCGGATTTTTAGTTTATTGATATTTTGCTATATGTCGTTTAAAAATACATTTACCCCTTTAGGGAGTGTTATAGTGCTATTTAAAGTGCTACTTGATGTTTTTATAGAAAGTGTGAATGTATATAGATAAACTTTATAATTATTAAGCTTTCTTAATAATTTCTCTGCTGTTCGATACAATCGAAGTTATATTTAAAAATAAACGTTTTCCCCCGATTTATAATATAATAAAATAAATAAAGTTTCCAAGGCTAAGTTTCTTATGCCCTTGTTCAAAGAACAAGGAAGCCCTGGAAGCTTTCAATATAAATCTTTATAGTCATCCATAAATCTGATATAACGCCACACAGAGACGAGCAAAGTTTTTTTAATCATAAAGAATATGTTGTAAAGAATATGTCATTAGTAATGCCTTGATATCGTGGCACATACACAAATATTCAAAACTAAGTCCCCCGAACAACATTTTGACATTATTTCAGCATAATTGCTTGCTATAGATCACTGAGAGTATTTTCTCGATAAATCCATTTTCATATGGCGAAAATTTCTAAGAAACTGTTGTATCTCTCGACTTTTATAGAATATTCTGTTGACTTTGCTTAGAATTATTAATGAAACTGATTCCAATAATTATTAATTAAACATTATATTTATTGATTTACAAGAGAGAGAACAGAATATAAAAGGGAAACTAATATTGAACAAAGGAACTTTTTTTCTGTTTCGGTTAGCGCCTATTTACCTGTGAGCTTACACACACTCTGTGGTAACAATTAATTAATATATATACAACACACGCTCCCCTGTGTGTAAGCCCTAATCAGCAAGTCCAAGGCTATCTGCACATTTCCGTAGTTTGTCCTTAGGTAGACTCTTCGTTAGTATATCCGCCTCCATGTCTTCACTTTTAGTGTATTCCAGCTTGATTCCTTTTTGAATTTCCTCTTATATTTATTGATTTACAAGAGAGAGAACAAAATATAAAAGAGAAACTAATATTGAACAAAGGAACTTTTTTTCTGTTTCGGTTAGCGCCTATTTACCTGTGAGCTTACACACACTCTGTGGTAACAATCAAACATATTCGAGGTCATTACTTCCAGTTCAAAATAACTTTATTGGGTGCCGCTTAGAGAGCAAACCAGCTCATCATATTGAAAATAATGTGGAGTGGAGGGGTATAAATACGATGATTTATATACAATTAGGTCATTTTACTTTCAAAATATTTCTATGTATAGCGCTTATTTTAAGACAATTATTTTTCCTCCGTAAAATATTAAGGTATTTGTAATAAGAACAAAGAGAGAGGAAATAGTTAAATAATATAATATGAATTAAGACATTTTAACGAAAGAGAATATTTTCTAGTAGTCTCGGTGACAGAAATATCCTGTCGATTTCAAGTGTCAGTATTAATTTCTGAAAATTGATTTAAAAAAAAAACAGAAATTAGAATTTTATATTTTGATATAGTTATAATTTTTTTTTATATCCGCCGGATACCGTTAGCGGCTCACAGATGTCTTCTGTCGCCATTTTGATGGATATTCAGAACACTCTTCATTCTCCCATATCGACCAGAATCAGTATCCGTAAATTTTTCACCGGTGGCCTACACTAATGGCGCCCGTTAAAAAGATTGTCATTTATCCAATTGCACGAATACATCCTTTTGAAATTTTGTCGGCATAGAGCCACAAGTACAGCGGAATGGCTCAGGGTAGTGTTTTCAGATAAATCTCGCTTCTGTTTTAGCGGTGACATTCACCGAGTAAGAGTTTGGCGCCATCTTGATGATAAGTCCAATGTGGAACGCCGCACCTCACGACGACGCGGCATTATGGTTTGGGGAACCATCACCTACGATAGCAAATTACCTCTGATTCGTATTGAGAGTACTATGCCGGTCCAACAATACGTGGATCCCTGACTTCGGACGGTGATGCTACCCTTCCTTCAGGGGGTACTAAATTCCATTTTCCAGTAAGATAACGCTCGATCGCACACAACACTCATAAGCCAATATGCCCTGCATGAAACCTGGGTGCTTCCATGGCCCCCAATCACTCGCGATCTTACGTATAGAACACGACTGAGACCTAACTGGACGTCTTTTGCGTGCGCTGCCACAGCCGAAGATGAACTGTAGCTAATATTTGACAGAAATGTGCGACCATCCCTCAGGACACCATCCGCACGCTCATTGTGTCAGAACCAATACATGCTGCTGTCTGTATAGCCTCCCGCGGTGGACCCCAGCATATTGAGTGGACGGCGATGACGTTCATTGTATAGGTGTATTTTGTTCTAATAAAGATCATTTATTGTTCGTTATTGGTACTCTATTCATACAAATATTCAAAACCCTTTGCCCACTAATTCTTAGTTTCGCAAATACAGTGTCACATAGTGTGTATTTGCCTATTTCTCTTAAAATGTTTAAATAACTTAAGAGTTTGCTAAAGGCGTCGTTATTGTTCATATTTTACGTTGAGCATAAACCGAAAATAATTGCAAAAAATATTCGAAAAAAATGATCTTTTAGTTTCATACATATAGGTGAAATTAGAGAGAATTAATATCCAGATTCACACATTTGATACGATAATGAATTGAAATAATATAAGGAAAAATTACCATTTTCGCTCGGGGAAGAGTGGGAAACTTAGAAATAAAGTGAATTACAAATTCGTATTTATAGAACTGAGACGATAAGAGAGGGAAGTTCCATTAAAAAGAAGACGGAATGATTGCGATGTCACGGAATATCATCGTTTGAGGGGGTGATGGCAAATGATTTCTGCGGAAATGCATAATTTATCATCCGAGTAGTAATGGGATGCCAGCAGACAGACCAATCTGATCCTCCACTGTCCACTGGCTATTCCATAGATATCCCAGGCAGTTTTATTCCTTCGTATTACTGTCTCGGTAGCCATAATCCCAACATATAAACTGAACCAACTGCCAAATACGATATCGCTTCAACTGGCGGAAATTGATCCCTCACTATTTCTCTTATATACTATATTTCCATTTATTTTATATTATTGTCATTTCATTCATAAAAATCTGTATATTTAGCCTCTTTTATTTTGGCATAATATATATTTTGGACAAATAATTTAATAATCTTGAAAATAAATATATGGTTTTAGATAGATATGTAAATTTAGAGCGTTTTTAAAATTTTTCTTTCCTAGTGCACCTAAATAATAATATATACGAGACAAAAATATTTTATATTTATCTATTATAATTTAAATATATGAGTGGATATTTTCTAAATATATTTAAAGCTGGCTGGAGAAAACGTTTCGAAGGTGTTTTCACCTCAAAGAGGCCAATACTTTCTAATCTTGTCGCCTGCTGATTCAATGTAAAAGTTGGTGTTATTATATTGCAATCGATAGCATCACCAAGTATAAACAACATGATGAATTTATTAATTAAAGCTGGAAGTATAGACAAACAATTGTATGGAAGTAATTAGCACGTTCAAGTACTGTACATTATAATTATAATTTTTTTTTGTCATTTTTCTTCTTTAAAATTCACAAATTCCTACTGTCCCTACTACGACGAATGCCGGATATATGAACAGCCAATAAAATAGTAAATCGTACCTGAAAGATTTAAATGGTGAAACTGCAGAATAGTTTCACCAATGATGAGCCAGGCTCTCCCAATATTTTTCTTCGGATAATAGGAAGTAGTTTCATTTTCGAAAGAAACAAGATATATACAAGAAATAACGGAAACAATATTATGGAAAAACCACTACATTTTAAAAACTGAAAAGAAACTTTAGTTTGTGTTTGAAGCAAATCACTATATGCTGGTTAATTTTCAGAAGTATCATCATTGAAAACAGAAATAGATTTACACTCGTATATAATTCGAATTTGAAGAAACACATTCGAAAATTAGCACCACCTGCATCATATCATTATTAAAAAAATAAAGTAGGTGCTTAAGTTAGCATTACTCAGGTAGAATAATCCAAAGCCTTTAGTTAGGTAAATGCTTTCTTAATGGAATAAATTTCTGAAAACTTTCTACTAATGGATATGGGGTGATATAAGACATCATATATGCAAACATTTAGACTTCCAGAATTTCTATTTGACTACCGTCTAAATCAATTGGTGGAGGCTTCTCCAACACAGAAACGTGACAGAGATAGCGACATAGGCGAAACCTTTATAAAATTACTAAATCAACTCGAAATATCAGCAAATAAGTTGGGAGGCAATATTGAAGGCAGCGAATCTAACGCTAAATCACAATACAATTATACTTGGAAGATTTTTCAGGGTAACTACCTACCCTTTATTTAGGTAAATAAACACATGGCACGATAAAAAAATATGAGAGATAAAATATATCAGAGAATTTATATATACGATCTAAATTAAGTACAATAAAAGCCATGTTAGTATTTCACACACACACACGTTATAAGTAAAATATATAAAATAAATATTTTTTTGCCTTTTATATCTCTTATATGTGGGATGGTTGCGTGCGTGTTGGTGTGGCTTGTGGAAAGGCTGCTGATAAAATTATAATTATTTTTATAAAATAAAATAATTTATTTTAAGCCAGAAATGTAAAGAAAAAAGAAGTAACGGCCGTTCGAAGCAAGCCTTGTTGTTTACGATGCGAGTGGCCAAAGGCCCGGATGACGCCCTGCGCGCATGCGTAGTCAGGTCGCCACACTACCGCCCGTATGTGTAGTAAAGCTTTGTCCCAGTTCGCGCACGCTGAAGCAAAGTGTGGTCGCCACACTACTCCCCCTCCAGTAGAATCCTTAAAGATCCTATGTAGTCGTTGAGGGAACTCTTGGTAGGGTGCCTCGTTGAGTTGGGATCTGGTCTTGGGGGCTTGAGGGAGGCACCTGTCCTTTTTAAATGTTGGGCAGATGTAATAGGTGGCGACCATCTTATTAGCTTGCAGGGACACAATGGGTCGCTCAGCGATAGGTATAGTCGCCGTGAGTACCGGAGGAGCTATTGGTATTAAGGAAGTAGTGACTCTTGCTTCAATGGGAGGTAATGACTGTTGGATAATGTTTTGATTTTGGAGAGGTTGTGGTACCGAAGTTTGGGCGGGCTGCAATTGGAGAGGAGTCCTTTCAGACGCGTTATTGGTTTCTTTCAAAAAGAGTGGATATTTCTGCTTGCAGGATGGAGGCAAGGGCTCTTCGTGAGACGGCAGCTGCTGGGGCAAGGGATTGCCACTGTGCACTGGGGTAGAGAAAACAGTTGCAGGGGGGCGCGAGATGGTGTTTGAAGGAGGTTGGAGCAGAACGATGAGGAGTCCAGGGATGAAGAGTTACTCAGAGAGCTGGTGGGAGAGGGCAAGTTGAAGCTTAAGTTGGTGTCTGGTCAACGTTCTGGACTGTAGTCACTGGGGCAGTTGTTGTGACATTCATGTCACGGGGAAAAGCCGTCTGCTCCAGGTGTTGGAGGCTATTGGAGTGGGAGTACAGGGACCACAGTGCTGAGATGGAGGTAATTTGGACAAATCAACCAGGATAATCGAGGGTATCTGATAAGCAATGGGCTTTCTTTCTGAGACTTGAGCTGTTCGTACCTGGTGTGACCGGCCAAATCGCTGGAGAAGCCGTTCTTTGAGCGCCGCGTATTTTCCTGAAACTGGTGGGTTCTCTACAATGTCATAGGTGCAGATGAGAGTTAGTCTATCTAATATAACGACCGTTGCGCTATACTTGAATTCGTCGCTGCCGATGTTTGCGAAAATAAAGGTAGCTTCCAGTTGGCTGAGCCACAATGCAATGTCGTTTGGCAAGAAGGGTGGAGCCCAAAAAATCAATCTTGATATTAGAGATAGTGTGTGTTCCATTGTGAATGTTTGAGCTTCCATGATTTGCAAAGATTTGCCCTTGACGTTGGCCGTTAATCCTTCATTCGAGTCGTCCGGCTCACCAATTTTTGTGGGATGGTTGCGTGCGTGTTGGTGTGGCTTGTGGTAAGGCTGCTGGTAAATTTATAATTCTTTTTTATAAAACAAAATAATTTATTTAAAGCCATAAATGTAAAGAGAAAAGAAGTAACGGCCGTTCGAAGCAAGCCTTGTTGTTTACGACGCGAGTGGCCAGAAAGTCCCGGGTGACGCCCCGCGCGCATGCGTAGTCAGATCGTCACACTACCGCCCGTATGTATAGTGAAGCTTTGTCCCAGTTCGCGCTCGTTGAAGCAAAGTGTGGTCGCCATATATATATATAAAATATTGTTAGTATCAGGTCTCTTGATTTTATTTCCTGAAGGAAGTTTCCTTGAAGGTTTGTAAAGTCTGATATAGAAACTAATTGAGAAATTTTGTTAGATTCGCTGTCATTATCAATGACTCGAGGATACTCAGGGCACATATAACCAACTGTCCTAAATGCAGTCGATAAAATAGCCGAGTCAATGCCACCGGCAGTAAAAATGAGGTGATGTTGCGCATGCGTAGCGGTAATGTCAAACCCAATTTTACAATTGCAGAAATAAAATAATTTGGGAGTTAGTGTTGCTCGAGGTCTATAGTCATAGAAACAGACCACATTAAACATGTTAACATTTTATCAAACTAGTAGTAGCTGAAAAAAGAAAATTTAATTTTTTGACGAATTTTTTCAAAATAAAAAAATATATATATTTTATTTAACTGATGTTGAAATTGGATACAATTTCTGTTTGTTGAAATTAGTGGAAACCACAAAGGTTCAACCGAGATGGAAAGAGATTGGTACCAGGCCGGATCTTATCAAATATAAGCCTGGCGGTGGTTTCAACCCTACTATTATGCCACACTACCAATCTCTGCAAACTTGGTATTGAATAATGGAAAAATTAAAAGACAGAGGGAGGAATAAGAATTCTTTTTTGCTTATCCCTAATACACGTGGTACAGACCATGATAATCATGGTAAATAGAGGTAGGCGACTGCTCTTACTGTAAGTGCACCACATGTCTACACATGTGAAAAGCAGTTCGACTTTGCACTTATAATTGTTCCAGAGCCCCGTTTGGTTACTTGCACTCGCTGGTGGGGTTGGACTTTTGCAAGAGTCGGGGGCCATTGGACCATTTTTTTTTTAAATCTGAAAAGATTTTCCAATGCGGGGATCGAACCCGGGAATGAGAATAAAACAACTAAATGACCATATGTTTAGGAATATTTTTTTGCTATATATTTCGTAACTACGTCGTTCCAATTATATTTAATGGATATGATTATAGAGAAATACTTATAATAGCGCTGTACACAGACACTTACAAGAGAACTATAGTACATTTAAGTTCTAACAATTATGGAGGGTGGTAGGGCTTTGCGAATATATTTATACCTATGTATCAAGTAATTCAATTAAGTACTTATAAAGAGCCCCGTTTAGCTTATCGTACTCAAGTTCAACAATAGATCCTCCTGAGTTTACTGGATTGACGAGCTTCTCGACCATTCACATACAACACCACTAGCAGACCTTTAGAAATAACGTTACTTGGTTTTATGAATGAAAGGAAGAAAAAAATTGTTTGCAACAAGTCTCTTTTATTCTTAAATTTGGCGAGCTTTCAGGCGTTAGCCTATCATCAGGCTGACATCGCAAATATATATAAAATAATACAAAATCTAAACTAAATATTGGTTTTATATAAAAATAAAACTATTAATTACGAATGTTTCTTTTTTACAAGTATTTAAAAATAAATATAAAAATTTCGAGGAGAGAAAAATAGTGGGAGAGATTGGCTCATTAGTGGTAAACCCTTCCGGCGGTTTTACCATTTTAATCCACCAGATCGCTTATAAGAGATATCAAAAACCACATTTCTTGAATGTGGCGCAATCAATAATGATTATACGTTCTATGGTTATCGAATTTATGGATTTATTGGAAATGTTCAACTATTTCGAAAATCAGGTTCAACCTTCAACTTACAGTTGTTTTGCGACTACCAGTGTCCCGTCACACAAGGCAACCTTAAGCAAATGTGTCCTGAGCCTTGAAATAGTGGTCTCTCTCTATTCATTACTGTATTTAACCATATATAATCTTATATGAACGATATAATAAAATTAGTGTTAATCTCTCTCGCAGTCTACCGGTGACGGAGTCTTTCTCTCGGTGGGCGCCACCAAAGAAGACTGTATATATTCTAATATATATACTAGCCGACTGGACCCGGCTTCGCCCGGGTATTGTTCGAGTGGGGTTTACTCATGAATAAATAGAGCCCCAAACTGTTTAAAACTGATAGTAATGAATTTTTTTTCAGCACAATGGATATAAACTGCAAATAGCAAAATTGATAATGCTGGTAAAAAGAATATGAAATATAAGATCAATTTCATAAACACATCTAATGAACAGAGTGCTGTTTTGAAGGAGTGGTCTAAACTGTTGATTTTTAAAAACCACGACCCGGGATCATCGACTCCAGCTTTGGGCAATTTTTTCTGAAAAAATAATTCCCCAATGGCCCCTGATTCTTGAAAAAGTCCAACCCCTAGTGAGTGCAAGTAACCAAACTGGGCTTTGGTATCCAAAAAATGAAAAAAAAAATCTAATGATTAGTGTGAATTAAGGAAAATGGTCCTGGCAACCTGGAAATTTCACTTTATTCACTTCACTCTCGGCTGTTCAAGAAGAAACAGCCAGATTAAACATTTTAAGGGCACCTAATCCGGCACTTACATCTTTAAATAGTTAATCAACTTTTATAAATGTAATATATCTCTGCAATACTGAAATTCCCGGACTTGGATGAATTTTTTATTAGGTTATTGTTGGCAGTTTTAGAAAAGTGTGGGGAATTGGATATATTTACAAAAGAATGTACTTTTTAAAATGGCAAATAAAAAAAAAAGGAAATTTGAATCATTTTCTAATAGTAAAGGACAATTTCAAAAATACCAAAAATGCGACGCCAAATAAAAATAAACGAATTATGTGTGATGTTTCAGTAACAGCATTGTTACCTTATTAAGACAAAATTACTGAATGTATTCAGTACTTTTGTCTGAAGATGGTAATAATGCTGTTACTGAAACCACACATAATTTATTTATTTGGATTTGGTCTCGCTTCCTTGTGATTCTTATCTATATTTCAAAATATACCTCAATATTTTCACCAAAAAAGGTATATATGTGATGATTTAAGACCATGGAATTGTTGTAAATAATCCAGATATCTACTACCACATATTTCACCACTTGACTGAATATAACTTGTTATTTACTGCAAATAGAAAGCATCAAATAACATCAATCTGTACCGCGTAAGACTCTAATAAAGTATAGCAACTGTAGAGATAGAAGGAATGGAGAATAACAGGAGAAAATAAGGCTAAAACTAATCAGGCTTTAGTGAGAATAAGAAAGTAGGCCTATCGAGCCCAGTCCAATTTTTACGAGGTCGTGGCCCTCCTGGATGATGTAACTTTCCCACCCTTGTTTACGTCAGAAAAGGGTAGTGACCTGCCTGGACCCAGGGAAGCTATAGAAGGAGGCCCCAAGCCTCAGTTAGTCAGTCTTTTGTTTCAGTCTTTGTTTCAGTCCCCAGTCCGCGTAGGCCGCTCCTATAGAGGTAAACCTTTCCTACCTCCTCGTCCCATTCCTTCTTGACGTTCAGACGCTTCTTCGTGGAATCTCTGTTTGTTTATTTCACCTTTGGCCCAACTGTGTCGCCTTCCACCACGACTGCACGGTAGAGGTGACATCGAGGTTCGTCTAGCATCAGGTAACACTGGTCCCAGAGGTCCCAAGATATCACAGATCTCCCGTCCGAAGTGTCGACAGGATTGTGGACGCCAAGGTACAAGTAAGCAAGTAGACCACTGTGTGTACAGAAAGATGGAACAGGAAAGAGAGGAGGATTCGAAGGAGCACATGGAGTCCGATCCCGACTATGAAAGTGGCGAAAACACCACTTTTCCCAAGATAGAAAACACCCTCGGTAGGACGCAGGAAGTCGACCCCAGCCAGGAGAACGCCCCGCCCCCGCCGGTGGCATCAGATGTCCTAGGGAATTCGGCGAGTACGCTATATCAGCTGTCCGCGGCGACCGGGCTTTCGCGAGATGTGGAGCTGCCGCGCTAAGGTGGTTCCTACGAGGCGCAGAGCTTCTTCGACAATTACGACGCCCAAGCTGATCGGGCCCAACTACAATACACCGAAAGACTGATAAGACTACCAAACCTTCTGCAAGGTAAGGCCCTGCACTACTTCCGCAGCCTAAAATTAGATATATTATAGTACGTTGACGCAAGGCAGACCCTGATAGACCTCTTTCCTGAAACAACAAACGCGTCATTCGCTCAATTCTTGGCCATTAAGTTATCAGATCGCTTATCGGTCCTCTCTTGCTCCAATAACCAATCAAGATATATGTACAATAAATATTACAAAAGGAATGAAACTATAAAAAGGAATGATAATAATCTAAATATTCTGTTTTAAATAAATATTAAATATCATAGAATATTTTGAATAAATGTAAGGCGCATTAAAATTGATGTAACACTTCCCCCTCTCCAGAGGTTGTCACGTCCTCGTGAATGACCTCATCCATTCTCTCATTCTATATGGACCAAAATATTTTCTCAGAAGTTTCTCACACTTTCCTATTTTCCTAATTGGTGTCCAAACTGCTACTAATTCTCCTGGTTCGTAGCTTCTTTCCATGTGTTTCTTGTTATAGTTCTTTTTCATTCTTTTTTGAGTCTTTATTGTGTTGTTAATAACTTATTTTCTTGTTCTGTCTATTTTGTCTAAGTGATGTTTCATGTATCCATCATAATCATCCTTGTCAATGTCCACCGAGATATTCCTGTCGTCCAAAAGAGACGTGGGTTATCTTCCATACATCAGGAAAAGGGAGAATATCCTGTGGTTTCCTGAATTGTAGTATTGTAAGCGTGAGTGATGAATGGGAGTATTTCGTCCCAATTCTTCTGATCAGTGTTCACATACATACTAAGCATATTGATCAATGTTCTATTTAACCGCTCTGTCAATCCATTAGTCTGGGGATGATAGCTCGTTGTGAAGCAATGTTTAATCTTGCACATTTTCATCACCTCTTTCATTAAAATACTAGTAAATTGAGAGCCCCTGTCACTAATAAGATATTGTGGGGCTCCGTGCCGGAGAAAAATATCCTCTACTAGAAATTTAGAAACTTCTTTCACTGTTGCTTCCGAGACTGCTTTTGTTTCTGCATATCTAGTGTAGTAGTCCGTCAGCACGATTATCCATTTTTCCTGTTTTTCGTAGATGGCAATGGACCAACAAAGTCAATTCCAATTCTTTCGAAAGGAAAGTTGGCTGGGGGAATGGGCTGTAGTAGTCCAGAAGGTAATTGGTTTGAGCCTTTCCTACTTTGGCAAAGGTGACACGTCTTAACGAATTCTGAGACATCCTTCAGCATGGATGACCAAAAGTATTTACTCTTTATTCGGTACATGGTTCTGGCGACACCCAGATGGCCATTCGACATATGATTGTGATATTCTTTCATAATTTCTGTCTTTTTCTTCTCTGGAACCACAAGCAACCACGCCCTACCTTCAGGGTTCGGGTTTTTCTTAAAGAGGCATCCATCTTCTATTTAAAGTTTTGCGCAATTGATCGCCTGCTTCCATTAAGGTTTTTCTTAACACTTTCGATAAACTTATCCTCTTCGTCTGTTATTTAATTTAAAAATAGCCTTTCAAAATCATCATCCCAATCAGTTTCTGGTAAGGGTCCCCTAGATAAGCAATCGGCGTCCAGATGCTTCTTTCCTGATTTATGTATTATTATCGAAGTCATATTCTTGAATTTTCAATGCCCATCTTGCCAATCGACATGTTGGATCCTTCAAGTTTTTGAGCCAGCATAAGGCGTGATGGCTGGTACTATTTTAAAGTGTCTTCCATAAAGGTAGGGCCGTAATTTTGACATTGACCAGACAACGGCCAGACATTCTTTTTCAGTGGTTGAATAATTTTGCTCCGCTTTACTTAGGGTACGACTCAAATATGAGATCACCTTCTCTTCACCATCGATGTCTTGGACAAGTGTTGCACCTATGCCGATGTTGGACGCATCGGTATGAATATAAGTAGGCGCATTTGGATTGAAGTGACCTAAAATTGGTGGACTTAATAGTGCTGTTTTTAGGGTTTGGAACGCTTCCTCTTGTCGTTCTGTCCACGTAAATGATACACTTTTTTAAATAAGGTTGGTCAAAGGGTCAGCAATATTTGAGAAATCTTTGATAAATTTTCTATAATATGAGTACATTCCCAAAAAGGATTGTACTTCTTTGACCTTTGTGGGCCGAGGAAAATTTGAGATGCATTGGAAAATCCGGGCTATATATGATATGACATCATCCAGATAACACAGACAAATTTGTCATCACAGATTTCAAGGTCTTTTGAGGTGCGTTGGAAAATCCGGGCTATATATGATAACATCATCCAGATAACACAAACAAATTTGCCATCTTAGATTTCCAAGCATATTCTCCATATTTCTCTCAAAGATAGCAGGCGCGTTACAAAGTCCAAATGGCATCACGTTGAATTCATATAATCCATGCGCTGTAGTGAAAGCTGTTTTCTCTTTGTCTCTTTCTTCGACTTCAACTTGCCAATATCCATATCTGAGGTCTATTGCTGAGAAGTATGTAGATCCTTGGAGAGTATCCATAACTTCGTCTATTCTAGGGATCGGATAGAAATCTTTTACTGTCACATTATTCAGTTTTTTGTAGTCCACACAAAATCTGTATTTACCATCTCGCTTCTTGACCAATATTACTGGAAAAGACCAGGGACTATAAGATGGCCTAATTATGCCTTCTGTAAGTATCTCGTCAATTTGCTCTTTTATAATATCTCGTTCTTTAACACTTACCCTGTAAGGCTTGTGTTTAATTGGCTTCGCGTCTTCGGTGTCTATCCGATGTTTTGCCAAATTGGTTCTCCCTAATCTCGACGAAAACATATCTCCATACCTTTCTAAAACTTGTTTTAACTCCTTCTCTGTTCCTTTGGTGAGAGATTTTCGTTTACTTGGAATCTAGGTTCTTCGTTCTCTTCTACCTCTCTTTCTCGACTCACATTTATTTTCGCTAGACTACTTCCAAAAGCCAATGTTTGGTTTTTCATTATTTTTAACGGTCGAGGATACGGATTAGTTATCCAGATATGTGTTTCCCTATTTATAACATTGATCAAGCTTCTTGCAAGACGAAGTCCATTTGTTTGAAACATTTTGCTGCTCTCCTCGATAATATATTCCCCATCCTCTGTTTCTACCAATGCCTTGATCAATTTAATGGAACATTCCGGTACAATGGAATCCTTGGCACTCTTTATTTTCAACATTTCAAAATTGATTTCGTCATGATTATTCGTCAAATCGTATTCTATAGTTTCTTGCTTACAATCTATTTTCGCGTTCATTTTCTTAAGGAAATCTCTTCCAAGAATTAATGTCCGTAAATGCGTTTTCAATATCACAAATTTGTGTGATAATGTTTCGTCATCAATTTTTATAATTAAAAATATACTTCCTACCATGTCTAATTTTTTCCCATTGGGTCCTGCACAAGTTTTTGCGAGATTACTTATACCATGGCCTGTATCGAGGGCCGTTCTGAGGTCGACCACTGAGAGGTCAGCGCCTGTATCAACCAAAGCTTCAAAAGTCCCTATCTTGTCCACATGAATTTTTATTTGTATTTAGGGTCCAACTTCTTGATTTCATTTATGGTCGACTTGGTTTGATTGACAGATTCAGGCGCGACGCTTAGTTTAAATCTTCCAACACGGAATATCTATTCCGGGTAGGAATATTTGTCTGTGTGCTATGACATACATCAGCATAAAGCCGAGGTCCCGATTTATCTGATATTTCATTTATTTGGCATTTCTCTTCGAACTTCTCTTGGGTAGCTGTTGGATCCTATTCTAGGATTCTTATAAACTTAACCCTACAATAACGGGCCACGTGCCCTGGCTTGTTACACTTAAAGCAGATTGGTCGTCCATCTTCCGTCCTATTTTTGCTCACTTCTTGGCTTTTATTGTAAGTGTTTCTCTGAAGGTTTGGTTTCGGCACAAAGTTTGGATTATAAGGACGTCTAGGGGTAGAGGGCTGGGAAAGGTTGTTTCGATACTGTCTGGGAGTAGGAGGGTAGTCGTTCTTGTAATTATTGTAAACAGGGGCTTGGGGCCTGGAAGTGGTCTGGTAGTTTCGCGTGGCAGTCGGCGGCACGTTCCTCGATTGTTGTTGGGGTCTAGAATAGCGTGGACCGTTATATAGGCTTCTGAATTTCTCCACACGTTCCCGATACTTCTTTTCAAAAGAATCCATTTTCTTGCACACGACAAGAAGTTCATCGGTAGTTTTAGGAGGGTTCAGGTAGAGCGCAAATGAGTACTCTTTTTTTCAGTTCTCCAATAACATGATCTATTTTTGTTCCTTCTTCCATTGCGGAGTCAACCTTGTTGCACAACACTATGATGTCTATTGAGCTTCATTCTAAGTTCTTTTTTATTCGCGTCTAGAGAAAAATCCTGAATGAGGCGGATTTTAATATTTTCCCAACTCGTGAAACTAGCTTTGTGTAAATTCAGCCAGGTTTTAGCACTTCCCGTCATGTTCATGGCGGCATAACGGGCAATTATGTAGTCTGCCCAATGGTAGAGGAAACCAATCTCTTCGAAGGATTCTATCCATGAGGAGGGTCTTCTGTCCCGTCATATTTCTGAATTTCTATATTGGGGTTTAAAGCAACTGGTTCGAAACCAGCATCTCTACCAATTGTTGCACCAAGTTGCAGCTTTGTAGGGTCGTCGACCTTGGTTTCTTCCTTCTTGGTGTTATACACGTTTCCCGAGCGGGTTTCCATATTAAAAGCAAATAAATAAAAGTAAAAGTAAATAAATAAAAGTAAATAAAAATAAATTACCTTTCAACGTTATTGTGTTTATTTTTTCGTGGTCTTCCTCGTAGGTCGTGATCCGCAGTTTTCCTCTCGGTCCTCTCTTGCTCCAATAACCAATCAAGATATATGTACAATAAATATTACAAAAGGAATGAAACTATAAAAAGGAATGATGATAATCTAAATATTCTGTTTTAAATAAATATTAAATATCATAGAATATTTTGAATAAATGTAAGGCGCATTAAAATTGATGTAACAATACAAATATTTGGTATTGACCTCTACCAATTATCGAGTTGGATCCGGTATCTGTGCTAAACATTTTGATTGAGCTGATTTCCAGTATTTATAAAAAGCGAATGCAAAGGGTCTAGATTTTACGACTTTTGCCATTAAAACATAAGGCGAATTGCTATTATAGCCGGTCTCTTGACGAAGAATTTCTCTTTCTTCTTCCATTGCCGTACAGTAGAACATGTAGTGTGGAAAATCGAGACTAAATTCACCGTTGCATAAGGTGCATTTTATGGTCTAAGTTTTCAATAGTGAAACATGATTAATTCTCTGTACTACAAAAAGGCTTCTTACTTGTGCAATGATTCTCTTTACGGTTAAGGGGATATTGTCATTCAGATAGCATTCCATTGTAGGTGATGAATGAAAGTATTTATAGTGAGAGTAGAGTACCGATTTTTTTATTCTTACATAATCCATCTGCAAAGACTGATCGGTTGCCGTTCTAATAATTAGGGGGATGTATCTTTGTAGAATATTGTAGTCTGTACATCCAACAAGCCATGAGAAGCCGGTTTCATTAAGTAGCTCTGTTATACTTTTTACCAGTCCGATATTCCGTTTTGAAGAAATTGAAATGTCCCACAAATGTGCCAAACAAATTGAAGGTAGCCTGCTGCCGTCCATTTTCAGAATTCTAGTCCAGAATTTTAAAGTTAGTTTTTTTCACTGTGATATCAAGAGAGTTTCTTCCTGTTTCGGCCCTCAAAATATAGCCCGGAGTATAGCTTGGAAGGCACAGAAAACGCCTGAGAAAAGTATCCTGGATTCTATTTAAGATTAAGGCTTGATCATGTGCCCAGATTGGAGCCGCATAGAGTAGGACTGTCAAGATCATAGAAACCAACAATCTCATACTTGCATGGAAGGATTTGAGCTTGGACTTCAGAATAATCTCCCCCACAGCACCCATCGCGGCCATGGTCCTGCCTCTATAATTTAAGGCAACTTGAGTGAAAGAAATCGAAGGTGTGAGCGGGTAGCCCAGGTACGTATATTTTGATGTAACACTTAAAGGACTTTGACCCCAATACCATCTTTCTGAACGCGCCACCTTTCCTCCATTACGGAAACCCATTATGCTTGACTTGTTTTCGTTCAGAGTTAGTAAGTTATTTTCTAGATAGGTTTTCAGTATATTGATTTTCAATTGAAGGTTTATTTTAGAATTACCGATCAAAACAATATTGTCGGCATATAGGAGGAGGTGTATGTTTCCGAAATTGGGTAAGTATATTCCTGACAACCCCGAGTCATCAAATATTTTAATTAAATCATTAATAAAGAGTAGGAATAGGCATGGGGATAGTGGGTCACCTTGGACCACCCCCGAACGAATTTCAATAAATTCAATGATAGAACTGTTCCAACGAACCGCAGCGGTCATGTCTTCATAATAACATTAAGTTTTATTTTAACATTAAGACTGGATTCATCAGGATTTTCACTTCCATTACCTTCCATACCGTAAAAAAATCAAGTTCTTCTCTCTGTTTTTTATCTCCATAAACCTAACTCGACTCTCAAGTTCTCTAATCTTTTTGACATTCACTTCAACGACGCTCGCAGTTAATTCTAGAGAAGATTCAAGCTGCTGTACGCGGGTGTCAAATTTCTGCATCCCCAGTTCAATCGCAGAAAGCCGAGATTCGAGTTTTGAGCCCCAATTATCCATTTTAGAAGAAAGTGCCGCAATCAGTTCTTTTAGGTCTTTCTCCATAGGCGTTTCTAGAGTTGTTTATCTGGTAAATTTCTAGGATACACCGTTAAGAACGGAACCTACACACCGCAGACTCGTAACCTCGATATTATTAACGCTTTCAAACCTCCCTTCAACCAAAAAACGTTAGTCCTTTTTAGGAGCTGTCAACGTGTATAACAAGTTTATACCAGATTATGCCCGTCTCAGAGCACCACTCAACAAATTACTTAAAAAAGACACTAAAATGGCAATGGGACGACAAATGTCAACAGGTGTTCACGGCTCTCAAGGAGAGCCTAACACGTAAGCCCGTATTACATCTGTATCAGGATGGCTTACCCTGCCGCTTGTACTGTGACGCCTCCACCCAGGGAATCGCAGGAATTCTCAAACAAGTACTCCCGGACGGAAAATTCATCCCACACAGTATTACAGTAGAACACTGCGCCCTCACGAACGCAATTATACCATTTCAGAGTTAGAATGTTTAGCGATCGTAGAAAGCATCGAAAAATTCCGCATCTATCAATCCGATACCAAATTCACTGTCTACTTCGACCACCAGCCCTACAATGGCTTAAAACTATTAAAAACCCCTCAGGACGACTTTTTAGGTGGAGTTTAAGACTATCCACTTACGACTATGAAATACAGTACCTCAATGGTACACAGCAACACGAGGCCGACTTACTTTCTCGCAATCCATTTTGTGGATTTCTCAGTGCTCGTACTATTAAGAAACACCAACCGAATCTCACGGATACCAGTGTCGCTGTAGACGTTAACGGTCTACACACCATACGGCGTAAAGGTGTAAATCGAATAATAATACCCGAAGCTCTTCAACACTCGCTTATGAACCAGGTTCACAACGAATACAACCATCCCGGTATCTAACAAATGGCTCGCCTAATCTCTTATAACACGAATAAAATTATAAAGGATAAATTTCTTTATTGGTAATAAACGTTTCGAGCTTTCGGGCGCAAGCAGCCCTTCTAAAGGAATAAAAGGAAACAAGTTATACATATATATGAGCTAAATTTTTTGCATACCTAGGATTATTTATAAAAATTTTATTAAGTAATAACTATTGCTATGTAAATTAATCTATCTGCTAATATTATTAAATGCAAAATTATAAAATGTTGTAATGAAGATAAAACAAATTATTCTATTTTAGTTTATGGATCAGCCTATCATATGTCTCTGGGATATCGATGTGTCTATTTATACTATTATATTTTGATGAAATTGGTGCTTCGAGTAATAATCTTTTGTATTTACTATTTATGTTTGTGTAATGAATATTAGGGTTTGATAGATTGAAATCATGATCTGTATTTTTGATATGTTGTACTATTAGAGATTTGGGGTCATTGTTTTTAATGTTTCTTCTATGTTCGTCCATTCTGTCTTTTATATGTCTACCTGTTTCACCTACATAAACATTATTGCATTGGTTGCATGATATAGAATATATGGCTTTGCTATTGTATAGTTTCGTTATTGGAAAACTGTTTCTGGTAATGGGGTTTCTTATTATGGTTGCTATATTAGGGTTGCTTTCATAATATGTTCTTATACCATGTTTGCTTAAGATTCTGGCTATATGGGTACTACTATGGGAATAGGGAATTATACATGTTGATTTATAAACGTGATTATTTCGTATAAGGGAGGGATTATAGAAATGTCTTAGTATGAAGTTCTTGGGATAACCATTAGAAGTGAGTTTATTGATCAAAAGTTGGGTTTCTATAGCTTTTGAGGATTGGGTGGAACAATGTGTGAATATTCGTTTGGAAAGGGTTTTTACAGTATTGATTTAGTGTTGTATTTTATTTTTGAATACTCTGTGTGAAAGCTAGATTTGGAAGAGGAACTAACCTATAAGTTTTGGTTTGGCTTCCCGTGGTTGTTTTGTTTTCTTGTCTTGCTAAATGCAATTAATAATTATTTTGTTGCTTTAAAGAGAGTTGTAATTATTTAAAATACTACAATTTATGGTAGCAGACCGCGGTTCAATTTAAAACTTGAGAAAAAGCGAAAATATTTTATCAGAAGTTTGATACGTTTATTCTAATCGGTAAACAAAGATCTCTTCTGCATCAAGGTATGTAAATTTTGAAATATTTTTCAATAGAATTTGAATTATATTGATAAAAGAAAGTTTTAAATATAAGGATTGAAAAAAAAAACATTTTTGAATTATAAACTACCTTTAAACTATATTGTTTAATTTTTAAAAGTTGAAAAACAAGGCTAAAATGGATTGCAATTTTTCGCCAACGACAAAAATTGAACCTTTAACGGGAACAAATTATCCGATTTGGGCTTTAAAAGTCGGAGCACTTTTACGTGGAAAGAAATTATTTGAATGCGTAATTTCGGATCCCGAGCCTGATATAAAAGATGAAGTCGCTTGGCAAATATGGAGTGAAAAGAATGACGAAGCCTTTGGAATTATAGTTACAACTCTATCAGATGAACAAGCAGGAATGTTTCTAGATGAAACTAAAGCAAAGAAAGTATGGGATGAATTAAAGAAAATCTACACAGGCAACCTAGAAGATAAGATCATTGATATTGGACTTGAACTTAAGAATATCAAGATGAAAAATAATGAATCCATAAATGAATATATGGCTAGAGCCAAAAATATTGCCTCTCAAAGTTCTTCACTCGAACACCAAATATCCCAAAGAGAACTAGCGTTTCATGTTGTGAGAGGTATCCATCCAAGATTGGAAAAGATCGCTGTTGTACTGAGAACTAGAAGAGACTTAACTCTTGATGAAATTCGGCAGTCACTTAGAGAGGAAGAGAATCGAATGAATTCTAAGATGAATGGGAGTCATTCTGATGAAAATGAACAGGCTTACAGAAGTAAAGACAGAAGAAATCACTATCAACAGAATCGACAAAAGGAGTGTTTTGTTTGCCATAAAAAAGGACATTTAGCTAAAGATTGCTGGTTCAAAAATAAGCGAACTCAAGAACAACATGGGAAAAGAAATGCAAATTCAAATACGAACTATAACAAACAAAATTTCAGAAATAATGCGAATACCGTCTCAAGCAAGCCTGCGGAACAAACTTTCAATACCAGCACAGATCGAGTTTTTGAAAACTCCTCAAATAATTATAGTCAGATACAAACCTGGTGTCTTGACTCAGGGTGTACTACGCACTTATCTCCACACTTGGACTGGATGGAAAATGTAATGCTTATGAAAGTGAGATAAATTTGGCAGAAGAAGGTAAAGTTACACATGCTACAGCTAAAGGTGATATCAAGGTTTCTACTTGTACCGAAAACGGAATTGAGAATGTTCAAATTAAAGGAGTTCTGCATGTGCCTAACTTAAGGTCTAATCTTCTATCAATATACGAATTAACTAACAAAGGAAATACTGTATTTTCAATAGAGATGGAGCAAAGATTTACAATGAACAGGATGATTTAATTGCAGAGGCTCAAATCCAGGATAGGATGTATGTAATGGAAACAAGGTCCAGAGATGAATACTCGGAAAAGACGGAGAATGTCATGATCACAAAAGATGATTTCTCAAATGACAATATCACCTTGTGGCATAGAAGACTGAATCAATTGAACAAAGCGTACATGAAAGAGATAATTCAACGGAATGTGGTATTGGGGTTTAATGTTAATTTTAAGAACTTGCCAGAATGTGAAGCTTGTATAATGGGGAAATTGACTCGACAACCTTACCATCCCGTTACCACCAACTGTACAACCAAACCCCTTGAATTGGTGCATATGGATTTGTGTGGTCTAATGCCATACCAATCTCTAGATGGATCAAAATACTTTTTTGTTCTGGTTGATGACTTCAGCCGAAGAACCTTTGTCTACTTTCTGAAAAACAAAGATGAAACTTTGGGGAAGTTTGAAGAATTTAAGGCAAGAGTGGAAAATGAGCTAAACCTGAAAATAAAGGATGTGCGAACTGATAATGGCACAGAGTTCACTAATCACAGATTCAAGAATTTCTTAATTAAAAATGGAATACACCACCAACTCTCCACCACCTACTCGCCACAAAGTAACGGAGTTGCTGAGAGAGTAAACCGAACCCTAATTGAAACAGCAAGGACATTATTGTTTGATTCAGGATTACCCATGGCTTTCTGGGCGGAGGCAGTCGCTACTGCATCATATGTCAAAAACTGTACTCCACATAGGTCAATCAAGCTTGATACACCAATGGAGAATGGAAAGGAAGAAAACCCTCCATTCGACATTTCAGAATATTCGGTTGTTTGGCGTTTTGGCCCATTACACAACAACATAGAGGTAAATTTATGCCTAAAAGTCGAAAAGGTATTTTTGTAGGCTATTCTCTGAAAAGAAAGGCTTATCGAGTGTATGACATAATCACTAAGAAAATAGAAGAAGTGAGATCAGTAAAATTTGTCGAAAATGAGAAAGGAATTGATTATGCAAAAAATCTTCAAGAAGACACAAATTACGACCATTTTTCATATAAAAAGGAAGAGGAAGATGATATTGAAATCGACCATCGGACGCGTCCAGAAACCTCAGAACTGAATGAAGAAACGATTCCCACGCTAGACGAACCTAACGAGGAAAGAATTGTAAGGTCAGGTCGCAAAAAGGGAGATACACAAAAAGTTTTAGAGGAAAAACACAGAGCAAAACTGAGAGAAGAAGAAATGAAATTACTTGAACAAGGCGTTCGACGTTCGCAAAGAATAAAAGAAAGAAATAACGTGAATTTTATATTAGAACCAGAAGAACATATTCCCGAAAATTATGAGGAGGCGATTAACTGCGAGAATAAATATGAATGGCTCGAAGCAATGAAAGAAGAACTTTACTCTATTAACAAGCATAAGGTATGGACTCTCGTTCAAAGATAAAAGAATATGAAGATCATAAATTGCAAATGGATCTTTAGCATAAAGAGTACGCCTGGTGAGGGTGTTTATAGAAGAAAAGCTAGATTAGTTGCTATTGGTTGTAATCAAAAATATGGCGTAGAATATGAGGAATCTTTTTCACCAGTGATCAGAAAAGAAAGTATTCGTGCAATTGTAGCCCTAGCAGCTGAATTTGGTTATAACATCATATGATGTGAAGACCGCCTACCTTTACGGAGAATTGAAAGAAACTATTTTTATGAAACAGCCGGAAGGATTTGTTGAAAAAGATGAAGAAGACAAAGTTTGCAAATTGTTAAAAAGTATATATGGACTTCCACAATCGGGACATTGTTGGAATAAAAAGATCACACACAACGAGATACTGATACAACTGGGAATGGAAAGATCGCAATATGATCCATGTGTGTACACTTTTAGAAAAGGAAAGGAATATGAAATATTGGGTTTATACGTGGATGATCTAATAATAGCCGGAGCGGATAAAACCTTTAATGAAAAACTAGCATCAGAGATAGGAAGATTTGTTACTTTAAAAGAAAAAGGGGAGAATGAACCTTTCATTGGTATAGAGATAAAGAAAACAGAATACGGTTTTGATCTATCACAAGCCCATTATATCGATAAAATCTTGAAGAAATTTGCACTCGAAGAATGTAACATTGTACAAACTCCGGGAGATCGAGACCAAAGTTTTGATGAATGTCAAGACTCCAAACCAGTAGACAGGACATTGTATCAAGAGATGATCGGATCCCTGATGTATTTGGCAACCGGAACTCGTCCAGATACTTCTTTTAATGTGAGCAATTTATCCCGATTTTGCAATGATGCAAGAGAAGTACATTTAACAGGAGTTAAGAGAATATATAGATACCTGAAGGGCATCAGAGATAAAATATTAAGATACAAGCCATCAGAAAATAGCATTCTTGTCAGCACAGATGCAAGCTGGTGTTCAACAAGTGACGCAAAGTCCTATTCCGGATACACAGTTAAACTGGGAAACAACCTGATCAGTTGGAGAAGCAAGAAACAAAGTTTGGTGGCTCTGTCTACATGCGAAGCCGAACTGAATTCGATATGCGAAGGGATGTGCGAAGTAAAATGGATTAAAGGACTTTTAGAAGAAATATGTGAGGATGCGAACTTTCCTACAACGCTTAAAACAGATAGTCAATCTGCTATCAAGTGGATTAAATCTGAAAAAATAACTTCCCTGACGAAACATATAAACCGAAAATTGTATTTTATAAAAGATGCTGTGGAAGAAGGAACAATCGACCTTGAATTTGTTAGGAGTGACGAAATGGAAGCGGACCTATTAACAAAGAGTCTTCCCAAGGAGAAACTTAAAAACTGTATAAACTCTCTCGGACTTGTTTGATAGAAGCTTCCACACAGGGGAGGGATTGTTGTATTTTATTTTTGAATACTCTGTGTGAAAGCTAGATTTGGAAGAGGAACTAACCTATAAGTTTTGGTTTGGCTTCCCGTGGTTGTTTTGTTTTCTTGTCTTGCTAAATGCAATAAATAATTATTTTGTTGCTTTAAAGAGAGTTGTAATTATTTAAAATACTACATTTTGTGACTTAGGGGACAATAAGAAGAAAAATGTATATAATTTGGAGTGGAGTTTGGCTTGTGATATATTTCTGTTGTGTATTGATTTTGTGTTTTTAATATGAGTACATCTAGGAATGGTAAGGTTAAAAGATACCCAAATGAAACTCCTTAGATCTAGAACAAAAGGATGTTACTCAAACATAAGACTCATTTCAAAAACCATAAAAGATCTAATAAATATAGTATCTCAAAGAATCCCCCCATTGGAAATGCTACAATTTATCATCAGCATTACTGAGGACATCAAAACCTTAAACTTCACTATAAAGTACAAACACCAAAAGAAACTTCAATTCTGGTCTAAGAAATACAACATCCAACTCATACCTCCTGAAAACCAGGTTAATATTCTCAACTTATCAAGCTATCATCTCTCATCCGATGAAATTAATTATTTATCAAAAGGGACCAAACACAGATTCCCTACGAAAATAGATAACTATAAAATCACTAGACGATTGACCCGGGCAACGCCCGGGTTTACCCGATTAAATGTTTTATTCAAACACTATTCGTTACAATTATAAATTGGCGCCGTGGATGTCACTCTTGTGAAACGTCCCGCTCCAAACTTTACAGTCAGATTAGTTACGATATAAATCTTCAAATCGAGCGAACGTCTATAAATATTTCGATTTAGATCAAGTATTCTAATTATTAAGCGAACTATTATTAATAATATTTTGAGAAGATTTCGATTTTAAACGTATTTATAACCTTGATAGAGGGCGCTGTTCGTGAGCTAAGTATAATAATTTGAATATATAGTTTTAATATTTAATTTATATATAATTTAAAATAGCCTATCGTTTTCCTCGTATTTTTTACCTATGTATGGAAATTTTGGTACTGAAAAAAAAAACTTTGCTTCAATAACATAAAAAAAAAACACCCAGGCTAAGTTTCGAACCAAAGTTGTGGAAATACGAAGCCGTACACCTAACCATTAAGCTACGCTTGGCATTATAAATATTCGCATGTAAAGCTATTTCAGGCCTTACATATTTTTAACGGCCTTTTTGAAATAGGTTTTTGAAACATGGAAATTACAATACTTCAAATAAATAGAAATAGAGTTAACACAAATAAAACATACCAAATATTTCGAATTAGAGCAGTTATTTTAAACGGTGAATTAGATCAGTTATATCTAAAAATGAAAATATATAAATCTTCAAATCGAGCGAGCGTCTATAAATATTTCGATTTAGATCAAGTATTCTAAACGTATGTGTTATTAAGCGAACTATTATTAATAAAATATTGAGAAGATTTAGATTTTAAACGTATTTATAACCTTTTAGTACTTGATAGAGGACGCTGTTCGTGAGCTAAGTAGAATAATTTGAATATATAGTTTTAATAATTGATTTATATATTTTTTTAAAATAGCCTATCGTCTTCCCCGTTATTTTTTACCTATGTATGGAAATTTTGGTTTGAATCTGATAATCAAATGATGATACAGCAATATTGTCATCATCATTTTCTGACTAAAAAAACCAACTATTTTTGCCCAAAACCTGTCAATTCCAATTTTTCTTGGCTAAAAATGCGACAAATATCCCTTCCATATTTTTCTCTACGTCCTTTTAAACCTCTTTTTACATGTACATTAGGTCAGCTGATATTACCTTCCGTCTTCACCGCAAGAGGCGCTGTTTGCGAACGAAAGGGGAAAATTTGCAACGCAATTTGCAAATAAATTGACGAATTTTCGGAATAGAGACCTGAAATTTTCACTATAAGTTTTTTCAGATTCTATATACTGTTAAAATTTCAGTCAGATTAGTAACGTATTGTGGACGTGTATAGCCGACATAGGAACAAACACACATACATACATACACTGACTTTTATATACTGTATATAAGGATATAATGTGTAATGAATATTATTATCATTATTATCATAATATTCTATATTCCGGAAAATTATTTTCCATAATATTCGTTAGGCAGACTTTCACTCAGATAAAACCCGGGCGAAGCCAGGTACACATCTGCTAGTTTATCTATATTTATTATAATTTGAACTTATTTATCCACATTTATTTTTTATCTGCATTTAACCTTATATAATCTTATATGGACATTGTAATAAAGTCGTTTTAATCTCAATCTCACTCTCTTTCTCTCAAAAATATTGTTCAAAGATTCTAGATATAACTCGAGCCTAAAATAAACATATATTATCCGACATATATGTGAGGTTTAAGGAAATCAACTTATAGAAATAATCATCTCGATAAAAACTAGCTGAATAATTCTTTATCTTAAAAGAAAAAAATGGCATATCAAATAAAAGGATTATATTTTTATTTTATTCTACGTTTCGAGAGAGATAGTTTTTATAAACATAATTAATTACTTCTATTAAAAACTAATTGAAAAACCATCACAATATTAATTATATTCTAGGAACAATATTTGCACACCTTGTTCTCAACAAAATAACAAAAAAAGAGAATAAATTTAATGGAGTTGTAAATTTATAAAAATTAAACTCATTCCATTTATTCCTTTTTGTTAATTTCCTTTCTGTTGACTAATTTCTTCAGGTTTAGTAATATTTTTAAATTCCCTATTACTTTCGTCTGCTTCCTAATCCTTCTCCCTGATTGGAAAGCTGTCGCCATGGAGACGTGTATAAATAGCTCCATTGGAAACAGTTTTTTTCCGAGGGAATACTGTTCGTTAACTCTTTCCATCAGATGCCTTCTGTTTTTCTGGGACGGGTCCTATCTCGCTCCCATCTCATCACAGACCTTCAGAAGGCGCTTCTATTTCCCGGCACTTTTTATTTGTCTTTTCCCATTTTTCTCCGACTTTGCTAATATCTTTGATAAGAGAATAAAAGGAGATCAAAAAATCTAGGAGAGAAATAAAAAGGAGAGAGTAAAAGATTGAGTTGGGAGGCTGTGTGCTAAACAAAAGCTTTTGAAAAAAAGTACAAAAGAAGGTTCCTTGTTTTAATAAGGTAGGTTTCTCATTTACTACATAGAGGGCGTTAGAGAAAGGGGAAAGTAGAATAAAAAAGACCATCTTTAAGCTCTTTAACCCTAAAAGGAGTTCGACCCCTTTATGGGCATGATTGATCGAAGGAAAAATCCAATCAATATTTTGCTTTTTTCCCGGGGCCCTAGATTAATCTTCAATTAAAAAAAGAAGGATTAAACTTGACTAGGGACCTCTTGTTATAAGATCAATACACTTCTAATGAAGGTCCTATTAAATTGGCTTTTGCCATTTTTTCGATGTCTGGGGTTATTTAATCAGCAATGCTTCTTTTTTTTTTAGGGTAATAGATTTCATAGGGTAATCCTTAAATCGGATCATAATGTGCAGTATTTTATTCATTGTTACATGTGTTCATGTGTTCTCAAAACTCTAGAATCTTCTTTTATGGAATTAAAAATAAATTATTTTTAATGAAACGTTTTTATA
>CP092875.1:25427559-25437814 GCA_030710605.1 Cordylochernes scorpioides
AAGTAACCAAACTGGGCTTTGGTATCCAAAAAATGAAAAAAAAAATCTAATGATTAGTGTGAATTAAGGAAAATGGTCCTCGCAACCTGGAAATTTCACTTTATCCACTTCACTCTCGGCTGTTCAAGAAGAAACAGCCAGATTAAACATTTTAAGGGCACCTAATCCGGCACTTACATCTTTAAATAGTTAAGCAACTTTTATAAATGTAATATATCTGCAATACTGAAATTCCCGGGCTTGGATTATTTTTTTATTAGGTTATTGTTGGCAGTTTTAGAAAAGTGTGGGGAATTGGATATTTTTACAGAAGAATGTACTTTTTAAAATGGCAAATAAAAAAAAAGGAAATTTGCATCATTTTCTAATAGTAAAGGACAATTTCAAAAATACCAAAAATGCGACGCCGAATAAAAATAAACGAATTATGTGTGATGTTTCAGTAACAGCATTGTTACCTTATTAAGACAAAATTACTGAATGTATTCAGTACTTTTGTCTGAAGATGGTAACAATGCTGTTACTGAAACCACACATAATTTATTTATTTGGATTTGGTCTTGCTTCCTTGTGATTCTTATCTATATTTCAAAATATACCTCAATATTTTTACCTAAAAAGGTATATATGGGATGATTTAAGACCATGGAATTGTTGTAAATAATCCAGATATCTTCTACCACATATTTCACCACTTGACTGTATATAACTTGGTATTTACTGCAAATAGAAAGCATCAAATAACATCAATCTGTACCGCGTAAGACTCTAATAAAGTATAGCAACTGTACAGATAGAAGGAATGGAGAATAACAGGAGAAAAATAAGGCTAAAACTAATCAGGCTTTAGTGAGAATAATAAAGTAGGCCTATCGAGCCCAGTCCAATTTTTACGAGGTCGTGGCCCTCCTGGATGATGTAACTTTCCCACCCTTGTTTACGTCAGAAAAGGGCAGTGACCTGCCTGGACCCAGGGAAGCTATAGAAGGAGGCCCCAAGCCTCAGTTAGTCAGTCTTTTGTTTCAGTCTTTGTTTCAGTCCCCAGTCCGCGTAGGCCGCTCCTATAGAGGTAAACCTTTCCTACCTCCTCGTCCCATTCCTTCTTGACGTTCAGACGCTTCTTCGTGGAATCTCTGTTTATTTATTTCACCTTTGGCCCAACTGTGTCGCCTTTCACCACGACTGCACGGTAGAGGTGACATCGAGGTTCGTCTAGCATCAGGTAACACTGGTCTCAGAGGTCCCAAGATATTACAGACTCCCCCGTCCGAAGTGTCGACAGGATTGTGGACGCCAAGGTACAAGTAAGCAAGTAGACCACTGTCTGTACAGAAAGATGGAACAGGAAAGAGAGGAGGATTCGAAGGAGCACATGGAGTCCGATCCCGACTATGAAAGTAGCGAAAACACCACTTTTCCCAAGATAGAAAACACCTTCGGTAGGACGCAGGAAGTCGACCCCAGCCAGGAGAACGCCCCGCCCCCGCCGGTGGCATCAGATGTCCTAGGGAATTCGGCGAGTACGCTATATCAGCTGTCCGCGGCGACCGGGCTATCGCGAGATGTGGAGCTACCGCGCTAAGGTGGTTCCTACGAGGCGCAGAGCTTCTTCGACAATTACGACGCCCAAGCTGATCGGGCCCAACTACAATACACCTAAAGACTGATAAGACTACCAAACCTTCTGCAAGGTAAGGCCCTGTACTACTTCCGCAGCCTAAAATTAGATAAATTATAGTACGTTGACGCAAGGCAGACCCTGATAGACCTCTTTTCTGAAACAACAAACGCGTCATTCGCTCAATTATTGGCCATTACGTTGTCAGATCGCTTATCGGTCCTCTCTTGCTCCAATAACCAATCAATATATATGTACAATAAATATTACAAAAGGAATGAAACTATAAAAAGGAATGATGATAATCTAAATATTCTCTTTTAAATAAATATTAAATATCATAGAATATTTTGAATAAATGTAAGGCGCATTAAAATTGATGTAACACTTCCCCCTCTCCAGAGGTTGTCACGTCCTCGTGAATGACCTCATCCATTCTCTCATTCTATATGGACCAAAATATTTTCTCAGAAGTTTCTCACACTTTCCTATTTTCCTAATTGGTGTCCAAACTGCTACTAATTCTCCTGGTTCGTAGCTTCTTTCCATGTGTTTCTTGTTATAGTTCTTTTTCATTCTTTTTTGAGTCTTTATTGTGTTGTTAATAACTAATTTTCTTGTTCTGTCTATTTTGTCTAAGTGATGTTTTATGTATCCATCATAATCATCCTTGTCAATGTCCACCGAGATATTCCTGTCGTCCAAAAGAGACGTGGGTTATCTTCCATACATCAGGAAAAAGGGAGAATATCCTGTGGTTTCCTGAATTGTAGTATTGTAAGCGTGAGTGATGAATGGGAGTATTTCGTCCCAATTCTTCTGATCAGTGTTCACATACATACTAAGCATATTGATCAATGTTCTATTTAACCGCTCTGTCAATCCATTAGTCTGGGGATGATAGCTCGTTGTGAAGCAATGTTTAATCTTGCACATTTTCATCACCTCTTTCATTAAAATACTGGTAAATTGAGAGCCCCTGTCACTATAAGATATTGTGAGGCTCCGTGCCGGAGAAAAATATATTCTACTAGAAATTTAGAAACTTCTTTCACTGTTGCTTCCGAGACTGCTTTTGTTTCTGCATATCTAGTGTAATAGTCCGTCAGCACGATTATCCATTTTTTCCTGTTTTTCGTAGATGGCAATGGACCAACAAAGTCAATTCCAATTCTTTCGAAAGGAAAGTTGGCTGGGGGAATGGGCTGTAGTAGTCCAGAAGGTAATTGGGTTGAGCCGTTCCTACTTTGGCAAAGGTGACACTTCTTAACGAATTTTGAGACATCCTTTAGCATGGATGACCAAAAGTATTTACTCTTTATTCGGTACATGGTTCTGGCGACACCCAGATGGCCATTCGACATATGATTGTGATATTCTTTCATAATTTCTGTCTTTTTCTTCTCTGGAACCACAAGCAACCACGCCCTACCTTCAGGGTTCGGGTTTTTCTTAAAGAGGCATCCATCTTCTATTTAAAGTTTTGCGCAATTGATCGCCTGCTTCCATTAAGATTTTTCTTAACACTTTCGATAAACTTATCCTCTTCGTCTGTTATTTGATTTAAAAATAGCCTTTCAAAATCACCATCACAATCAGTTTCTGGTAAGGGTCCCCTAGATAAGCCATCGGCGTCCAGATGCTTCTTTCCTGATTTATGTATTATATCGAAATAATATTCTTGAATTTTCAATGCCCATCTTGCCAATCGACCTGTTGGATCCTTCAAGTTTTTGAGCCAGCATAAGGCGTGATGGTCTGTTACTATTTTAAAGTGTCTTCCATAAAGATAGGGCCGTAATTTTGACATTGACCAGACAACGGCCAGACATTCTTTTTCAGTGGTTGAATAAATTTGCTCCGCTTTACTTAGGGTACGACTCAAATATGAGATCACCTTCTCTTCACCATCGATGTCTTGGACAAGTGTTGCACCTATGCCGATGTTGGACGCTTCGGTATGAATATGAGTAGGCGCATTTGGATTGAAGTGACCTAAAATTGGTGGACTTAATAGTGCTGTTTTTAGGGTTTGGAACGCTTCCTCTTGTCGTTCTGTCCAGGTAAATGATACACTTTTTTAATAAGGTTGGTCAAAGGGTCAGCAATATTTGAGAAATCTTTGATAAATTTTCTATAATATGAGCACATTCCCAAAAAGGATTGTACTTCTTTGACCTTTGTGGGCCGAGGAAAATTTGAGATGCATTGGAAAATCCGGGCTATATATGATATGACATCATCCAGATAACACAGACAAATTTGTCATCACAGATTTCAAGGTCTTTTGAGGTGCGTTGGAAAATCCGGGCTATATATGATAACATCATCCAGATAACACAAACAAATTTTCCATCTTAGATTTCCAAGCATATTCTCCATATTTCTCTCAAAGATAGCAGGCGCGTTACAAAGTCCAAATGGCATCACGTTGAATTCATATAATCCATGCGCTGTAGTGAAAGCTGTTTTCTCTTTGTCTCTTTCTTCGACTTCAACTTGCCAATATCCAGATCTGATGTCTATTGCGGAGAAGTATGTAGATCCTTGGAGAGTATCCATAACTTAGTCTATTCTAGGGATCGGATAGACATATTTTACTGTCACATTATTCAGTTTTTTTTGTAGTCCACACAAAATCTGTATTTACCATCTCGCTTCTTGACCAATATTACTGGAAAAGACCAGGGACTAGAAGATGGCCTAATTATGCCTACTGTAAGTATCTCGTCAATTTGCTATTTTATAATATCTCGTTCTTTAACACTTACCCTGTAAGGCTTGTGTTTAATTGGCTTCGCGTCTTCGGTGTCTATCCGATGTTTTGCCAAATTGGTTCTCCCTAATCTCGACGAAAACAGATCTCCATACCTTTCTAAAACTTGTTTTAACTCCTTCTCTCTGTTCCTTTGGTGAGAGATTTTCGTTTACTTGGAATCTAGGTTCTTCGTTCTCTTCTACCTCTCTTTCTCGACTCACATTTATTTTCGCTGGACTACTTCCAAAAGCCAATGTTTGGTTTTTCATTATTTTTAACGGTCGAGGATACGGATTAGTTATCCAGATATGTCTTTCCCTATTTATAACATTGATCAAGCTTCTTGCAAGACGAAGTCCATTTGTTTGAAACATTTTGCTGCTCTCCTCGACAATATATTCCCCATCCTCTGTTTCTACCAATGCCTTGATCAATTTAATGGCACATTCCGGGTCAATGGAATCCTTGGCACTCTTTATTTTCAACATTTCAAAATTGCTTTCTTCATAATTATTCGTCAAATCGTATTCTATAGTTTCTTGCTTACAATCTATTTTCGCGTTCATTTTCTTAAGGAAATCTCTTCCAAGAATTAATGTCCGTAAATGCGTTTTCAATATCACAAATTTGTGTGATAATGTTTCGTCATCAATTTTTATATTTAAAAATATACTTCCTACCATGTCTAATTTTTTCCATTGGGTCCTGCACAAGTTTTTGCGAGATTACTTATACCATGGCCTGTTTCGAGGGCCGTTCTGAGGTCGACCACTGAGAGGTCAGCGCCTGTATCAACCAAAGCTTCAAAAGTCCCTATCTTGTCCACATGAATTTTTAATTTGTATTTAGGGTCCAACTTCTTGATTTCATTTATGGTCGACTTGCTTTGATTGACAGATTCAGGCGCGACGCTTAGTTTAAATCTTCCAACACGGAAAATCTATTCCGGGTAGGAATATTTGTCTGTGTGCTATGACATACATCAGCATAAAGCCGAGGTCCCGATTTATCTGATATTTCATTCATTTGGCATTTCTCTTCGACCTTCTCTTGGGTAGCTGTTGGATCCTATTCTAGGATTCTTATAAACTTAACCCTACAATAACGGGCCACGTGCCCTGGCTTGTTACACTTAAAGCAGATTGGTCTTCCATCTTCCGTCCTATTTTTGCTCACTTCTTGGCTTTTATTGTAGGTGTTTCTCTGAAGGTTTGGTTTCGGCACAAAGTTTGGATTATAAGGACGTCTAGGGGTAGAGGGTTGGGAAAGGTTGTTTCGATACTGTCTGGGAGTAGGAGGGTAGTCGTTCTTGTAATTATTGTAAACAGGGGCTTGGGGCCTGTAAGTGGTCTGGTAGTTTCGCGTGGCAGTCGGCGGCACGTTCCTCGATTGTTGTTGGGGTCTAGAATAGCGTGGACCGTTATATAGGCTTCTGAATTTCTCCACACGTTCCCGATACTTCTTTTCAAAAGAATCCATTTTCTTGCACACGACAAGAAGTTCATCGGTAGTTTTAGGAGGGTTCAGGTAGAGCGCAAATGAGTACTCTTTTTTTCAGTCCTCCAATAACATGATCTATTTTTGTTTCTTCTTCCATTGCGGAGTCAACCTTGTTGCACAACACTAGGATGTCTTTCGAGCTTCATTCTAAGTTCTTCTTTATTCGCGTCTAGAGGAAAATCCTGAATGAGGCCGATTTTAATATTTTACCAACTCGTGAAACTAGCTTTGTGTAAATTCTGCCAGGTTTTAGCACTTCCCGTCATGTTCATGGCGGCATAACGGGCAATTATGTAGTCTGCCCAATGGTAGAGGAAACCAATCTCTTCGAAGGATTCTAACCATGAGGAGGGTCTTCTGTCCCGTCATATTTCTGAATTTCTATATTGGGGTTTAAAGCAACTGGTTCGAAACCAGCATCTCTACCAATTGTTGCACCAAGTTGCAGCTTTGCAGGGGCGTCGACCTTGGTTTCTTCCTTCTTGGTGTTATACACGTTTTCCGAGCGGGTTTCCATATTCAAAGCAAATAAATAAAAGTAAAAGTAAATAAATAAAAGTAAATAAAAATAAATTACCTTTCAACGTTATTGTGTTTATTTTTTCGTGGTCTTCCTCGTAGGTCGTGATCCGCAGTTTTCGTCTCGGTCCTCTCTTGCTCCAATAACCAATCAAGATATATGTACAATAAATATTACAAAAGCAATGAAACTATAAAAAGGAATGATGATAATCTAAATATTCTGTTTTAAATAAATATTAAATATCATAGAATATTTTGAATAAATGTAAGGCGCATTAAAATTGATGTAACAATACAAATATTTGGTATTGACCTCTACCAATTATCGAGTTGGATCCGGTATCTGTGCTAAACATTTTGATTGAGCTGATTTCCAGTATTTATAAAAGGCGAATGCAAAGGGTCTAGATTTTACGACTTTTGCCATTAAAACATAAGGCGAATTGCTATTATAGCCGGTCTCTTGACGAAGAATTTCTCTTTCTTCTTCCATTGCCGTACAGTACAACATGTAGTGTAGAAAATCGAGACTAAATTCACCGTTGCATAAGGTGCATTTTATGGTCTTAGTTTTCAATAGTGAAACATGATTAATTCTCTGTACTACAAAAAGGCTTCTTACTTGTGCAATGATTCTCTTTAAGGTTAGGGGGATATTTTCATTCAGATAGCATTCCATTGTAGGTGATGAATGAAAGTATTTATAGTGAGAGTAGAGTACCGATTTTCTTATTCTTACATAATCCATCTGCAAAGACTGATCGGTTGCCGTTCTAATAATTAGGGGGATGTATCTTTGTAGAATATTGTAGTCTGTACATCCAACAAGCCATGAGAAGCCGGTTTCATTAAGTAGCTCTGTTATACTTTTTACCAGTCCGATATTCCGTTTTGAAGAAATTGAAATGTCCCACAAATGTGCCAAACAAATTGAAGGTAGCCTGCTGCCGTCCATTTTCAGAATTCTAGTCCAGAATTTTAAAGTTAGTTTTTTCACTGTGATATCAAGAGAGTTTCTTCCTGTTTCGGCCCTCAAAGTATAGCCCGGAGTATAGCTTGGAAGGCACAGAAAACGCCTGAGAAAAGTATCCTGGATTCTATCTAAGATTAAGGCTTGATCATGTGCCCAGATTGGAGCCGCATAGAGTAGGACTGTCAAGATCATAGAATCCAACAATCTCATACTTGCATGAAAGGATTTGAGCTTGGACTTCAGAATAATCTCCCCCACAGCACCCATCGCGGCCATGGTCCTGTCTCTATAATTTAAGGCAACTTGAGTGAAAGAAATCGAAGGTGTGAGCGGGTAGCCCAGGTACGTATATTTTGATGTAACACTTAAAGGACTTTGACCCCAATACCATCTTTCTGAACGCGTCACCTTTCCTCCATTACGGAAAACCATTATGCTTGACTTGTTTTCGTTCAGAGTTAGTAAGTTATTTTCTAGATAGGTTTTCAGTATATTGATTTTCAATTGAAGGTTTATTTTAGAATTACCGATCAAAACAATATTGTCGGCATATAGGAGGAGGTGTATGTTTCCGAAATTGGGTAAGTATATTCCTGACAACCCCGAGTCATCAAATATTTTAATTAAATCATTAATAAAGAGTAGGAATAGGCATGGGGATAGTGGGTCACCTTGGAGCACCCCCGAACGAATTTCAATGAATTCAATGATAGAACTGTTCCAACGAACCGCAGCGGTCATGTCTTCATAATAACACTTAATTAAGTTGACAAATCGGTGATTCAGTTCTATTTTGACTAGTTTTGTCCATAGCAATGCGTGAGGAACCGTGTCAAAAGCTTTTTTTAAGTCTACAAAGAAGGAGTAACATTTACCTCATTTCTTCCTTAGGGCAAGTTGGATTACAGATGTCAATATGAAAATATGATCTTGACATGAGTGAGCAGATCTAAAGCCCGCTTGATGCTCTGGGATAATATCATTAGTTTCAATCCATTTGACTAGGCGGGACCTAAGTATTGCTATAAATAGTTTCGCGAAATTGCTCAGCAGTGAGATTCCACGGTAGTTGGATGGATTATCAGAATCGCCATTTTTAAAAATCGGATGAATAATAGACTTCGAGAATGAGGATGGGAATACAGCTGATCTTAGTATTCTGTTGTATAGATCCTTGAGTAACAGCAAGTAACTGTGGGGAAGTGCTTAATTGCTTCGTTCGGTACCTCGTCGATTCCAGCTGCTTTACAGTTCTTTAAACGCGAGATTTATTCTGTTATCTCCTTCATTGTAATTTCCGCCAATAAGCCTGTATGAGAGTAGTTTGTCATAGGATTGGTGCCATTCTTGAAGCGATATGTTTCCTTGAATAAAACTTCTTTTTTTTATAAATGCTTATTGTTTTCCAAAAGTTTATAGAGTCATGAATATTGCTTGATAAATTTACATGCAATGATTGGTAGTGTTTTTTCTTTTTATCTCTAATTAATGCAGCATATAATTTCTTTTTTGAAATATAGTTAACACGGTCTGTTTCTTTTTTGATTTCATGTAGATTTTAAGATGGGATTTAGTATTATTTTTTGTTGGATAACATTCTCGATCAAACCAGGCTTTGAATTTGGGTTCAATGTTTTAGATCTTCTCTGCATCCTCGTTTTGCCCATAGTATCGATGATTTTATCAGTTAAAAGCCTCATTATACTATCTATTGAGTGATTCCAATTCAGGTGTATCTCATTTAGTGCCTGCAAGAAAAACTGTGAGTTCTCATGTGTCCATCTATAACATGTTAAAGGTGTTGGATTTGTATGTCTCGAGTAATTCACCATCGACTGTAATGAAGTAATTCTGCGATCAGAACCGGGCACTATAAGGGCAGACAAGGTGATAGGGAGATGGTCCGAGTATGGAGAACATTCAACTTGGAAGTTCCCAATTCGATCCAAAAGCAAGGGGGTCACCACAAAGTAATCCAAGACCGAAGAGCTACGGTCTGAGATGTAAGTAAAATTGCCATTTTGATCTACCATCGATCCGCCATTTAATATTGTCAGTAAACTTTTGTAGAGGAACTCAACAAAATGGGTTGCATTTGGAGAGATCATCTTATCACTGGAATTACGCTGTGAGAAAATATTTGGAGAGAGCTCAAATACATTGTGAAAACCGCCCATAGATCCCGTTCGAATGTTAAGGTTATCCGCCAGCATTATTCCGTAGCCACGTAATAATCTTTCCTAAATAAACCTAAATTGTTTGTTTAGGTTGAGTTTAAAAGAATCACCAGGTGGTGTGTAAATATGCGACTAGTATACATAGTTTACATATAGAAGTTTGTTTAAAACAAATTGAAATCCAATTAGGCTCAATTTCTATTTTGTAAATATAATTTGCAAGCATTTTACTGATTCCGACAGTATTCCACCAGGCGGTCTTCCAGTCTTGCAGCATCTTGTAGCCAGCGATTCATAGATAGTAAATTCATGTATGTCAACTTGTATATTGCGGTCGAGCCAGGTTTCTGCAAGTGCAAAAATATGATAATGTTTTACATAGTCGATAAGATCAATGAACTAGCTCTCATGTATCCATTTATGTTCCAGTATAAAATGTCATTAGAATTTTTACAATCAGTAGATTTCAATTGTAGGTCTGGTAATATTACCTATTCTCTTTAGTTTGTATATTCATCCAGTTGCTATAACTCCGCACCCTCCTTGGTGGTAATTTTACCATTGAAAACCTGATAAACTGTTCCATTAACAATCAGTTTATTATCCCTAAGTTTTGCTGTGATTCCTTTGTTTAAGAATTATTTCCATTTAGGAATCAACAGTCGGCGTTGTTCTCTAGTACTAGGAGAGTAGTCCTTGCTTACAAA
>CP092875.1:25437914-25449359 GCA_030710605.1 Cordylochernes scorpioides
TAAAAATATTTTAAAATATATTTTTTTTCACTTGTTTATAGTAATTACACAAATTTGTCCTTGAAATCCGATTTCTTGATTTCTCAAGGAGCCTCAAAAATCAGCTTTTTTGTCGTTGAGGTACAGCCTGCACCACGCTAACGAGGGGCAACCGCCTGAAACGTGTATTTGGTTGGTTCTTCTAGTTTTGGCCAAATATCATGGGAAAATTCTATTACAACGTTTAGTTCATTTATGTTCCACTAGATGGAGTGTTCTATGATCAAAAATTCTCATGTGAGGCGTCCTGATAGACTCTTTTTATTTGTAATACTTTTATAATGATTAATCTATATTTAATATTTAAAATATGTGAACTCACAATTTATATTATATTTTACATAATTTATTTTTGAATAATTGTAACATATATATTTATATAGTAGAAAAATTCTTCCTGGAGTAAACTTATACGATAATAACAAGGCGAAGGAAGACGAGTATCTTTATTGGTGCATAAGAGCGAGCTTTCGGGAAAAATCCCTTCGACGGGCAAGATATAACGACACTGTGAGCGATATCGATGGCTGTAGCGAATATATACACATATTAATTTACATAAATATAGAAAAAACGCATGCAAATGAACAATTTAACTATTTGTAAAAAAGTGAGAAGTAAAAATAAAAATAAAGATGAAATAAAAATCCTATAGGGTAATAGAAGAGATGCCAAAACATCAGCTGATGGGAAGAAATATCAGTGAGGCACAGTATATGGCTGCAATGGAATATCCAGTATACAAAAGAGAGATCCACACATAAAGGCCAGGAGAGCTCACTATGCGTCAGGGAGGGCGACCTTTCACAGCTAAATACAAGGGGAAAGTTTAAATAAAGGACAGGAGAGGATGATAGGCTTCAGGAAGTTCTATTTTTCTATTGATGCTGTTTAGTTTGTGGGATACTATCGATTCTAAAATGAGTCTTTGGTGCAAGATATGTATGTGGCTGTAATGTATGGTGGGGTTGTTGATGTTGAAAGTGTGGCCTGTGGTCTGCATATGTTGATAAATAAGGGACTTGGTATCTTGACGGGAAATATTGCGGGAATGTTCAGTCATCCTGATGGATACAGATCTACCCGTCTCGCCAACGTAAGTGGCAGGGCACTGTTCGCATGAGACGGAGTAGACTGCACCCACAGAACGAAGGGGGGCAGGGGGAGCTGAGGACTTAGTATGAGGGTGACGGAGGGATGAAAGAAGGTTCGGGGAGTTTTTATATATGGTACGGATGCCATAGGATTTGAGTTTTCTAGCTATAGCAACAGAGGAGGGGGAGTAAGGGAGAAAACACAATGATCTGTATGTCATGGAAGGATTGGAAGTTGCAGGTGTATAAGTATATTTGTTAATGAACCAGAGTGGAAAAGAAGCCGCGGAGAGCTGGGTTATAATGCGATTTCTTTCTATTATTTTAAAGATGTCTATGGAACAATGGGTGGAAATTCTTTTTGTAAGAGTTCTAACAATATTGATTTTATGGGAGGTGGGGCAATGAGAATTGTAATGAGTGTAGCAGGGGGGGCATTGTTTTTTATGATAAACTGTCGTGTGAAATGAGGATGGGGTGCGAATAATTAAGATATCTAAGAATGGGAGAACATGGTTAGCTTCAGTTTCTAGAGTAAAGGAAATATCTTGGTTGTAATTATTAAGGGTTGATAGTATGAAGCTCTCCTGACCTTTTTTGCATATACAAAAGACATCATCAATGTATCTGCGCCAGAATTGGATATCTGTAGGGAGGGTATGGGTGATCCAATTATCTATTCTAGTCATGACTATTTCGGCAATGATGGTAGATAGAGGGCTGCCCATTGGGGAGCCCCTGAACTGTCTGTAATGGTGCTGTAGGAATGTGAATGTGTTCATGCTTAAGCATGTTTTGGTAAGTTGGACTATGGTTGAGGAAGTATGGGTATCGACATTTTGCGATTGAAGGAAATCAGTCAAGCCATCTATGATGAGCTCATGAGGAAGACAGAGGTAGAGGGAGGTGACGTCGAAGGAACACATAGTGTAGGCGGGGTCTGGTTTAAGAGCTGTTAATTCATTAATGAAGTGTGGGGTGCTGTTAATAGAAAGGGTATTATTGTAATTGGTTAATAAAGGGGAGAGGAAGTTGGAAAGATATTTAGCCAGAGGGTAAGCGGGCGATGAGTGATAGGCTATGATGGGGCGGAGGGGTACTTCAGGCTTATGTATTTTGGGGAGGCCGTAAATATAGGCTGAACTGTGGAGGTTTGAGGTAAACGAGGTGTATTCTTCTGGTGAGATGTTTTTAGATTTCTTGAGTCGGAGAAGTGAGGTTCTGAAATATTTAACTACGGAGAGGCTGATTCGGTCTGTGATGGGTAAGAAAGTGGAGTCATCGCTAAGTAAATTGTGCATCTTTGAAACGTAACTATCCTGATTCAATATGACTGTGTTAGCACCTTTATCTGACCTAGTAATAACTAATGATTTACGAAGTTTGAGTTTTTTAAGTGCAATGGTGTTTTCAAGATGGTTAGGGGGAGGGAGAAAGGGCCTAGATAAATTTTTAGCTACCATGGATCTAATGGAAAACTTCTCTTTCAGATTGAAGGACTTGATGGATGATTCAATGGCGCTGATGATCACTGGTGGATTGGGATTGGAGGGGATGCGGTATTTCAGTCCCTTCTCAAGGAGCGAGGTCTCAGATGGCGAAAGAGTGTGGTCCGATAGGTTAATGACTGATGAAGATCTTGGGCGAAGATCACTGGAGAAGGTGTAGCGTAAAGCATATTTCTTTTTCCAAAAGAGAAGTTTTTTATGGTGTCTGTCGAGAATAATTTTTTCTTGGGACTTTATATCGGTGGTGATTTTTATGATATGTTTCGAAAGATCTGCCAGTGTGATTCTTTGGGATACTAGGGTTATGAGACCTTTGATCGACTTGGTGAGGAATCTAATATTGGAGAAACAGTTTTTGATTCTTGCATTAAGCAACTGCTGTTGTGTTTTTATGAGGATGTGCCTTGAAAAAGAACTGCCAACTGGGTCATGTATCCTGAGGGAAGGCGGGATGAAATCAGCATTTTTGCAAAGACGGTTGAATCTAAGGTGGCATCTCCATCGCGCAAGTTGTAGGGACTTCTTATGAATTATCCATAGGTACCAATCGATGTCGCTCGTAGAGAGATTCATAGGTATAAGAAATAACGAATTTAGAAATATAGTAGAAAAATTCTTCCTGGAGTAAACTTATACGATAATAACAAGGCGAAGGAAGACGAGTATCTTTATTGGTGCATAAGAGCGAGCTTTCTGTGGGTGCAGTCTACTCCGTCTCATGCGAACAGTGCCCTGCCACTTACGTTGGTGAGACGGGTAGATCTGTATCCATCAGGATGACTGAACATTCCCGCAATATTTCCCGTCAAGATACCAAGTCCCTTATTTATCAACATATGCAGACCACAGGCCACACTTTCAACATCAACAACCCCACCATACATTACAGCCACATACATATCTTGCACCAAAGACTCATTTTAGAATCGATAGTATCCCACAAACTAAACAGCATCAATAGAAAAATAGAACTTCCTGAAGCCTATCATCCTCTCCTGTCCTTTATTTAAACTTTCCCCTTGTATTTAGCTGTGAAAGGTCGCCCTCCCTGACGCATAGTGAGCTCTCCTGGCCTTTATGTGTGGATCTCTCTTTTGTATACTGGATATTCCATTGCAGCCATATACTGTGCCTCACTGATATTTCTTCCCATCAGCTGATGTTTTGGCATCTCTTCTATTACCCTATAGGATTTTTATTTCATCTTTATTTTTATTTTTACTTCTCACTTTTTTACAAATAGTTAAATTGTTCATTTGCATGCGTTTTTTCTATATTTATGTAAATTAATATGTGTATATATTCGCTACAGCCATCGATATCGCTCACAGTGTCGTTATATCTTGCCCGTCGAAGGGATTTTTCCCGAAAGCTCGCTCTTATGCACCAATAAAGATACTCGTCTTCCTTCGCCTTGTTATTATCGTATAAATATATATTTATATTGAAAATAAAGAAGGCATCTCCTGACCACGAGCACATGTGCTTTTTAAATGGCAGAGCGCCATCTAGAGGAGTAAAAATATATTTTCATATATTTATATACATTAATGCAATTAAAATTGTATCTTCAAACATGTGTCATTAAGTTAAATACATTCTCTATGTGTGCAGGCAATTCCACATTTAAGTTTCCGAATGTTTAAAATTGGTCTAATATCTAAGTTTGGTCAATGTGTTTGTTAATTAATCAGCCAAACGTAGGCTAATATTTTCTATTCAATATTTTTGTCAACTGATATTACGTGCACATACTCTGGGATTTCTAAAATCACGTAAATCGAAATAGACTGAGCCTTGTACAACTTTGTATAAAGTGCTGAAGATCGTGAATATTTCCATAAAATTTGGGTTAGCTTTCAAGCTCTAAACATCCCTCTACCACCGTATACGTGCGGAAAAATGACATTTATGAGCTCTGTTGAGTCTTGATGAAGAGCTGTTCGTGTGAGAACTGAGGACTATCTGATCAAATAAAGAAACACATGTCGCTGCTTTGAGATATCGGGTCTTAAATATAACCGGCAATTCAGCAATCCTTGCATATTGTGTTATATATATATGAAAGAAAAGTACAAATGTGACATTGTACTTGGATAAGGTTAATAAATTAAGAAAAAGGCATCTCCTTATCGTGCAACTGAAAGATGCTGATGGCTTTCGCCATCTATCGGAATAAATATCAACTATTCACTGATTTTTAATTATTCCAGTATTGGCCAAATATCCAATCTTGATTAATCAAGAAAAGCTAACCACGTACGCGTTTCGGGCTGTTGGCCCTTGTCAGCGTGGTGCAAGCTGTACCTCAACGACCAAACAACTGGTCATTCAGGCATTCTAAAAAATCATAAAACGGGTTATTAAGGTCATAATTGCGTGAGACCGCCAAAAAGAAACTGCTTGCATACGATGACGAGGGCCAACAGCCCGAAATACCCACGTGGTTAGCTTTTCTTGATTAATCAAGAATGGGTATTTGGTCTTTCTGGAATAATTAAAATGAATGAATAGTTGATATTTATTCCGATAGATGGCGTAAGCCATCAGCAACTTTGAGTTGCACGATAAGGAGATGCTTTTTCTTAATTTATATAAATATTTTATAAAAATGTAATTTATTTTTAAAAAATGGTATTTCCTAAATCAAACTACTCTATAAAGTCGACCGCGAGATGTCGTGGCTCTACTTATATAAGTTCATTGTTGTTATTCCCCGTTGGCCGGCTCAAATCTTTCTTAATTATGTAAATATATATTTATTATTTTCTTTATTCTATAAACCTTAAGTTGGGTATTGTTTTATTCTCAATTATGTTATCATATCAATTAAAGTAAATTGTGATTAGAACTGTATATTATTAATATTACTACAACTTCATGAAAATATAATATTCATGAATCCAACAAGCAAGCTGATAATTCCTCACTCTAAAAATATCATACATAATATAAATAGTGTGTTTTGAAAGATATGAAAATAGACGTGAAGTTAACGAATGAATCGCCTGCGTTTCAAATCGTGAGCGACAAACAGACGATCGACGCAACACATATATCCCATAACTCTGGTTTCACAAAAGTATTTTTATTTTGTTTAAATGGAAATTTTTAGGATTCCCATTTCGTAAATATCAACACTTCAATTTTGTCAATTTATGATTAATGAAACGTAAAGGCATCCATTAACGAATATTTTAATAGCTCTCAATCAAATATAATGTGACCTTTTACAATAAACATGAAAGCTCGAAAATATCACTTTTTGGTACAATAGGCTGACTGAGGAGTATTTATCTTCAGATATGGCTCTCAAATGATGACAATCACATAGAAATTATCAATAAACTTTGGTTTATTAGTAGAAATATGCAAATGTGTGTATCTACAGAATAACCAAGAAGTAATCACAATTGTAGTAAAAGAGAGTTGAGGAGGGCGAACAATACAGACGAAGTCCTCCCAAGACAAATATGACGACGTGGATTAAAGCCACCGAAACCAACCGATCTCGTTCCCCCATTTTCATCAACAAAGTGACTTGGTCAATTTCAACTTCTCAAAAATTTAGAGCGCAATCCTTTTCTTTTGATTTCCCATCGAGGGCCTGGCCATCTGTGGCCGTGGACGTGCTCCAGCTTACATACATTATTTTAACTGCATTATAATGGATTTGCTGTTGATATAATTTTGTCTAAGTTACCATTTGATCTTGTACGAGCCACCACCCAGTCTCATGTTATAAAATATAACGATTATTCGAAACATGTCAGAAACCTGGCAACGCACGAGCCTCTCAGGCGAAACCTTTTTCCGAGTTGTTCATCTTGTTGTCTCCTGACATCTTTTAACAATGAGTAAATTTCTTTGCAATAATCTTTGTGGAAGTGTTTTTTATTTTTTCGACCATGTCAGCGAGTCAAGCGGCACGGGCGTGCTCCTAGATTAGGCCGACTTTCATCTCCATAAAGGCCGTCGTCCTTGCGAAAGTTCTGGGTCATTACTGTCTGTTTCCTCACAGTACCGCATTGTTTATAAATTGTCACCCTTGCTGAGCTATTTACCGTTTATTAACACCCAACATTAAACGACCCTACAAAGATATACAAAAGCAAAGAGATCCTCGAGATATTTGCTCTTTATCACAAACAATAATAACATTGGGGTGAGTAGAATTTTTACGACTGCTTATGCTGCAATGTACTTTAAATGTTTCAATATTTATAGAGAGAGAGAGATTGAAAATTATTTATAACATATGAGGTTATATAAGTTTAAATACAAAAAATGAATAAATATGATTAAATAATGATAATAATTATAAATAATGAAAAAATAGAAAGAAATATGTTTATCCTTTTAACTTAAAAGGTAACGAGACCTCGACTGGTTTCCTGTGATAAGTAACTTCTAAAGTCGATATTATGTGAGGTTCTGGGTTCAATGAAGTAAATTATGATTTTTGAGAAAGCGCCTAAAAAATAAAATTCAACCCGGTTGCCAAATTCACAGACTATCATCTCTGTTTTGAAATGTGTTCATTGAAACAAAGTACGCTTTAGATGAAAGAACGATAGTGACATATGATTGGCCGACAGCTGCCTCCACCCACCACATATTTACGGTTAGTTGCAATGTAAATGGTGATGAGCTTTTCTATATGAGAAAATTGGAATAATCATCTACTGTTTTATCTATAAATTAATTTAATTAGGAATATTTTCTTTCCAGAAAACACATCAAAGGTTTCTTAACGGATTTCAATGATTGAGATGTTTACGGGATGGAAGCTGCTTTTAACACAACATTAGTCAATGATTAATGAAAGGAACAAAAATGTATTTGTGAAAATTCATTATATATATATGTATATGAATATAAGAGCAGTTAGGAAGGCTACTATCTATATATACCGTCTTGGTCTTGATGTGGGCAATACCTGCTTACTCTGTGGGAAAGAATTCTCGCGGTATACCGGTGGTTGAATCTTTCCCGCAATGGATGCTACCAATAATGACATTGTAAATATTTTATATATGTATATATTTATCAATAAATATTTATGTATTCACATCTATATATTCTGTATTTAAAAAACTATAGAATCTTATAGGGACGATGAAATGAAGTAGTTTAAAACTCAATCTCTCTGTCTTTATCACACGGATTGATCTTCTTTTGTCTCTATTTAACATCACTTGTACTGTCATTAAAGTTGGTTTATTATAGATATATCATATATACCCATATATCATATAAAGAGAGTTACATAGAGTATATGTACCGTATAACTAGGTTTTATATAAATATATATAATCAGAGTGAGGAGAGAAAAGTATCGAGAAAAATAAAATTATAAATTGAAGTGAATTAGGGGGCTCGTCAGATCTCTTTTCCTCACGCAATATCTTGCCTTCTCACACAATAATCGCTAAACCCTGGGAAACCAGCGGTAAATGCCCCGGCCATCCTGAGTGTAAAATCCCCTGGTTATAGGAAATATTTCTCCGACACACTTATCTTCGCCTCACAGGTGACTGTGTTCGCCACTTTATCCTCGACTGTTTGGAACTTACAACTTACTTATTCAATAAATACACAGCACACGGGGTATTATAAATTTAAATAATCAAGACTAAAATTAGATATACAAGGGTGGATCAATAAAAAACGATAAAAGTTAAAAAAAAAGTGCGAACTAAAATACATTTTTTTTAAATCATCTACATAACCCCCTCCTTTTTCTATACATTTCTTACAAAAGTCAGGTAGCTAGTAAATTCCCTTCAAAAAATCGTGTGTGTGTGTTGGGCAAGCCATCCATCCACCGCCTTTTTACTTTATCATCAGTCTTGAAAGTCATGCCCCGTAAAAATCTTATTAAGTGTCCAAATAAATAATATTCACTCGGGGCTAAATCAGGAGAGTAAGGGGGATGGATTAGAACGTTAAAATTTAATTAATTGATTGTTTCAATGAGGCCACATGAGGCCGAGTATTATCATGCTGTAGGCTAACACCTTTGCTCACCAAACCAGGCCATTTGGAAATAATTTTTGGCTTCATTTTCTTTTTCAAGGAGCTAAGAATAAACTATGCTATTAACTATAATACGAATAGAATCAAAAAGGATAAGTTTGTTTTTTGGTATAATCGATTCGAGCTTTCGGGCGCAAGCAGCCCTTCTACAGGAATAATGGAAACAATTTCGAGTAGACATGTATATATTATGTTTATATACATGTCTACTTGAAATTGTTTCCATTATTCCTGTAGAAGGGCTGCTTGCGCCCGAAAGCTCGAATCGATTATACCAATAAAGAAACTTATCCTTTTTAATTCTATTCGTATTATAATATATTGAAAGGATTACTCGTCTTATATGCTATTAACTGTTTGGCCTTTGGAGAGATAATCTTCTAAGATGCATCCTTTACTGTCCCAAAAAAATAATCAAGAGTATTTTTCCAGCAGAAGCTGTTATCCTTGGTTTCTTTGGTGTTGGTGAACCTTTGTGATGCCATTCTGCGCTTGATCTTTCAGAGTCAGGATTATGTTAATGTATCCATGATTCATCTCCAGTCACTACTCTATCATGGAAACCTTCACTCTCAATTTTATAACGTTCGAATAGTTCTTTACAAGCGTTGAGACGTTTTTCCTTCATTTCCTTTGTGAGGAGCCAAGGCACCCATCTTGTGCAAATTATTTTGTAATTTGAATGTATTTGAATTGTAATGATTTTTGGACACACTACCATAACTAAGGTTATGTTCGGCAGAAACAATTATAATGCTAATGTTATGATCCTTCTGCATCTTCTCTTCAATGGCCCAGGTGGTTGCATCATCACTAACCTTGACCGGGGCGCCAGATCGCGGTGCGTCATCCAAACCTTCTATGCCGCTTTTGAATTTTCCAACCCATTTAAAAATTCGATTTTTATATAAACATCTATAAACATAAACAGATTTCATTCTGGTGTAAATTTAAAATGTTTTAACTCTTTTTTTTTTTCGTGATAAAGAAAACGTATTACTGCTCGCATTTCATATTTGGTGCACCTGTTTGTTGGGTCGGCACTTTCATTAGAAAAATATGTTGCCACCTGGTTTCTTTTCTAGTGATTTTTTTAATATAACAACATAGTTCAATTTAAATGTGTATACCTATTTACATTTGTTTCCTTCTTTGTTTTTTTAATTAAACTTTTATAGTTTTTTTTATTGATCCGCCCTTGTAGAATATCTGGAAAATTCCTACAAAGTTATTATTATTGTATTTGTTTGTAGTGTGATCAATAATTTCCAGGAATGAGACTGAATCACGTAAAATATTCAAAATAATGAAATAATTTTATAAGGACCTTATAGATAAAACATTTATCAACACGTAGAAATAAAAATTGATCACATAAACGCACGCGCTCACGATTTATCGAATTTATAAGCTCGAGTATATCAGAACATTTTCGAATTTCAGTATGGACCGTATTGAAAAACAGCGAGTCTGCATAGGGTTTTGCTTTAAATTAGGGAAAACAGCTTCCGAATCATTTGAAATCTTGAGGCACGCTTTTAAAGAAGATGCCCTATCACAATCGAAGACATTTGAATTGTTTGCACGATTAAAAACTGGTCGAATAAGCAAGAGAAAGCAAGGATGCTCAAATCGAAGCTTAAGTAACTTCTTATCACTTTATTTGATGTAAAGGGATTGGTACACTATGAATTCGTGCCCGAGTGTCAGCCCATTAATCAACATTACTATCTTGATGTATTGCGACGTTTAAGAGAGCCTGTGCGTCAGAAAAGACCCGAAAAATGGCAACAGAAAAATTGGCTCTTGCATCATGACAACGCACGGCCACATACGGCCGTCACTGTACTACTCTATTTGGCTAAACACGGAATTGCTTTACTACTCCAGCCACCCTATTCTTCTGACTTGCTCCCAACGACTTTTCTCTTTACCCTAAAATTAAAAGAGTCTTAAAAGGACCTGGATTTGACTCAATACCTGTAATAAAGGAGAATTCGAAGAATATTTTGAAAAGCCTGAAAGATGAGGATTTTCAGAGGTGTTTTGATATCTGGAAAAAAAAGATGGAACAAGTGTATAGATAGTGACTGTGATTATTTTGAAAATTTTAAAATAAAAATTTATTATACTTTTATATTTCTTTAAATATTTAGGATTCCTGGAAATTATTGATCACACTATGTATATATACGTATTTCAAAAAGTGGTGTATCTATGAATAGAGATTGATTCTAAGAATGGAAAAATCGAGCTCAAATTTTGAAATCCCATTTCATTTTGAAATATCGGGCACGCACACATAAGCTAGTAATAAAAAAATTCTAGAATATTGCGCAGAGCACATGTCAGATCTGATTTCGGAAATGAATATGTTTAGAATCAGAGGATTATCTTGGGGTTCAAATTCAAGTTCTTTATAAGAGTTGTGGGTCTTATAAGTACCGAAAATATACCTAGGATTGAAAATGAAAAAGAAAAATTCCACAAAAAGCTCTGCTAATATTTGTGTGAAGTTTTATTTAAGGAGTAAGTGAATAAAAACAATCTAGAGACTATTTCAATTGACAGCGAATATTAATTTTCGCGATAAATTTCTCTATAAATAAATCATGTTAACATAGTTAATTTTTAGCTACTTTTTCTTAATAGTTAATTTCGTTTTTAAAGATTCAGTTTAGTTTATAGATATCTTTGAATTTCCCTGTCGTATTAGCGTCAGGCTAAGGTTCTTTCATATCTTTATAAATTCGCTTTATGACTTT
>CP092875.1:25449459-25481127 GCA_030710605.1 Cordylochernes scorpioides
GATCTTCAAATCCCTTAATTTAAATGAATTTTTAAATAGCTTTATTCTCTCCTGGAACCTCTACCAGCACTGGGGTTTTATCCTTTTTGGATAACCTCCTGCACCTGGAGATAACGATCTCATCCGAGATTTGCATCTTGTCCTTTATCAAACCTTTTATTTTGGCGCTGGATTCATCAGGATTTTGACTTCCATTACCTTCCATACCGTAAAAAATCAAGTTCTTCTCTCTGTTTTTCATCTCCATAAACCTAACTCGACTCTCAAGTTCTCTATTCTTTTTGACATTCACTTCAACGGCGTTCGCAGTTAATTCTAGAGAAGATTCAAGCTGCTGTACGCGGGTGTCAAATTTCTGCATCCCCAGTTCAATCGCAGAAAGCCTAGATTCGAGTTTTGAGCCCCAATTATCCATTTTAGAAGAAAGTGCCGCAATCAGTTCTTTTAGGTCTTTCTCCATACGCGTTTCTAGAGTTGTTTATCTGGTAAATTTCTAGGATACACCGTTAAGAACGGAACCTACACACCGCAGACTCGTAACCTCGATATTATTAACGCTATCAAACCTCCCTTCAACCAAAAAACGTTAGTCCTTTTTAGGAGCTGTCAACGTGTATAACAAGTTTATACCAGATTATGCCCGTCTCAGAGCGCTACTCAACAAATTACTTTAAAAAGACACTAAAATGGCAATGGGACGACAAATGTCAACAGGCATTCACGGCTCTCAAGGAGAGCCTAACACGTAGGCCCGTATTACATCTGTATCAGGATGGCTTACCCTGCCGCTTGTACTGTGACGCCTCCACCCAGGGAATCGCAGGAATTCTCAAACAAGTACATCCGGACGGAAAATTCATCCCACACAGTATTACAGTAGAACACTGCGCCCTCACGAACGCAATTATACCATTTTAGAGTTAGAATGTTTAGCGATCGTAGAAAGCATCGAAAAATTCCGCATCTATCAATCCGATACCAAATTCACTGTCTACTCCGACCACCAAGCCCTACAATGGCTTAAAACTATTAAAAACCCCTCAGGACGACTTTTTAGGTGGAGTTTAAGACTATCCACTTACGACTATGAAATACAGTACCTCAATGGTACACAGCAACACGAGACCGACTTACTTTCTCGCAATCCATTTTGTGGATTTCTCAGTGCTCGTACTATTAAGAAACACCAACCGAATCTCACGGATACCAGTGTCGCTGTAGACGTCAACGGTCTACACACCATACGGCGTAAAGGTGTAAATCGAATAATAATACCCGAAGCTCTTCAACACTCGCTTATGAACCAGGTTCACAGCGAATACAACCATCCCGGTATCTCACAAATGGCTCGCCTAATCTCTTATAACACGAATAAAATTATAAAGGATAAGTTTCTTTATTGGTAATAAACGTTTCGAGCTTTCGGGCGCAAGCAGCCCTTCTAAAGGAATAAAAGGAAACAAGTTATACATATATATGAGCTAAATTTTTTGCATACCTAGGATTATGTATAAAAATTTTATTAAGTAATAACTATTGCTATGTAAATTAATCTATCTGCTAATATTATTAAATGCAAAATTATAAAATATTGTAATGAAGAGAAAACAAATTATTCTATTTTAGTTTATGGATCAGCCTATCATATGTCTCTGGGATATCGATGTGTCTATTTATACTATTATATTTTGATGAAATTGGTGCTTCGAGTAATAATATTTTGTATTTACTATTTATGTTTGTGTAATGAATATTAGGGTTTGATAGATTGAAATCATGATCTGTATCTTTGATATGTTGTACTATTAGAGATTTGGGGTCATTGTTTTTAATGTTTCTTCTATGTTCGTCCATTCTGTCTTTTATATGTCTACCTGTTTCACCTACATAAACATTATTGCATTGGTTGCATGATATAGAATATATGGCTTTGCTATTGTATAGTTTCGTTATTGGAAAACTGTTTCTGGTAATGGGGTTTCTTTTTATGGTTGCTATATTAGGGTTGCTTTCATAATATGTTCTTATACCATGTTTGCTTAAGATTCTGGCTATATGGGTACTACTATGGGAATAGGGAATTATACATATTGATTTATAAACGTGATTATTTCGTATAAGGGAGGGATTATAGAAATGTCTTAGTATGAAGTTCTTGGGATAACCATTAGAAGTGAGTTTATTGATTAAAAGTTGGGTTTCTATAGCTTTTGAGGATTGGGTGGAACAATGTGTGAATATTCGTTTGGAAAGGGTTTTTACAGTATTGATTTTGTGACTTAGGGGACAATAAGAAGAAAAATGTATAGAAGAGATATAGCCACGTTTGAAGTGTAAAAGGGAGATCAAGAGGAAAGTGGTGAGTTTCTTTATTGAGCTGTACACAAGCTTTCGGATGTCACCCGTCCTTCATCAGGTGTTGACATGAAAAAGAAGGAGATGCTATATTTATAAGCGACAGTTTAAGAGTATTAAAAATATTAAAAACAATCTGATGCACGCCCGCGAGAGCACATGCTAATAACAAAATATTTTGTTATTAGCATGTGCTCTCGCGGGCGTGCATCAGATTGTTTTTAATATTTTTAATACTCTTAAACTGTCGCTTATAAATATAGCATCTCCTTCTTTTTCATGTCAACACCTGATGAAGGACGGGTGACGTCCGAAAGCTTGTGTACAGCTCAATAAAGAAACTCACCACTTTCCTCTTGATCTCCCTTTTAGAAAAATGTATATAATTTGGAGTGGAGTTTGGCTTGTGATATATTTCTGTTGTGTATTGATTTTGTGTTTTTAATATGAGTACATCTAGAAATGGTAAGGTTAAAAGATACCCAAATGAAACTCCTTAGATCTAGAACAAAAGGATGTTACTCAAACATAAGACTCATTTCAAAAACCATAAAAGATCTAATAAATATAGTTTCTCAAAGAATCCCCCCATTGGAAATGCTACAATTTATCATCAGCATTATTGAGGACATCAAAACCTTAAACTTCACTATAAAGTACAAACACTAAAAGAAACTTCAATTCTGGTCTAAGAAATACAACATTCAACTCATACCTCCTGAAAACCAGGTTAATATTCTCAACTTATCAAGCTATCATCTCTCATCCGATTAAATTAATTATTTATCAAAAGGGACCAAACACAGATTCCCTACGAAAATAGATAACTATAAAATCACTAGACGAATGACCCGGGCAACGCCCGGGTTTACCCGATTAAATGTTTTATTCAAACACTATTCGTTACAATTATAAATTGGCGCCGTGGATGTCACTCTTGTGAAACGTCCCGCTCCAAACTTTACAGTCAGATTAGTTACGATATAAATCTTCAAATCGAGCGAGCGTCTATAAATATTTCGATTTAGATCAAGTATTCTAATTATTAAGCGAACACACTATTATTAATAATATTTTGAGAAGATTTCGATTTTAAACGTATTTATAACCTTGATAGAGGGCGCTGTTCGTGAGCTAAGTAGAATAATTTGAATATATAGTTTTAATATTTAATTTATATATAATTTAAAATAGCCTATCGTTTTCCTCGTATTTTTTACCTATGTATGGAAATTTTGGTACTGAAAAAAAAAAACTTTGCTTCAATAACATAAAAAAAAAACACCCAGGCTAAGTTTCGAACCAAAGTTGTGGAAATACGAAGCCGTACACCTAACCATTAAGCTACGCTTGGCATTATAAATATTCGCATGTAAAGCTATTTCAGGCCTTACATATTTCTAACGACCTTTTTGAAATAGGTTTTTGAAACATGGAAATTACAATACTTCAAATAAATAGAAATAGAGTGAACACAAATAAAACATACCAAATATTTCGAATTAGAGCAGTTATTTTAAACGGTGAATTAGATCAGTTATATCTAAAAATGAAAATATATAAATCTTCAAATCGAGCGAGCGTCTATAAATATTTCGATTTAGATCAAGTATTCTAAACGTATGTGTTATTAAGCGAACTATTATTAATAAAATATTGAGAAGATTTAGATTTTAAACGTATTTATAACCTTTTAGTACTTGATAGAGGGCGCTGTTCGTGAGCTAAGTAGAATAATTTGAATATATAGTTTTAATAATTGATTTATATATTTTTTAAAATAGCCTATCGTCTTCCCCGTTATTTTTTACCTATGTATGGAAATTTTGGTTTGAATCTGATAATCAAATCATGATACAGCAATATTGTCATCATCATTTTCTGACTAAAAAAACCAACTATTTTTGCCCAAAACCTGTCAATTCCAATTTTTCTTGGCTAAAAATGCGACAAATATCCCTTCCATATTTTTCTCTACGTCCTTTTAAACCTCTTTTTACATGTACATTAGGTCAGCTGATATTACCTTCCATCTTCACCGCTAGAGGCGCTGTTTGCGAACGAAAGGGGAAAATTTGCAACGCAATTTGCAAATAAATTGACGAATATTCGGAATAGAGACCTGAAATTTTCACTATAAGTTTTTTCAGATTCTATATACTGTTAAAATTTCAGTCAGATTAGTAACGTATTGTGGACGTGTATAGCCGACATAGGAACAAACACACATACATACATACACTGACTTTTATATACTGTATATAAGGATATAATGTGTAATGAATATTATTATCATTATTACATAATATTCTATTTCCCGGAAAATTATTTTCCATAATATTCGTTAGGCAGACTTTCACTCAGATAAAACCCGGGAGAAGCCAGGTACACATCTGCACATATTTTTTAAATCTGCATTTAACCTTATATAATCTTATATGGACATTGTAATAAAGTCGTTTTAATCGCAATCTCACTCTCTCTCTCTCAAAAATATTGTTCAAAGATTCTTGATATAACTCGAGCCTAAAATAAACATATATTATCCGACATATATGTGAGGTTTAAGGAAATCAACTTATAGAAATAATCATCTCGATAAAAACTAGCTGAATAATTCTTTATCTTAAAAGAAAAAAATGGCATATCAAATAAAAGGATTATATTTTTATTTTATTCTACGTTTCGAGAGAGATAGTTTTTATTAACATAATTAATTACTTCTATTAAAAACTAATTGAAAAACCATCACAATATTAATTATATTCTAGGAACAATATTTGCACACCTTGTTCTCAACAAAATAACAAAAAAAGAGAATAAATTTAATGGAGTTGTAAATTTATAAAAATTAAACTCATTCCATTTATTCCTTTTTGTTAATTTCCTTTCTGTTGACTAATTTCTTCAGGTTTAGTAATATTTTTAAATTCCCTATTACTTTCGTCTGCTTCCTAATCCTTCTCCCTGATTGGAAAGCTGTCGCCATGGAGACGTGTATAAATAGCTCCATTGGAAACAGTTTTTTTCCGAGGGAATACTGTTCGTTAACTCTTTCCATCAGATGCCTTCTGTTTTTCTGGGACGGGTCCTATCTCGCTCCCATCTCATCACAGACCTTCAGAAGGCGCTTCTATTTCCCGGCACTTTTTATTTGTCTTTTCCCATTTTTCTCCGACTTTGCTAATATCTTTGATAAGAGAATAAAAGGAGATCAAAAAATCTAGGAGGGAAATAAAAAGGAGAGAGTAAAAGATTGAGTTGGGAGGCTGTGTGCTAAACAAAAGCTTTTGAAAAAAGTACAAAAGAAGGTTCCTTGTTTTAATAAGGTAGGTTTCTCATTTACTACATAGAGGGCGTTAGAGAAAGGGGAAAGTAGAATAAAAAAGACCATCTTTAAGCTCTTTAACCCTAAAAGGAGTTCGACCCCTTTATGGGCATGATTGATCGAAGGAAAAATCCAATCAATATTTTGCTTTTTTCCCGGGGCCCTAGATTAATCTTCAATTAAAAAAAGAAGGATTAAACTTGACTAGGGACCTCTTGTTATAAGATCAATACACTTCTAATGAAGGTCCTATTAAATTGGCTTTTGCCATTTTTTCGATGTCTGGGGTTATTTAATCAGCAATGCTTCTTTTTTTAGGGTAATAGATTTCATAGGGTAATCCTTGAATCGGATCATAATGTGCAGTATTTTATTCATTGTTACATGTGTTCATGTGTTCTCAAAACTCTAGAATCTTCTTTTATGGAATTAAAAATAAATTATTTTTAATGAAACGTTTTTGTAAAAGTCATAAAGCGAATTTATAAAGATATGAAAGAACCTTAGCCTGACGCTAATACGACAGGGAAATTCAAAGATATCTATAAACTAAACTGAATCTTTAAAAACGAAATTAACTATTAAGAAAAAGTAGCTAAAAATTAACTATGTTTACATGATTTATTTATAGAGAAATTTATCGCGAAAATTAATATTCGCTGTCAAATGAAATAGTCTCTAGATTGTTTTTATTCACTTACTCCTTAAATAAAACTTCACAAAAATATTAGTAGAGCTTTTTGTGGAATTTTTCTTTTTCATTTTCAGTCCTAGGTATATTTTCGGTACTTTTATAAGACCTACAACTCTTATAAAGAACTTGAATTTAAACCCCAAGATAATCCTCTGATTCTAAACATATTCATTTCCGAAATCAGATGTGACATGTGCTCTGCGCAATTTTCTAGAATTTTTTTATTGTTAGCTTTCTTATGTGTGCGTGCCCGATATTTCAAAATGAAATGGGATTTCAAAATTTGAGCTCGATTTTTCCATTCTTAGAATCAATCTCTATTCATAGATACCCCACTTTTTGAAATCCGTATATATACATAGTGTGATCAATAATTTCCAGGAATCCTAAATATTTAAAGAAATGTAAAAGTATAATAATTTTTTATTTTAAAATTTTCAAAATAATCACAGTCACTATATATACACTTGTTCCATCTTTTTTTCCAGATATCAAAACACCTCTGAAAATCCTCATCTTTCAGGTTTTTCAAAATATTCTTCGAATTCTCCTTTATTTCAGGTATCGAGTCAAATCCAGGTCCTTTTAAGACTCTTTTAATATTAGGGTAAAGAGAAAAGTCGTTGGGAGCAAGTCAGGAGAATAGGGTGGCTGGGGTAGTAAAGCAATTCCGTGTTTAGCCAAATAGAGTAGTACAGTGACGGCCGTATGTGGCCGTGCGTTGTCAAGATGCAAGAGCCAATTTTTCTGATTCCATTTTTTCGGGTCTTTTCTGACGCACAGGCTCTCTTAAACGTCGCAATACATCAAGATAGTAATGTTGATTAATGCTCTGACACTCGGGCACGAATTCATAGTGTACCAATCCCTTTACATCAAATAAAGTGATAAGAAGTTACTTAAGCTTCGATTTGAACATCCTTGCTTTCTCTTGCTTATTCGACCAGTTTTTAATCGTGCAAACAATTCAAATGTCTTCGATTTTGATAGGGCATCTTCTTTAAAAGCCTGCCTCAAGATTTCAAATGATTCGGAAGCTGTTTTCCCTAATTTAAAGAAAAACCCTATGCAGACTCGCTGTTTTTCAATACGGTCCATACTGAAATTCGAAAATGTTCTGATATACTCGAGCTTATAAATTCGATAAAACGTGAGCGCGTGCGTTTATGTAATCAATTTTTATTTCTACGTGTTGATAAATGTTTTATCTATGAGGTCCTTATAAAATTATTTCATTATTTTGAATATTTTACGTGATTCAGTCTCATTCCTGGAAATTAATGATCACACTACAAACAAATACAATAATAATAACTTTGGAGGAATTTTCCAGATATTCTACAAGGGCGGATCAATAAAAAAAAACGATAAAAGTTTAATTAAAAAAAAACAAAGAAGGAAACAAATGTATATAGTTATACACATTTAAATTAAACTATGTTGTTATATTTTAAAAATCTCAAGAAAAGAAACCATGTGGCAACATTTTTTTTCTAATGAAAGTGCCGACCCAACAAACAGGTGCACCAAATATGAAATGCGAGCAGTAATACGTTCTCTTTATCACGAAAAAAAGAGTTAAAACATTTTAATTTTACACCAATATGAAATCTGTTTATGTTTATAGATGTTTATATAAAAATCGAATTTTTATATGGGTTGGAAAATTCAAAAGCGGTATAGAAGGTTTGGATGACGCACCGCGACCTGGCGCCCCGGTCAAGGTTAGTGATGATGCAACCACCTGGGCCATTGATGAGAAGATGCAGAACGATCATAACATTAGCATTATAATTGTTTCTGCCGAACATAACCTTAGTTATGGTAGTGTGTCCAAAAATTATTACAATTCAAATACATTCAAATTACAAAATAATTTGCACAAAATGGGTGCCTTGGCTCCTCACAAAGGAAATGAAGGAAAAACGTCTCAACGCTTGTAAAGAACTTTTCGAACGTTATAAAATTGAGAGTGAAGGTCCATGATAGAGTAGTGACTGGAGATGAATCATGGATACATTAACATAATCCTGATTCTGAAAGATCAAGCGCAGAATGGCATCACAACGGTTCACCAACACCAAAGAAACCAAGGATAACAGCTTCTGCTGGAAAAATACTCTTGACTATTTTTTGGGACAGTAAAGGATGCATCTTAGAATATTATCTCCCCAAAGGCCAAACAGTTAATAGCATATAAGACGAGTAATCCTTTCAATATATTATAATACGAATAGAATCAAAAAGGATAAGTTTCTTTATTGGTATAATCGATTCGAGCTTTCGGGCGCAAGCAGCCCTTCTACAGGAATAATGGAAACAATTTCGAGTAGACATGTATAAACATAATATATACATGTCTACTCGAAATTGTTTCCATTATTCCTGTAGAAGGGCTGCTTGCGCCCGAAAGCTCGAATCGATTATACCAAAAAAGAAACTTATCCTTTTTGATTCTATTCGTATTATAGTTAATAGCATAGTTTATTCTTAGCTCCTTGAAAAAGAAAATGAAGCCAAAAATTATTTCCAAATGGCCTGGTTTGGTGAGCAAAGGTGTTAGCCTACAGCATGATAATACTCGGCCTCATGTGGCAAATCTCACCATTGAAACAATCAATTAATTAAATTTTAAAGTTCTAATCCATCCCCCTTACTCTCCTGATTTAGCCCCGAGTGAATATTATTTATTTGGACACTTAAAAAGATTTTTACGGGGCATGACTTTCAAGACTGATGGTGAAGTAAAAAGGCAGTGGATGGATTATTGCCCAAAACACACACACGATTTTTTAAGGGAATTTACTAGCTACCTGACTTTTGTAAGAAGTGTATAGAAAAAGGAGGGGGTTATGTAGATGAATTTTAAAAAATGTATTTTAGTTCGCACTTTTTTTTTTAAACTTTTATCGTTTTTTATTTATCCACCCTTGTATATCTAATTTTAGTCTTGGTTATTTAAATTTATAATACCCCGTGTGCTGTGTATTTATTGAATAAGTAAGTTGTAAGTTCCAAACAGTCGAGGATAAAGTGGCGAACACAGAAACCTGTGAGGCGAAGATCAGTGTGTCGGAGAAATATTTCCTATAACCAGGAGATTTTACACTCAGGATGGTCGGGGCATTTACCGCTGGTTTCCCAGGGTTTAGCGATTATTGTGTGAAAAGGAAAGATATTGCGTGAGGAAAAGAGATCTGACGAGTCCCCTAATTCACTTCAATTTATAATTTTATTTTTCTCGATACTTTTCTCTCCTTACTCTGATTATATATATTTATATGAAACCTAGTTATACGGTACATATAATCTATGTAACTCTCTTTATATGATATTTGGGTATATATGATATATCTATAATAAACCAACTTTTATGACAATACAAGTGATGTTAAATAGAGACAAAAGAAGATCAATCCGTGTAATAAATACAGAGAGATTGAGGTTTAAACTACTTCATTTCATCGTCGATATAAGATTCTATAGTTTTTTTAAATACATTCAATCGGTAGTAGCGACGGGCGGTGTGCACAAAGGGCAGGGACGTAATCAACGCGAGCTGATGACTCGCGCTTACTGGGAATTCCTCGTTCGAGGGGAATAATTACAATCCCCTATCCCCATCACGAAGGAGGTTCAGAGGGTTACCCGGTCCTTTCGGACAAGGGTAGACACATGCTGATTCCTTCAGTGTAGCGCGCGTGCGGCCCCATAAATTTTTATTGATAAATATACATATATAAAATATTTACTGTGTCATTATTTGGTAGCGTCCATTACGGTAAAGATTCTACCACCGGTATACCGCGAGAATTCTTTCCCACAGAGTAAGCAGGTATTGCCCACATCAAGACCAAGATGGTATATATAGATAGTAGCCTTCCTAACTGCTCTTATATTCATATACATATATATATAATGAATTTTCACACATACATTTTTGTTACTTTCATTAATCATTGACTTATGTTGTGTTAAAAGCAGCTTCCATCCCGTAAACATCTCAATCATTGAATTCCGTTAAGAAACCTTTGATGTGTTTTCTGGAAAGAAAATATTCCCAATTAAATTAATTTATAGATAAAACAGTAGATGATTATTCCAATTTTTTCATATAGAAAAGCTCATCACCATTTACATTGCAACTAACCGTAAATATGTGGTGGATGGAGGCAGCTGTCGGCCAATCATATGTCACTGTCGTATGATGCCTAATATCTGCAATCGTTCTTTCATCTAAAGCGTACTTTGTTTCAATGAACATATTTCAAAACAGAAATGATAGTCTGCGAATTTGGCAACCAGGTTGAATTTTCTTATTTAAGCACTTTTTCTCAAAAATCATAATTTACTTCATTGACTTCATTATCACAGGAAACCAGTCGAGGTCTCTTTACTTTTTAAGTTAAAAGGATAAAAATATTTCTTTCTCTTTTTTCATTATTAATTATTATTATCATTATTTAATCCTATTTATTATTTTTTTTGTATTTAAACTTATATAACCTCATATGTTATAAATGATTTTCAATCTCTCTCTCTCTATAAATATTCAAACATTTAAAGTACATTACAGCATAAGCAGTCGTAAAAATTCTACTCACCCCAAGGTTATTGTTGTTTGGGATAAAGATCAAATATCTCGAGGATCTCTTTGCTTTTGTATATCTTTGTAGGGTCGTTTAATGTTGAGTGTTAATAAACGGTAAATAGCTCAGCAAGAGTGACAATTTATAAACAATGCGGTACTGTGAGGAAACAGACAGTAATGACCCAGAACTTTCGCGAGGACGACGGCCTTTATGGAGATGAAAGTCGGCCTAATCTAGGAGCACGCCCGTGCCGCTTGACTCGCTGACATGGTCGGAAAAAAAAAACACTTTCACAAAGATTATTGCGAAGAAATTTACTCATTGTTAAAAGATGTCAGGAGACAACAAGATGAACAACTCGGAAAAAGGTTTCGCCTGAGAGGCTCGTGCGTTGCCAGGTTTCTGACATGTTTCGAATAATCGTTATCTTTTATAACATGAGACTGGGTGGTGGCTCGTACAAGATCAAATGGCAACTAAGACAAAATTATATCAACAGCAAATCCATTATAATGCAGTTAAAATAATGTATGTAAGCTGGAGCACGTCCACGGCCACAGATGGCCAGGCCCTCGATGGGAAATCAAAAGAAAAGGATTGCGCTCTAAATTTTTGAGAAGTTGAAATTGACCAAGTCACTTTGTTGATGAAAATGGGGGAACGAGAGATCGGTTGGTTTCGGTGGCTTTAATCCACGTCGTCATATTTGTCTTGGGAGGACTTCGTCTGTATTGTTCGCCCTCCTCAACTCTCTTATACTACAATTGTGATTACTTCTTGGTTATTCTGTAGATACACACATTTGCATACATGCATATTTTACTAATATACCAAAGTTTATTGATAATTTCTATGTGATTGTCATCATTTGAGAGCCATATCTGAAGATAAATACTCCCCAGTCAGCCTATTGTACCAAATAGTGATATTTTCGAGCTTTCGTGTTTATTGTAAAAGGTCACATTATATTTGATTGAAAGCTATTAAAATATTCGTTAATGATGCCTTTACGTTTCATGAATCATAAATTGACAAAATGGAAGTGTTGATATTTACGAAATGGGAATCCTAAAAATTTCCATTTAAACAAAATAAAAATACTTTGGTGAAACCAGAGTTATGGGATATATGTGTTGCGTCGATCGTCTGTCGCATTGTCGCTCACGATTTGAAACGCAGGCGATTCATTCGTTAACTTCACGTCCATTTTCATACCTTTCAAAACACACTATATATATTATGTATGATATTTTGAGAGTGAGGAATTATCAGCTTGCTTTTTGGATTCATGAATATTATATTTTCATGAAGTTGTAGTAATATTAATAATATATAGTTCTAATATCACAATTTACTTTAATTGATATGATAACATAATTGAGGATAAAACAATACCCAACTTAAGGTTTATAGAATAAAGAAAATAATAAATATATATTTAAATAATTAAGAAAGATTTGAGCCGGCCAACGGGGAATAACAACAATGAGCTTATATAAGTAAAGCCACGACATCTCGCGGTCGACTTTATAGAGTAGTTTGATTTAGGAAATATAATTTTTTAAAAATAAATAACATTTTTCTAAAATATTTATATATATTAAGAAAATCTCCTTATCGTGCAACTCAAAGTTGCTGATGGCTTACGCCATCTATCGGAATAAATATCAACTATTCATTAATTTTAATTATTCCAGAAATGACCAAATACCCATTCTTGATTAATCAAGAAAAGCTAACCACGTGGGCATTTCGGGCTGTTGGCCCTCGTCATCGTATGCAAGCAGTTTCTTTTTCGCGGTCTCACGCAATTATGACCTTAATAACCCGTTTTATGATTTTTCAGGATGCCTGAATGACCAGTTGTTTGGTCGTTGAGGTACAGCTTTCCCCACGCTGACAAGGGCCAACAGCCCGAAACGCGTACGTGGTTAGCTTTTCTTGATTAATCAAGATTGGGTATTTGGCCAATACTGGAATAATTAAAAATCAATGAATAGTTGATATTTATTCCGATAGATGGCGAAAGCCATCAGCAACTTTCAGTTGCACGATGAGGAGATCCCTTTTTCTTAATTTATTAACCTTATCCCAGTACAATGTCACATTTGTACTATTTTTTTTTCATATATATAACACAATATGCAAGGATTACTGAATTGGATTGCCGGTTATATTTAAGACCCGATATCTCAAAGCAGCGACATGTGTTTCTTTATTTGATCAGATAGTCCTCAGTTCTCAAACGAACAGCTCTTCATCAAGACTCAACAGAGCTCATAAATGTCATTTTTCCGCACGTATACGGTGGTAGAGGGATGTTTAGAGCTTGAAAGCTAACCCAAATTTTATGGAAATATTCACGATCTTCAGCACTTTATACAAAGTTGTACAAGGCTCAGTCTATTCCGATTTACGTAATTTAGAAATCCCAGAGTATGTGCAGGTAATTTCAGTTGACAAAAATATTGAATAGAATATATTAGCCTACGTTTGGCTGATTAATTAACAAACACATTGACCAAACTTAGATATTAGACCAATTTTAAACATTCGGAAACCTAAATGTGGAATTTCCTGCACACATAGAAAATGTATTTAACTTAATGACACATGTTTGAAGATACAATTTCAATTGCATTAATGTATATAAATATATGAAAATATATTTTTTTGCTCCTCTAGATGGCGCTCTGCCATCTAAAAAGCACATGTGCTCGTGGTCAGTAGATGCCTTCATTATTTTTAATATAAATATATATGTTAAATTATTTAATTATAAATTATATAAAAAACAATGGTTGCCTGTAAAGTCGGTTTTACGGGCGAAGATTTTACGTGACAACGGTAGAATATTTATTGATATGAATATAATTAAATTGCACAATAGGAACAAGGAATTGAATGAAAATAAGAATTGCACAAATTTTAACTATAGAAATATATTTTGTTTACTAAAACATTGTACATGTAAACTAAAACTTAACTAATTCCTATTTGAGTGATTTAGTTGAGGATAGGACGATGATAGGAGAAATATGAAATGAAAGGAAGTGTTTCTGCTGTAATGTGTCTTGCGAAAGTCAAGTCGATAGTTGTTCCTTTTAACGTAGTTGACTTAGAAACGTTTGATACGCAATCAAGATTATACGTATTTTTCATGAATTTAAGAAACGAGTTGTCAGGCTTTACGTTTTTGTTAAAATCACCACACAGAAGAATCGGTATACTAGAATCAACTTGCACGAACGGTGGCACGTACTGGCTGTTGTGAATGTACGGACCGAGTCCTTGCCATAGTAACATTCCAATATCCTGCATACTAGCTCCTGGATGAATATATACAGCACCGAGTATAAACCTGAAGCTAGTATTAGCGGCGAAGCAAGTAACTTCAGTCATGCACATGTCACCCTTGGTTTTAATGACACGAGTTACGTCTGTAATCGCAACTAACACTTACGCCGTAGATGTCGATGATAATTTACGATAGATCGCCACTCCACCAGCAGCGTTGGTATTTGAAAATCAAAACACTTATTCAGATCGAAGGTTCAAATTTTTGCTAAATAAATTTGAAATTAAATAAAATTTGTAATTGTAAATGATGAAGTTGAAAATTAAAACATTTACTTAAATTAGATGTTAAAATTCTTGCTCAACACAGTTTAAATAAAGTTTTCTTATATCTGCCACTTTTTCTTAATATTTGTAATTTTAAAGAATCAATTCGACAATCAAAACATTTATTCAGATCGGAGGTTCAAATTTTTGCTAAATAAATTTGAAACTATTTAAAATTTGTAAAATAATAATTAATTAATTAATTAATTTTAAACTAATAATTTACTTAACACTATCAACATTTATCAATAGTATGACATAACCTATAAACTCAGTTTCTCAACTTTTGTGTCAATCTAACAATTAATCAATCAATCATAGTTTACGATAATGAAATATCAGTGTACAATTATTTACCTTTATTGTTGTAGTTGTTGTAAATGACGAATCTAAGCACTCCACATTTTCACTACAGACACAGCTGACGATACTTTAACCACACGTGTGAACTTGTATTATGACGCTTTCTTGTTTTTGCAACGCCAAGAACGTTCGAGAAAGACAAAGACAGAGACAAGCATGCGCCGATTCAATGCGCCTAATTCTCTAGCGCTGCGCGCGCAGCACTCTCGTTCGATGACTCATCGTAACGTTACCGGGCGTTACACTTTTTCATAAGTGACTTCCAGCCGCAACCTAATTTAAGACGTTGTCACGTCAAAAATTATATAAAATAAAATAAATTGTGAGTTCACATATTTTAAATATTAAATATAGATTAATCATTATAAAAGTATTACAAATAAAAAGAGCCTATCAGGACGTCTCACATGAGAATTTTAGATCGTAGAACACTCCATCTAGTGGAACATAAATGAACTAAACGTTGTAATAGAATTTTCCCATGATATTTGGCCAAACCAGTTTCTTGTTAAAACAAGAAGAACCAACCAAATACGCGTTTCAGGCGTTTGCCCTACGTTAGCGTGGTGCAGGCTGCACCTCAACGACAAAAAGCTGATTCTTGAGGCTCCTTGAGAAATCAAGAAATCGGTTTTCAAGGACAAATTTGTGTAATTACTATAAACAAGTGAAAAAAAAATAATTTAATTTTTTTTTTAAAAGGTCAAGTGTTGATAATAAAAAAGAGAATATCCAGATAGCTACTCGAGCATATTGAGTGCCATCTAGTGGAAAAAAAATTAACTAAACGTGTGTATTTAGGTTTGTCACATAAATTTTCATTAATTTATTAACAAAATGGGTTGGCCAAAAAAAGGCGTATTCTGACTGCTCACATGAGTATTTAAGATGGCAGTGTGCCATTTTGTCCCACTAGATAGCGCTCGGCCATTTAAGATGGCAGTGTGCCATTTTGTCCCACTAGATAGCGCTCGGCCATTTAAGATAGCAGTGTGCCATTTTGTCCCACTAGATAGCGCTCGGCCATTTAAGATAGCAGTGTGCCATTTTGTCCCACTAGATAGCGCTCGGCCATCTTAACTGCTCATGTGAGCTTTTAGGATATGCTTTTTTATTTTTGATATCAACACCTGAACTTTTTAAATGTTTCCCCTTATTTTTTTTTTATACATTTATATATATGAGAATAATATAAAAATGTAAAAGCTCATGCGAACGGTCAGGATATGTCTTTTTTGTTTTTATTTAGATATCGCGTGATCATCCGAAGCAGTTTGAAAACAAGAAACGCCCTGATGAAGTTAGGCGTATAGCCTATTGAAATATTGGCATTTTATATTAAATAAAATGTTTGTTTAATTTTAGATCCAAAATATGCCCTTTAATTAATATGTATATATATATATATATATATATATATATATATATATATATATATATATATATATATATATATATATATATATATATATATATATGTATAAATTAATAGAGATTAAATTTATTTTAAAGCACTATATTTTTTAAATTGAATATAGGCAAATTTCAATTTTAAAAACTTTTAAAACCCTATTTTATATAAAGGTAAAACCTTAATAATTAATTTTTTCCGGAAACAAAAAATATAGTATACCGTTTAAAATAGCTATCTTTCTAAATACATTTTACCAGTTTTTCCAATTAATTTCCGAACAAAATATATTTTCCGACAATTATAAATTATTTTTTCCAAATATTTTAGAATAAATACCTCTAATCTCTAACAGATAAACTGTTTACATTATACAAATAGAATGTTTAATCGAAAATCTATAGTTTAAAATATCCAAAAGATAATCTGTATAATTGGCGCGTTTACCCAATAAATACAACACAGTCGTTTGGTATGAATTATGTACCAAAAAAAAGATAATTAGTTAAAACTAATTTTGGATGTTTCCTTTTTGATTTGTTAGGTTTTAAAAATTATATTTTTTAGAAAAGTAAATAAGGATAATTTATGAAATTCCTAATTATATCACTTACGTGTAATTAATCAACCTATTTATGGCTCCCATGGTATTTCTTTAATGTGTCTTCTTTCTTATTTATGGGTGTGCTACCATTCTGTCAATTAAATGTTCAGAAGTGTCCACATTTTTTTATGTCTGAAATACGATGGGCTGGTCAATTTATTTTGTTAACATTATTTTATATATTTAATATGCAATTATAGATATCTAACGAATATAATGCAAGCCAAAATTAATAATTGTCGTATTTGGTTTATGAATATAATGATATGATTATGTTAACACCAATATTTCGACGATAAAATGCGACAATAATAATTTTTATAATATGCAACTATATTTCTCACGAATATGATACAAACCAAATTTAATAATTGTCGTATTTTCTATTATGAATATAATGATATGTTTATATTCCCATCAATATTTCGACGATAAGTTATGAATTTATTTTGTTAGCATTATTTTTATATGCGCCTAATATGCAATTATATGTCTCAAGGATATGATGCAATCCAAAATTAATAATCGTCGTATTTTATTTTAGGAATATAATGATATGATTATGTTAAGACCAATATTTCGGCGATACAGTGCCATTCTTTCTAAGATGTCCCTTAGTTGCTACCATGACGCCGCGCTAGATCGTCTGGAATTTAGCTATTCTTTTGAGAGGTTTCTATTGTATTTACAGCGCTATAGTCGTCCTGAGACACTATGAAATTAGCTTTCTCGTAGAACTCTTTGAGCAAAAGAGAATAAATATCAGTTTTCAAATATAAAGCACTCATTGATATTTTGAATAGAGAATTTTTAAAAAGGTATTTCATAAGAGAATATATTCATAAATTTTATATTTTATATTGAAAGATTATGAACATCTTATAAATCAATCCGAAAATTATTCGTATATTGCTATATACATATTCCTATTTCCTTATTATTTTTTTAAATATATTTTTAATTTCTATGATAGAGGCGTTATATTTAGACAATGTAAAGCATTTTATTCATTAGGATCTTCTAAAACCATATCTATAAACTTGTGAGCAATTTATAAAGACAGTTCATGTCGTAGATATATTGAAACATTTATATCGAGTTGGTGTCAGTTCCTTCTCTAGACAACTTCTCTCTTAACTCTGATTACATTCAAATTCCGAAACACACTTATAAAAAAAAAGAATAGAGATATGGTTGCATTCCTTTTTCCTTTAAAGCTGTCACGGGGCGTGCTTGAATTCCCCCCTGGTTTCTGCACACGTGAAGTACCTGTGGAGTTGTGTGAGAGATAGAGGTAAGCCGGGTTCCTGGAGCCTAAATCACCAATTTCCCGGGCTGTAAAGCTACAGTCTAGAAGTCCAGTCATGGGGAGGGCAGAATATTGCTGTGAACCAGGTAACCAGGTAGTTCCAGGCCGGCAGGGAGTCAGGAAGTAGGGGCAGGGCTGTCGGGCTGAAGTCTTGTACTCCAAGCTGTAGAGCTGTCTGTAGCCTGTGTAGCACAAAGGCTGTACAGAAAAAGAGGAGGTGGTCCACAGTCTGTCAATCTTCCCGGCAGTGAGGACATGTTGGATCTCTATGCCAGAGATCTGCAAGAACGTGATCAGTAAGGATGTTAGTGGTGGAGAGTTGTGAGCTCAGCCTATCCCAGACATTGTCCAATCATATAGATTATCTCTCATTTTAAACACTTTTTTTTTCATTTAACATTGTAGTTAATGAAATGATTTCCTACCTTATCGTTTATGCGTATTTCTGGTCCCTATAAAATGTTAAATGTTAGTTTTAAGATTTGACATTCCATCAAAATATACCTTTGTTTCACGCATTGTTAAATATATACAATTTCGGAATCAAATAAAATTTGTAATGGAATTCATCAAATATTTCCTCATTTTCATATATGACTATGGCTTTCAACATATGGAATCATCAAAAACCTTAACAGGAATAGATTGATTCACACACATAGGTTTCAACAAAATTACGTTATTAACTTGATGATAATACTTATATTGAGACCATTCTTAAATTTATAAAATTTCGGGCTTACATATTTTGAAAGTTATGATAGAGATGTTTTTACGAGAATGAATATATTATATAAATATATTCAAATAGAACAACTTACTGCGAACATCCTTTCTTCGAAAGAAATATATTGGGAGGTCCTGGCTCATCAGTGATGAACCCTCCAAGCGGTTTAGCCAGTTTAATCAACCACATCGATCTAACATTTTAGCTTATGCTGTTCTTCAATAAAACATTGATCCCAGGCTGAATCAAAGGTTCGTTCACAAAGCGGAAGCCAAATATAAAATCAAAAATTATTTAATTATATACAAATTTAAATAAAATTTAAATAAATAAAGGGTCGATCCCACGGTTGATAGCGTGCCCACGTTATTGAAATAACGTAATAGGGTTTAGAATAACAGATTAGTATTTTATGTATTATTTAATATGTATTGAAATCTTATTTAAGGGAACGAACCCATTTATACAGCCTGGTATATATGCCAACATACTGTATATCAGGACCAATATGTATATTATAGAATATGTCACGCTTAGTTTTTATGTGTTTTCCATTTTATATAAATACGCATTTAGAATAATTCTAATATTTACGAGCACGTATATCAAAAATACTGATGCTAATAAATAGGTAAATGTACCTAAAGTGGCACTTCTTCCTTTATAAATACATATATTTTAAATCTACAAAACGCATATAATTGAAATAAATTGAAATTAATAATTATCAAACGATACAATTTGATATAATTTAACAAATATTTAATGCAAAAAACATATCGACAAATATAATTTTCACATATAAATTGTGAAAAAAAAATTCGCTTATTAATAATATTTAATTCTGACCACATATATCCATAATTTCAACACTTAGATATAACAACCCCAGAATCCATAAATAAAACATAGTAAATATAACGACGACGACACCTGGCGCTCTATTATGAAGTACTGCGTCCATAGGATTTTCTAATTTTATGGCCCCAAACGAGATTCTATTTGTCGTCTAAAAAGCTCGCCAACTTTTTCCTAAGCACTCACTCCTTAAAAATTCATGGCACGTTTAAAGAAGTGCTTTAAATTCTAAGAGGCTTTGCCAATCTATCTGGCGATTTCTTTATTTCCCAGCCGACGGGAAATAATATTTTAATAAAAGTACGTTTTATCGTCTGCTTTGGAAGCTGTTTGAAGTGGGACCACTGTTAAATCTTCGCCGAATTTCCTGAAAGGTATCTGGGATTCTCGCGGCGGTGGGGGCCGTTAAATTCAGTTTGTTTAGAGCTTCTTTTTCAATTTGCTTTAAAAATCATAGAATCGTTTTATTTCTCTTCATAAATTATATTAATATTTGATATGGAAAGATATTTAATTTTATTTATAAATTTGTTTCTTTTTATTTATAGTTTTAGGCGGAATATTTAAAATTTAAAAAATATATAAATACTGAGTAAGTTTGAGAAATAAATAATTGATATATTAATAGTTAAATTCTTTTAGGTATTATCCTGAATTGATGTTTTCCTGGTATTTTGAGGGTAAATACATATTCATGTGATTACGCTAGAACACGGACACATCTGAAACATTACATTTTTGTAATGTAAGATAGTAGTTATAGGGAGAAATATTATATTGGGTGTTCTCAACTAGTTTGCCTTGTATATGTTCTTCAAGCAAGAATAAATTTTCTGTCAGAAATTAATTGGTAAAAAATAATAAATACATAAATATTTTGAGCATTAACCAACTAAGTATTTTTATACAACATCATATATCATGCCAACTTGTTCATTTCAGGTGTAGAAAAGATTGTGTTCAGCTTTTAGAATAGAGCCCTTTCAATTGGGAATCAGTAACAAATCTGATGATTCTATGTCAAATATACGATGGCAGAACTAAATATGCCACCTGAGAGTTATTAACACTTTATATATTTATCATTGAATAAATAGGCAAATATCCTTATTCGGAATTTGCATTACCGTTACTGTTTTTATTTAAATTTACATCCTCAGTGTGGTAGAGATACGTGTGGGATTGTAAAGGTTGCTTTATAATTCAGTATGTATGCCATCTGAGCGACTTTCTCTCCCATGACAATATTGTAACGTAGAATAAATAGTTTTATTCTTCAATCCCATCTCTAATTTGGTGAATCTTTGAAATACTTCCATGCCTTGGAGTTTTCATCGGCAAGTTGTCACTAATTCAGGCGAGCCACAACAATATTATGTATACAATTGTATGGCATAGAAAGACTGAGCTCAGATTCAGGATAAATTCTATTGAAGAGCAAAAGAAAGATTTAAGATTCTATCTAAAATATGTGAGATGGAATATAAAAAAAAATACATACAATAAATACAGAAATTTGATTTATTTGTGAAAATAAACATTCGCGTTTAGGTGTTTTAATTTGTATTATACAATCAATTGTTATATTCATTGGTGATTCTTCAGATTTGGTAAGTCTTTGTCGTTACCTTTAATGTAATTCAATTGCTCGGATCATTAGGTTGGAAATTCCTATATCTTTATAAATGAAACAACTACCTACTGTACCTTCTGTAACATGTGGATCATCATATTTATAAACATTTGCGAACGGTAATTTACAAAATTTTATTATAGGCCTATATACGCTTCTTAATTTCTTACAGAATTAACAGATCTTAGTAAAATGGTAATTGTTATTATGACTTTAGATTTCATATTTTGGCATTTTGACTGTTAGCTCATAGGACTTTCAAACTAGCGTTATCGATGGGGCTTTATTTTCCTATGCAAAGGGAAGATCTCAAGCCAATACTTCTAAAATAGAACGGTATTTGATGTGAACACTTTTATTTACATTTAAACACAATTGAAGTCAAAATGAGAGATGCATCGCCATTTAATCCACTCTAATTTGTTGCCTAATTTTTATAGAGTTCTAATTTGAACTTTTTGAATTAATAACACAAATTGGAAACACCTATTATCTATGTGTGTAAAGGCTTATTATAAATCTTACATATATTTATTTTGTGTTGATTCATAATTCAAATGAGAAGTGATATAAATCCTTAAGAAATTTATGTTGGAATATAAGATTATATGAAACATACTTTAACAATATTTTACACAAATAAATTTACTGGCAGTGCGTTTCTTTTTTAAATCTCTACAGACCTTACTGCAATGATATGATTTAATGAATGAGAGGGCTTGGCTCATCAGTAGTGAACCCTCTCAGCGGTTTCGCCAAATTAATCTCTAGACCGCTCTATTATTGTATTGGACTGGTTTTGTTATATACCCTGCATTTTCTATGGAAGGCAGCTAAATGGTGTTTAGTGAACTATGGACATATGCTTATAGGTCTGTAGAGGCACATACATATAAATTTCAAGGTATTGCATCGAGCAAAGCTCTTCCGCGCAAAACATGTTTTCATAACCATTATATATTAGTAAATTAAATTTTATTGCCCTCTATCGTTAATATTTTACACAAATAAATTTACTGGCAATGCGTTTCTTTTTTAAATCTCTACAGACCTTACTGCAATGATATGATTTAATGAATGAGAGGGCTTGGCTCATCAGTAGTGAACCCTCTCAGCGGTTTCGCCAAATATACTTTAACAATGAAATATATTCCATAAATTCCATAATTTCATTAGGAATATTTTATAAGAGCATACGCTTGGGGCTATCAAAAAACTATAATAACTGATGTAAGAGGACTTATGAAATTGAATTCCATATTTTATAAATCTGGTTATAGTTTCATGAAATGTTGGAACAATCGTATTATCGCCCTTGTCTTCAGAGTTTCAGTGCGAGAATATGGGATGAAATGGGGTATGGATTAAAGCGAATGCTAATATTAGCAGTTAGTATAATGTGAAATAGGATTATATAAGTTTTAAAAAACATGATTTCAAAAATAGATATACATTAAAGTTTTTATCTCAATTTTCCTATTCTCAAAAGTGCTCTAAGCTTTTAATAAAAACGTGATAAAAATAACGAACTTTTAAATATTTCATATTATAAGGAAATATATTTATAAAACACAACCTTTTTAAGAATACAATATTTCGAAAATTAAAATAGGTTAATAAAAAAACTTACGATATTATATTATTTTTATTTTAAAAACTTTAAATGTTTCCGGAAATATTTATCCAGATTAAAGAAGTGCTATAAAGCTGTGTGTAAAAGCATTGGAGTTTAGCCAGATGATCGCTGCTTTCCTAGGCAGCCGAAAAGTGCCAGCTGGTCGCTTCTCGTCATTAAAACAGAAGACTGCCCGCGGCAAGGTTGGGGATTTCCGATAAACAACAATATCGTCTGTGATAAAATATGGGGGGATGCCAAAAGAAGTCGGCCCCCAACGCCTGCTTGTTTTTCTTTCTTATAATGAAAAAGTAAAATAATGGAAAGGAAGCGCATGCCTCAGGAGAATTTTTTCTATTGATTTTTGCCGAAATACTTCTTTTTAGAGAATATGTTTTAAATTTTATGTACATTTCTTAGCATATAATTTGAACAATTTATATAAATGGGCCATCTTAAAATTCTAAATAATTTTATTTTATAATAATCCCCCCTCCCTAGTAATTTTAAAATATATCAAATAATTAATTAAAAAAAAAACTCATTTGATTTATATAAAATATTTGCCTTTATTAAATTTCTATGATTATTCAAACTACTTGCATTTTAAAATTGCTATGTCCGAAAAAGACAAAACCAAATTAAATTTATTAGACTAATGCATTATACTGGGAAATAAAGTGATTGGAATTTCAAAAAAAAAATGTCGGTATGCATCCTAAGAAATCAGTACTAAGCTGAACCACCAACAACAGCACTAATTGAGTCAAACAGAGATTCAATGACATATACAGGTACAGCTTCCCAAGCAGTTCCAACAGGATGCTACAGTTCATCGGCAGTAGTGATTGTTGACAAGTCAGTCGCTCTGTAACCTTTGGCCAGACGTTTTCTATCAGTGAACAATCAGGAGAACGTGCTGGCCAGCAATCGAATATTCTCAGTATCTAGGAATGTCTGTAAAAAAAACGGCAGTAGGCGGTTATGCATTATCCTGGTGAAACGTAGCGTTTACCTGACCTAGAATAAAGAGCTCTGCGACGAGCTTCAACACTACAGAAATGTTATGGGGAGTGTTCGTAGTGCCGGGAATGAGAATAAAAGACCGAGACGTGTATCCAATGGCACTCTATGCCATCACTCCAGGTGATGTGTTACTATAATAATGGCGAATGCACGTTGGCAATGGGCCTCCTCCACGATGGCACCAATCATGGATGCGGCCATCGCGATGCTGCAAGCAGAACCTGTATTGGTTTGAAAACACGACGTCACATCATTACTGCGTTCACGTTCGTCGTTGATCCCACTCAGGCTCCTGTATGTAATATAGCGCCAAGGGAAGCCGAAAACATGGTATTCGAGCTGACAGTCTACACTGTTGTAAACGTCTTCGAACTGTTGAGTTCAGAAACCTTTTGACTTGAAAATGAATCCACTTTTTATTCGTTGCTCTTGACGTGCGATCTTGGCTGTAGGATTCATTAAGGCCATTAGGGGAACATGTCGGTATTCTCTCATATCCAGTACGTCGCTCCGTATGACCGTCCTGGACCCATCGATTTCATATTATTCTTGTTGGGCTATTAGTTGAAGCTGGACTAGATGATGTAATAGTATAAGGAAGTAGTCAATTAACCCACTACATCTGCCGATTGAAGTGGATATATATGAAGCACATGGAGGCGACGTGAACAACAGGAAAGAATCTTTATTGTTTTATCTAAAAGGGGGAGGGGGGATGGACTGCCCGCTGGGCAGCTCGGTGATTGGCTGGCCGTGACGTAGTGGTGACGTAGGTTCTCTCAGGCGGAAGTGGGCATATTCAACATGCCTTCATTCCCCCACTTTGGATATGTCGGGTAGTATGCCAGTATCCAGACAATTCATAGCTGCACAAGCATTCTGATGTGCAGTCCTTTTGAGGCCCTTGGTGAAGATGTCGGCCAGGTTGTCGTTGGTAGAGATGTAATTCACATGGATGTCTCCACTGTTGACCTTTTCTCTTATATAATGATACCGTATGTCAATGTGCTTCGACCTATTGTTTTCTATGTTGATTTTAGAAAACTCGATGGCAGCTCTATTATCACAGAATATTGTTATTGGGCGTGAGGCGTTAGTCAGGCATTTCAAATTCTCTAATATTTGTGTTATCCACAATATTTCCTTAGTGGTCTGGGCGAGAGCAATGTATTGAGACTCCATTGTAGATAATGATACGCAATTTTGCTTTTTAGATCTCCATGACACTAAACAACCATTAATAGTAACAGCTGACCCGCTAGTTGATCGTCTATCATCTATGTCATTAGCCCAATCTGAGTCGCTAAATGCTAGTATATCATCGGACCCTCTTTTATAGATGAGTGAAACATTCTTAGTAGCTTGAAGATATCTTAGTATATGTTTAGCAGCTTGCCAGTGTCGTTCGCCTGGGTTACTACAGAATTGTGCTAATTTAGTTACGGCAAACGTCATATCAGGTCTCGATGAGTTTGCAAGATATAGCAGAGACCCTATAAGTTCTCTGTAAGGGACGTGTTTTATCTCATCCTTTTCCTTATCAGTTGTTGGACAGTCTTTCTTTGTAATCGGGATGGAGTTATCTAATGGAGTAGAAACGCCCCTACATTCCATCATATTAAATCGTTCGAGGATCGACATGGTGTATTTTCCTTGTGAGAGGATTATTGTGTTTTCATCTGGATAACTTATTTCTACACCTAAGAAATATTTGATGGGTCCTAAGTTCTTTATCTTAAATTTTTCTCTAATCTTTTCCTCAATATTTGTCAGAATGTCCTCGCTTTCCGCGAACAAAGCTAGATCGTCGACATATACTGCGATAACCGCCTTATCTTCAAAAGTGTATAAACAATTACAGGCGGCTAAACGACGAAATCCAATATCTTCAAGAGCTTTATCTAGTGTGCAGTACCATTCGAGACCGGACTGACGTAAACCATATATTGGACGGTTTAGTTTAAGAACTTTGCCCTCACATTTCTCGTCGTTAGATCCATCTGGTGGGCTCATATAGATTTCTTCATTCAGTTCGCCGTACAGATATGCATTGTCGACGTCGAGGTGTCGATTGTACCAATTTTTATTTATCGTCAATGTAAAGATCATTCTGATGACCGAAAAATTTATTACTGGCGAATATGTCTCAAAAAAGTCAACGTTTCGTTTTTGAGAAAAACCTCTCGCAACTAGTCGCGCTTTAAATCTTTCAACGTCCCCTTTTGAGTTAGTCTTTATTTTAAATACCCATCTACTGCTAATTGGGCGCTTGCCAAGTGGTAGGTCGGACAACGTCCATGTATTTCTATCCTCAAGACTTCTCAATTCATCCTTCATGGCCCTTCTCCAGTACGGTGCCTCTTTGCTGTTTATGGCTTGTTCGAAAGTTGTGGGTTCGATGATATCTAGGAAATGCAGTTCTGCTTTTGGCTTTCCAGAACGTCCATAAGGGTTTCGTACAATTCTTTTAGGCCTAGTTTGAACAATGTCGTCGTTGTTTACCCCCACTAAATCCTGATCACTCGTGTTATCATTACGTTCTCTTTCTGCTTCAGGTTTTAGATCTATATCTCCTTCAAGCTGGTTATCGGGTTCTATCCAAATATGGTTGTATCTTTCAGGTTCATCCTCAACCTTAGTTCACTTCAGTCCTATCTTGGATTCGTCAAATTTGACATGCTTCGTTTGGATTACGTGTTGAGTTTCTGGACACCAAAGACGATAGCCTTTGGTCTGGGAAGAATAACCAACAAGAATGCACCTATTTGCTCGATTGTCCAGTTTTTTTCGCCTTTCTGTGGGGATATGGCTATATGCTAAGCACCCGAAAGCTTTTAAGTGGCGAACACTCGGTTTTCTTGATGACCAAAGTTCATCGGGTACTTTATCTCCTAGGGCGCTATTGTAGCACTTGTTTCTTATATAAGCTGCAGTGTTTACTGCCTCTGCCCAGAATCTCTGAGGGAGTTCGGCGCTATGTAAACAAGATCGGGTTATGTCCAACAACACTCGATTAGCTCTTTCTGCAACGCCGTTCATAGGTGGCGAGTATGTGTTCGTTAGCTCGTGTTTGATGCCAAGTTGCTCTAGCCTAGTCTTAAATTCATGGTTGCAATATTCGAGTCCATTGTCGGATCTTAGCACTTTTAGCTTATGTCCGGTTTCTCTCTCAGCCCTAGCGAGATACGAGTCGAAGTGTTTCAGCACTTCGTTTTTATGTTTAAGGCAAAACAGGGTTATCTTTCTAGAATAATCATCAATGAATGTTAGAAAATATGCGCTTCCTCCAATAGATCTAACAGGCATTGGACCACAAATATCAGTGTGAACTAATTCTAACGGCCTTTTAGATCTTATATTCCTAATGGGTTTGTGTGGCTCTTTCGTGGACTTTGCTACACAACAATCATCACACAGACTTCGATCCATCGAGGAGATCTCTAACCCCTTAACTAATTCCCCCTTTGCCATTCTCTCAATTGCGTCATTGTTTACATGACAGAATCTCTGATGCCATAGTTCTAATGTTTGTTTTTGTGAACTCTTTTGACTGTTAAACAACTCAGCGTTTGGTAAAATGACTCTACCCTTCATGACATATAATCCATTTTCATCATGTGCTATTGCAACAATTCGGTCCTCCGAATCGAAAACTTGCGCTCTTCTGTTCGCAAAATTAACTATCTTGCCCTTATTTTCCATGCTTGAGACTGACAATAGGTTTCGTCGCACATTAGGGACATACAGCACATTACATAGTTTTAGGTCAACGTGGTGCTTACCCACATAGGCCTTGAACTTGATGTCGCCGCATCCTTCCGCTCGTGTAGTCCCGCTCGCTGTTAGGATCGGATCCGACGTTATTCCTTGGAAGTTGGTGAACCACTCCCTTTTGTTACACACGTGGTGAGTCGCGCCGCTGTCGATCACCCAAGAGTTGTCAGGGATGGCGCAGGATAGGGCTGTTAGCATTTCGCTTCCCGCTATCTCGTGAGTGCTACATCTCGGTGGTTGGAAATTTGGAGCTGGAGTTTTAGCCTTTCCTCTGCATGATCTCGCGATATGTCCTTCCTTGCCGCACTTGTAGCAGATGAAATTTTTCTTCTTCTTGTCTTCCTTTCTGGTCGTTGTCCCGAACTGCAAAGCTTCATTTGTGTTATTCACACGTCGGGCCATCCGTCTCTCGTATTCTGCTAGCAGCACATGTTTTACCTTGCTAGAGGTGAATTCCTTGTCTTCTACGTTGCTGTAGGTCATGATGATTCCGTCGTATGACTCCGGTAGGCCAGCAAGCATTGAATAGGCGAGGTCTTGATCCTGCATTTCTGCGCCTGCCTCTCTTAAGTGATCCGAACAGATCTTCAGTCTCCCCAAATAGTTCGTCATCGTCTCTTGTTCTCCGAATCTTATGGAGATGAACTGCTTCTTCAGTTGGAGGATTCTTGACCTTGACTTGGGTTCGTATACTTGTTCCAAGGTATCCCATGCTTCTTGTGCAGTGGTACAGTCCATTATATGATTCTGTTGGCTCGGTGAGATCGTCAGTGCTATCATAGCCAACGCCTTTTCTTGCTTCATGTTGAAGATTGTTCTTGAGGCTTCTTCATCGGGTGTTGGCTCCGTAACATACTTCCAGAGTTCTCTTTCGATTAGCATCATCTTCGTATTATACTTACAGCTTCTGTAGTTCTGATCATTGAGTTTCTCGAGGGGCGTGTTGATCATCGTCGAGGTCATCTTGCACGTGGTGTCTCGAATTAACCACGCTCTGCTACCAGATGTTGGGCTATTAGTTGAAGCTGGACTAGATGATGTAATAGTATAAGGAAGTAGTCAATTAACCCACTACATCTGCCGATTGAAGTGTATATATATGAAGCACATGGAGGCGACGTGAACAACAGGAAAGAATCTTTATTGTTTTATCTAAAAGGGGGAGGGGGGATGGACTGCCCGCTGGGCAGCTCGGTGATTGGCTGGCCGTGACGTAGTGGTGACGTAGGTCCTCTCAGGCGGAAGTGGGCATATTCAACATGCCTTCAATTCTAACAGTCTCGGAATCTCGACCGAAGCGAGCGAAAATACGATGAACCGAAATTCTGGAAGGCTTCGAGTCTATCAAACTCGGAAACGTTTTGGCAAGCATTTATCCTCCTTACACTAGGCATGAGGACAACCTCCACAACAAAGAAACCTTTCAAATGCAATATCTGTAGTGCTGTACAATCACTTATTTTCAAAATTATAATATTTTCCTTTTTACATTACTCGTATTGTAGTCGTCGCCACCAGCTCCTATTCTACATAAATACGTTGAAAATCTAATTATGTTAATATCACAGCATCTCTTTTCTATAATGGAAATTTCACATTTGCAGCTATCTTCTTCTTGGTGTAGCTATTTCAATGGCTAATAATTAATATATCTTTTTTATGTGTGTGACGATGAGCATTATAGATAAAAGACACTATATAGGCCTGGTTTTTGAGGGTGTCTACCATGGCTTTTGGCAATGGCCTTCATCAGTATAGAGGCGGTTACTTTGGTTTTATGGCTTCATCACATTGATACACATTGTATATAACATACCATATGGTAACTTTATTACATTGAGCCCTTGTGAACATATATGTAGTTTTAAAAATCAGCACAGAGGGAGAGATGTGTCACACGTGTCGAGGAGTCCTCGAGTTGGGCTCCACAAGCCATGTGGGTTGAAGATAGAAATAGAGACGTTGGTAAGAAGAAAATGTATACAAAGTTCATTCCGTGACAGCATTACGTCTAGTTGACTAGTTACGACTTGTTGACTAATATTAAATTCCTCAAAATAAGATATATTTATACTGCAAAGGAACTGTATGATCGAGAGAGTAAAATTTTATTTCACTAAGTATGTATTAACTTTCAACTTATTAATTAGAAGGATATTGCTTGTTAAGAAAAACCGCCAACCGAAATATTGGCAAATAAATATTTTATTCAATCCAATATATGCCTTTTTATTATCTATTAGACGAATGACCCGGCTTCGCCCGAGGATTCCCCCGAGTGCAATTTCATTCATACTGAAAGAACATTACTAATAAATAGTATTAGAGCCATAGAATTGCAACACCGAAGTAATACATTATCACAGGCAAAAAGTATGTGTGATGTCAAAAAATGCAATATATTAGTATTTAGGTATTTTATTTATTTATTTTTCAATCCATTTAGGTGTTTTAAATATAGTTCAAATAGTTGGCAGATTTTCCACCCAACCTCCGAGGTACCCGCCCCAGCGTGTTAACTCTTATATATAGTGGTGCATCCTCTCTGTAGGTCTATTAAACTCTTTGGGTAAAAAGTGATAGGGATTGAAATTGCTTGAGAAGAGTGACCGTGATTGACCAAGCCTGGCCAGCAGCCTGTAATCTAATGTTTTCAGATCCCAGTCAAACATTAGTAGATGTTTTTCTGAAAGAATAATAAATAAAAAAACTAATATCAATATAAATCATAATAATCTGCAACTGTCTCCTTGAATATTCTAATTCTAGAGATGTTACCTTTCAAATATATACAAATATATACGTATATAGAAAGAATTATGAAAATAATATACCACTCAAACAACAAAATATAAAGACTAAAATAGCATTAAAAAAAATTATTCATGACAACACAGAAGAATACACAAAATTTGAAGTCTTATTTTCTGGAGCCAAAACATAAAGATTTCTTCCTGAACCAACTCTAGAGCAGATAAAATACTCATACAATTGCCCATGCGAGAAACAGGGTTGCTCCAAGTCAATGCCAGCAATTTTGAGGGACTGACCTTGAGCCTTGTTAATCGACATGGCAAAAGAAACTCGAATGGGGAACTGCAATCTTTTAAAATGCAAAGGAGAATGTTTATCATCATGAATCAGAGGAATCCGGGGGAAAAAAAACCTCTTCATTTTGAAAACAACCAGTCAAAATGGTTGCCTCTACCACATGAGGCCACAATCTTTTAACACAGAGACGGGTACCATTGCAAAGGCGAGGTGCATCAATATTTCTCAATAAAATAATGGGAACACCAACACTAAGTTCTAAGTTCTATGTGGCCAGAACCACTTCAAGTGAACAAACTACTAAGTATTGCTTATACTTTGGTAGAACTTTCCGATTTATGTGTTCATTCATTGAAAGTGTAAAATCTGATAATTTTTATACGTTTCGATGAATTGTATTCAATTAAGTTCAAATCCACAATTAATTGATATTTAGTATTTGTAAACTCTCGGCCCACGAACACAGTGGAATAACTTTAATGGTCCAACGATCCTTGTACAAGTCTACTAGGGAGTTAAAGGGACCAAACGACCCCCAAACATATTGAAAGTTTGGAGTTAAACCTTCATGTGTAGACATATAGGATGTCCTCGCTATAAGTAGATACAAATCTCTATTTCATATTTCCACGTTAATGTGTACTTATATGTACTTAAAATAATAATGGATATTGCACTCTCTAAAGTAATAGTTCATAGACTTA
>CP092875.1:25481227-25563852 GCA_030710605.1 Cordylochernes scorpioides
AAAAGGTCAAGTGTTGATAATAAAAAAAAGAGAATATCCAGACAGCTCACTCGAGCATATTGAGTGCCATCTAGGGGAATAAAAAATAACTAAACGTGTGTATTTAGGTTTGTCACATAAATTTCCATTGATTTATTAAGAAAATGGGTTGGCCAAAAAAAAAAGGCATATCTTGACTGCTCACATGAGTATTTAAGATGGCAGTGTGCCATTTTGACCCACTAGATAGCGCTCGGCCATTTAAGATGGCAGTATGCCATTTTGACCCACTAGATAGCGCTCGGCCATTTAAGATGGCAGTATGCCATTTTGACCCACTAGATAGCGCTCGGCCATTTAAGATGGCAGTATGCCATTTTGACCCACTAGATAGCGCTCGGCCATTTAAGATGGCAGTGTGCCATTTTGTCCCACTAGATAGCGCTCGGCCATTTAAGATGGCAGTGTGCCATTTTGTCCCACTAGATAGCGCTCGGCCATCTTAATGTGAGCTTTTAGGATATGCTTTTTTATTTTTGATATCAACACCTGAACTTTTTAAATGTTTCCCTTTATTTTTAATACATTTATATATATTAAAATAATATAAAAATGTAAAAGCTCATGCGAACGGTCAGGATATGTATTTTTTGTTTTTATTTATCTATATTAATAAAATGCAAATTTCATAAGTGTACATCACTAAAAACTTTCGTTACAATGCATCAATTTCAACCAAATTTTCAACATTTATGTAAAACGAGATGGAGCAGGTTTTGCTTAACATCAAAATATTTTTCCCTAACATTAACATGCGTAACTTCGCTGTTATCGATTAAATACAAAAAAATCAACAGAGTTAATTTTATTTATATATATAAAAACAATAAATTTCAACAGAGTTAATTTTTTTACATACTAGCTAATAATCTCAATCTAAAAAAATATTCAAAACAAGCAATTTTAAGATAACACCATATGTAAAACAGTCGGCCAAGAAAACAAATAACGTGTAATATATATATAATACTAGCGGATGTCTACCCGGCTTCGCCCGGGTTTTATCCGAGTGAAAGTTTGCCTAACGAATATTATATATTATGAAGTATAATAAACAATGCTAAAGATTAGTTTTAATTATTAATCAAGATTGTGTGTGAATATGTGAGAAAGATGTAATATCGTTGTTGTTTTCTTGGCCGACTGTTTTACATATGGTGTTATCTTAAAATTGCTTGTTTCGAATATTTTTTTAGATTGAGTTGAATGAATTGCTGAATTTTTTTTTTTGTATTTTTATATAAATAAAATTAACTCTGTTGAATTTTTTTGTATTCTATCGATAACAGCAAAGTTATGTATTTTAAAGTTAGGAAAAATATTTTGATGTTAAGCAAAACCTGCTCCATCTCGTTTTACATAAATGTTGAAAATTTGGTCGAAATTGATGCATTGTAACGAAAGGGTTTTAGCGAACACCACTTATGAAATTTCCATTTATATAGAAGATATAAATGAGTTTTAAATATTGTTAAAAAAAATGCATCGGCCGGGAATCGAACCCTGGCCGCCCGCGTGGCAGGCGAGCATTCTACCACTGTACCACCGATGCTTTAAAAAAATCAAATTCATTTATCGTCGCGACCAGTGCTGCGCCCTAGCGGTAAAAGACTGGAACTAACGCTTTTTGGTTTTTTATTTTAAAAAAAAAGCACATTAACTTTTTTAGTTTTTTTGAATAGCCTATATGTTAAACGAAATCTTCAGCTACCTACATGCGAAATTCCATAATGATTGAGTCAGTAGATTTTGCCTGATGCGATAACAAACATCGATTTCGCATTTCATTTATATATATATAAGGATATAATATATAATATATATAATAAAATCTTAAATATTATTTATCAAAAGTAAGATTATCTCAGGATGACACGGCAATTTATTTGAGACAAGAATAATGATACAATTCCAAGGCGAAGATAATATTCCTTTAACTTCCAATTACCGAGGGAACCAATTAATATTGATTTTATTCAACTTATCGAGTATTTTTCAAGGGACCGGAAAAAATTTTCACTAGATAAAACGATGATTTTGTAATGTAGAAAATTAGGAAAGACAAAATTCAGGATGACACGGTACACAGGGACCGGGAAAAAATGTTCACTTTATCGAGAGATTCAAATTTACAAGTTTCAAATTATCAAAATATATCTTCTTTTTTAAATAAGTTTATAGAGAATTGTTTCAACAAATGTTCGTTAGACAAACCTTTACTCGGGTAAAAACCCGGGCGAAGCCGGGCACATCCGCTAGTATATATTAAAAATAAAGAAGGCATCTCCTGACCACGAGCACATGTGCTTTTTAGATGGCAGAGCATTTATTTTTAATATCAACACCTGACCCACTTATCTTTTAATTTTTTCTATTGTTTTTTTCATTTATATATATGTATATTAAGAAAAAGGCTTCTTCTTATCGAGCAACTGAAAGTTGCTGATGGCTTGCGCCATCTATCGGAATAAATATCAACTATTCTCGTTGATTTTTATTGATTAATCAAGAATGGGTATTTGGCCAATTCTGGAATAATTAAAAATCAACGAGAATAGTTGATATTTATTCCGAGAGATGGCGCAAGCCATCAGCAACTTTCAGTTGCTCGATAAGAAGAAGTCTTTTTCTTAATTTATGCACCTTATCCCAGTACAATATTACATTTGTACTATTTTTTCATATTTGTATATATATATGTATAAATTAATAGAGATTAAATTTATTTTAAAGCACTATATTTTTTAAATTGAATATAGGCAAATTTCAATTTTAAAAACTTTTAAAACCCTATTTTATATAAACGTAAAACCTTAATAATTAATTTTTTCCGGAAACAAAAAATATAGTATACCGTTTAAAATAGCTATCTTTCTAAATACATTTTACCAGTTTTTCCAATTAATTTCCGAACAAAATATATTTTTCCGACTAATATAAATTATTTTTCCAAATATTTTAGAATAAATATCTCTAATCTCTAACAGATAAACTGTTTACATTATACAAATAGAATGTTTAATCGAAAATCTATAGTTTAAAATATCCAAAAGATAATCTGTATAATTGGCGCGTTTACCCAATAAATACAACACAGTCGTTTGGTATGAATTATGTACCAAAAAAAAAAAGATAATTAGTTAAAACTAATTTTGGATGTTTCCTTTTTGATTTGTTAGGTTTTAAAAATTATATTTTTTTAGAAAAGTAAATAAGGATAATTTATGAAATTCCTAATTATATCACTTACGTGTAATTAATCAACCTATTTATGGCTCCCATGGTATTTCTTTAATGTGTCTTCTTTCTTATTTATGGGTGTGCTACCATTCTGTCAATTAAATGTTCAGAAGTGTCTACATTTTTTTATGTCTGAAATACGATGGGCTGGTCAATTTATTTTGTTAACATTATTTTATATATTTAATATGCAATTAGATATCTAACGAATATAATGCAAGCCAAAATTAATAATTTTCGTATTTGGTTTTATGAATATAATGATATGATTATGTTAACACCAATATTTCGACGATAAAGTGCGACAATAATAATTTTTATAATATGCAACTATATTTCTCACGAATATGATACAAGCCAAAATTAAAAATTGTCGTATTTTATTTTAGGAATATAATGATATGATTATGTTAACACCAATATTTCGACGATAAAATGCGACAATAATAATTTTTATAATATGCAACTATATTTCTCACGAATATGATACAAACCAAAATTAATAATTGTCGTATTTTCTATTATGAATATAATGATATGTTTATATTCCCATCAATATTTCGACGATAGGTTATTAATTTATTATGTTAGCATTATTTTTATATGCGCCTAATATGCAATTATATGTCTCAAGGATATGTTGCAATCCAAAATTAATAATCGTCGTATTTTATTTTAGGAATATAATGATATGATTATGTTAAGACCAATATTTCGACGATAAAGTGCCATTCTTTCTAAGGATGTCCCTTAGTTACTACCATGACGCCGCGCTAGATCGTTTGGAATTTAACTGTTCTTTTGAGAGGTTTCCATTGTATTTACAGCGCTATATAGTCGTCCTGAGACACTATGAAATTAGCTTTCTCGTAGAACTCTTTGAGCGAAAGAGAATAAATATCAGTTTTTAAATATAAAGCACTCATTGATATTTTGAATAGAGAATTTTTAAAAAGGTATTTCATAAGAGAGAGAGAGAGAGAGAGAATATATTCATAAATTTTATATTTTATATTAAAAGATTATGAACATCTTATAAATCAATCCGAACATTATTCGTATATTGCTATATACATATTCCTATTTTATTTTTATTTTTTTATATAATTTGAATTTCTATGATAGAGGTGTTATATTTAGACAATAGAAAGCAATTTATTCATTAGGATCTTCTAAAACCATATCTATAAACTTGTGAGCAATATATAAAGACAGTTCATGTCGTAGATATATTGAAACCTTTATATCGAGTTGGTGTCAGTTCCTTCTCCAGACAACTTCTCTCTTAAATCTGATTACATTAAAATTCCGAAACACACTTTAAAAAAATAAATAGAGATATGGTTGCATTCCTTTTTCCTTTAAAGCTATCACGGGGCGTGCTTGAATTCTCCCCTGGTTTCTGCACACGTGAAGTATCTGTGGAGTTGTGTGAGAGATAGAGGTAAGCCGGGTTCCTGGAGCGTAAATCACCAACTTCCCGGGCTGTAAGGCTACAGTCTAGAAGTCCAGTCATGGGGAGGGCAGAATACTCCTGTGAACCAGGTAACCAGGTAGTTCCAGGCCGGTAGGGAGTCAGGAAGTAGGGGCAGGGCTTTCGGGCTGAGGTCTTGTACTCCGAGCTGTAGAGCTGTCTGTAGCCTGTGTAGCACAAAGGCTGTACAGAAAAAGAGGAGGTGGCCCACAGTCTGTCAATCTTCCCGGCAGTGAGGACATGTTGGATCTCTATGCCAGAGATCTGCAAGAACATGATCAGTAAGGATGGTAGTGGTGGCGAGTTGTGAGCTCAGCCTATCCCATACCTTGTCCAATCATATAGATTATCTTTCATTTTAAACACTTTTTTTTTCATTTAACATTGTAGGTAATGAAATGATTTCCTACCTTATCGTTTATGCGTATTTCTGGTCCCTATAACATGTTAAATGTTAGTTTTAAGATTTGACATTCCATCAAAATATACCTTTGTTTCACGCATTGTTAAATATATATATATATATATATATATACAATTTCGGAATCAAATAAAATTTGTAATGGATTTCATCAAATATTTCCTCATTTTCATATATGACTATGGCTTTCAGCATATGGAATCATCAAAAAACTCAACAGGAATAGATTGATTCACACACATAGGTTTCAACAAAATTACGTTATTAACTTGATGATAATGCTTATATTGAGACCATTTTTAAATTTATAAAAGTTAGGGCTTACATATTTTGAAAGTTATGATAGAGATGTTTTTACGAGAATGAATATATATAAATATATTCAAATAGAACAACTTACTGCGAACATCCTTTCTTCGAAAGAAATATATAGGGAGGTCCTGGCTCATCAGTGATGAACCCTCCAAGCGGTTTAGCCAGTTTAATCAACCACACCGATCTAACATTTTAGCTTATGCTGTTCTTCAATAAAACATTGATCCCAGGCTGAATCAAAGGTTCGTTCACAAAGCGGAAGCCAAATATAAAATCAAAAATTATTTAATTATATACCAATTTAAATAAAATTTAAATAAATAAAGGGTCGATCCCACGGTTGATAGCGTGCCCACGTTATTGAAATAACGTAATAGGGTTTAGAATAACAGTTAAGTATTTTATGTATTATTTAATATGTATTGAAATCTTATTTAAGGATACGAACCCATTTATACAGCCTGGTATATATGCCAACATACTGTATATCAGGACCAATATGTTTATTATAGAATATATCACGCTTAGGTTTTATGTGTTTTCCATTTTATATAAATACGCATTTAGAAAAATTCTAATATTTACGAGCACGTATATAAAAAATACTGATGCTAATAAATAGGTAAATGTACCTAAAGTGGCATTTCTTCTTTTATAAATACATATATTTTAAATCTACAAAACGCATATAATTGAAATAATTATAGCTGCGCGTCAAACGATACAATTTGATATACTTTAACAAATATTTAACGCAAAAAACATATCGACAAATATAATTTTCACATATAAATTGTGAAAAAAAAATTCGCTTAGAAATAATATTTAATTGTGACCACATATATCCATAATTTCAACACTTAGATATAACAACCCCAGAATCCATAAATAAAACATAGTAAATATAACGACGACGACACCTGGCGCTCTATTATGAAGTACTGCGTCCATAGGATTTTCTAATTTTATGGCCTCAAACGAGATTCTATTTGTCGTCTAAAAAGCTCGCCAACTTTTTCCTAAGCACTCACTCCTTAAAAATTCATGGCACGTTTAAAGAAGTGCTTTAAATTCTAAGAGGCTTTGCCAATCTATCTGGCGATTTCTTTATTTCCCAGCCGACGGGAAATAATATTTTAATAAAAGTACGTTTTATCGTCTGCTTTGGAAGCTGTTTGAAGTGGGACCACTGTTAAATCTTCGCCGAATTTCCTGAAAGGTATCTGGGATTCTCGCGGCGGTGGGGGCCGTTAAATTTAGTTTGTTTAGAGCTTCTTTTTCAATTTGCTTTAAAAATCATAGAATCGTTTTATTTCTCTTCATAAATTATATTTATATTAGATATGGAAAGAGATTTAATTTTATTCATATAAATTAGTTTCCTTTTATTTATAGTTTTAGGCGGAATATTTAGAATTAAAAAAATATATAAATACTAAGTAAGTTTGGGAAAATAATTAATTAATATATTAATAGTTAAATTCTTTTAGGTATTATCCTGAATTGATGTTTTCCTGGTATTTTGAGGGTAAATACATATTCATGTGATTAAGCTAGAACACGGACACATCTGAAACATTACGTTTTTGTAATGTAAGATAGTATTTATGGGGAGAAATATTATATTGGATGTTCTCAACTAGTTTGCCTTGTATATGTTCTTCAAGTAAGAATAAATTTTCTGTCAGAAATTCATTGGTAAAATAATAAATACATAAATATTTTGAGCATTAACCAACTAAGTATTTTTATACAACATCATATATCATGCCAACTTGTTCATTTCAGGTGTAGAAAAGATTGTGTTCAGCTTTTAGAATAGAGCCCTTTCAATTGGGAATCAGTAACAAATCTGATGATTCTATGTGAAATATACGATGGGAGAACTAAATATGCCACCTGAGAGTTATTAACACTTTATATATATTTACTAGACGAATGGCCCGGGCAACGCCCGGGTTTTACCCGAGTGCGTATATATTTTAAAAACGTTTTAATTCAAATACTATTCGTTACAATTATAAATTGGCGCCGTGGATGTCTCTCTTGTGAAACGTCCCGCCCCAAACTGTGTGTGTCTTGAAAATATAAAAATAAAAATGTGAATTTTCATAAAGATTCAATCATGTCGATTTTTTTTTTGCATTTATATATTAACTTTATGAACGGAAAAATATGTCCAGGGTAGCCTAGTGGTCATGGCATCTGCCCGGTAAGCGGAAGGTTGTGGGTTCGATTCCCATCCCTTGACACTTTTTTATTTTATCCATTCTGACCAAAATCTATCCGTGAACTTCACACAGTGAACTTCACACAGACAGAATAAGGGGGGGGGGGGGGGCAATTATATAAGTAGATCATTGAATAAATAGGCAAATGTCCTTTTTCGGAATTTACATTACCTTTACTGTTTTTATTTAAATTTACATCCTCAGTGTGGTAGAGATACGTGTGGGGTTGTAAAGGTTGCTTTATAATTCAGTATGTATGCCATCTGAGCGACTTTCTCTCCCATGACAATATTGTAACACGTAGAATAAATAGTTTTATTCTTCAATATCCCATCTCTAATTTGGTAAATCTTTGAAATACTTCCATGCCTTGGAGTTTTCATCAGCAAGTTGTCACTAATTCAGGCGAGCCACAACAATATTATGTATACAATTGTATGGCATAGAAAGACTGAGCTCAGATTCAGGATAAAATCTATTGAAGAGCAAAAGAAAGATTTAAGATTCTATGTAAAATATGAGATGGAATATAAAAAGAAATACATACAATAAATACAGAATTTTGATTTATTTGTGAAAATAAACATTCGCGTTTAGGTGTTTTAATTTGTATTATACAATTAATTGTTATATTCATTGGTGATTCTTCAGATTTGGTAAGTCTTTGTCGTTACCTTTGATGTAATTCAATTGCTCGGATTATTAGGTTGGAAATTTCTTTATCTTTATAAATGAAACAACTACCTACTGTACCTTCTGTAACTTGTGGATCATCATATTTATAAACATTTGCGAACGGTAATTAACAAAATTTTATTATAGGCCTATATACGCTTCTTAATTTCTTACAGAATTAACAGATCTTAGTAAAATAGTAATTGTCATTATGACTTTAGATTTCATATTTTGGCATTTTGACTGTTAGCTCATAGGACTTTCAAACTAGCGTTATCGATGGAGCTTTATATTCCTATGCAAAGGGAAGATCTCAAGCCAATACTTCTAAAATAGAACGGTATTTGATGTGAACACTTTTATTTACATTTAAACACAATTGAAGTCAAAATGAGAGATGCATTGCCATTTAATCCACTCTACTTTGTTGCCTAATTTTTATAGAGTTCTAATTTGAACTTTTTGAATTAATAACACAAATTGGACACACCTATTATCTATGTGTGTGAAGGCTTATTATAAATCTTACATATATTTATTTTGTGTTGAGATTCATAATTCAAATGAGAAGTGATATAAATCCTTATGAAATTTATGTTGGAATATAAGAATATATGGAACATACTTTAACAATGAAATATATTCCATAAATTCCATAATTTCATTAGGAATATTTTATAAGAACATACGCTTGGGGCTATCAAAGAACTATTATAACTGATGTAAGAGGACTTATGAAATTGAATTCCATATTTTATAAATCTGGTTATAGTTTCATGAAATGTTGGAACAATCGTATTATCGCCCTTGTCTTCAGAGTTTCAGTGCGAGAATATGAGATGAAATGGGATATGGATTAAAGCGAATGCTAATATTAGCAGTTAGTATAATGTGAAATAGGATTGTATAAGTTTTAAAAAACATGATTTCAAAAATATATATACATTAAAGTTTTTATCTCAATTTTCCTTTTCTCAAAAGTGCTCTAAGCTTTTAATAAAAACGTGATAAAAATAACGAATTTTTAAATATTTCATATTATAAGGAAATATATTTATAAAGCACAACCTTTTTAAGAATACAATATTTCGAAAATTAAAATAGGTTAATAAAACTTACGATATTATATTATTTTTATTTTAAAAACTTTAAATGTTTCCGGAAAGATTTATCCAGATTAAAGAAGTGCTAGAAAGCTGTGTGTAAAAGCATTGGAGTTTAGCCAGATGATCGCTGCTTTCCTAGGCAGCCGAAAAGTGCCAGCTGGTCGCTTCTCGTCATTAAAACAGAAGACTGCCCGCGGCAAGGTTGGGGATTTCCGATAAACAACAATATCGTCTGTGATAAAATATGGGGGGATGCCAAAAGAAGTCGGCCCCCAACGCCTGCTTGTTTTTCTTTCTTATAATGAAAAAGTAAAATAATGGAAAGGAAGCGCATGCCTCAGGAGAATTTTTTTCTATTGATTTTTGCCGAAATACTTCTTTTTAGAGAATATGTTTTAAATTTTATGTACATTTCTTAGCATATAATTTGAACAATTTATAAATGGGTCATCTTAAAATTCTAAATAATTTTATTTTATAATAATCCCCCCCTCCCTAGTAATTTTAAAATATATCAAATAATTAATAAAAAAAACTCATTTGATTATTTATATAAAATATTTGCCTTTTTAAAATTTCTATGATTATTCAAACTACTTGAATTTTAAAATTGCTATGTCCGAAAAAGACAAAACCAAATTAAATTTATTAGACTAATGCATTATACTGGGAAATGAAGTGATTAAAATTTCAAAAAAAAAATGTCGGTATGCATCCTAAGAAATCAGTACTAAGCTGAACCACCAACAACAGCACTAATTGAGTCAAACAGAGATTCAATGACATATACAGGTACAGCTTCCAAAGCAGTTCCAACAGGATGCTACAGTTCATCGGCAGTAGTGATTGTTGACAAATCAGTCGCTCTGTAACCTTTGGCCAGACGTTTTTTATCAGTGAACAATCAGGAGAACGTGCTGGCCAGAAATCGAATATTCTCAGTATCTAGGAAGGTCTGTAAAAAAACGGCAGTAGGCGGTTATGCATTATCCTGGTGAAACGTAGCGTTTACCTGACCTAGAATAAAGAGCTCTGCGACGAGCTTCAACACTACAGAAATGTTATGGGGAGTGTTCGTAGTGCCGGGAACGAGAATAAAAGACCGAGACGTGTATCCAATGGCACTCTATGCCATCACTTCAGGTGATGGGTCACTATAATAATGGCGAATGCACGTTGGCAATGGGCCTCCTCCACGATGGCACCAAACACGGATGCGGCCATCGCGATGCTGCAAGCAGAACCTGTATTGGTTTGAAAACACGACGTCACATCATTACTGCGTTCACGTTCGTCGTTGATCCCACTCAGGATCCTGTATGTAATGTAGCGCCAAGGGAAGCCGAAAACATGGTACTCGAGCTGATAGTCTACACTGTTGTAAACGTCTTCGAACTGTTGAGTTCAGAAACCTTTTGACTTGAAAATGAATCCACTTTTTATTCGTTGCTCTTGACGTGCGATCTTGGCTGTAGGATTCATTAAGGCCATTAGGGGAACATGTCGGTATTCTCTCATATCCAGTACGTCGCTCCGTATGACCGTCCTGGACCCATCGATTTCATATTATTCTAACAGTCTCGGAATCTCGACCGAAGCGAGCGAAAATATTTATCCTCCTTACACTAGACATGAGGACAACCTCCACAACAAAGAAACCTTTCAAATGCAATATCTGTAGTGCTGTACAATCACTTATTTTCAAAATTATAATATTTTCCTTTTTACATTACTCGTATTGTAGTCGTCGCCACCAGCTCCTATTCTACATAAATACGTTGAAAATCTAATTATTTTAATATCACAGCATCTCTTTTCTATAATGTAAATTTGACATTTGCAGCTATATCTTCTTCTTGGTGTAGCTATTTCAATGACTAATAATTAATATTTTTTTTTTATGTGTGTGACGATGAGGATTATAGATAAAAGACCCTATATAGGCCTGATTTTTGAGGGTGTCTACCATGGCTTTTGGCAATGGCCTTCATCAGTATAGAGGCGGATACTTTGGTTTTATGGCTTCATCACATTGATATACATTGTATATAACATACCATATGGTAACTTTATTACATTGAGCCCTTGTGAAAATATATGTAGTTTTAAAAATCAGCACAGAGGGAGAGATGTGTCACACGCGTCGAGGAGTCCCCGAGTTGGGCTCCACAAGCCATGTGGGTTGAAGATAGAAATAGAGACGTTGGTAAGAAGAAAATTTATACAAAGTTCATTCCGCGACAGCATTACGTCTAGACTTGTTGACTAATATTAAATTCCTCAAAAAATAAGATATATTTATACTGCAAAGGAACGGTATGATCGAGAGAGTAATATTTTTATTTCATCAAGTATGTATTAACTTTCAACTTATTAATTAGAAGGATATTGCTTGTTGAGAAAAACCGCCAACCGAAATATTGGCAAATAAATATTTTATTCAATCCAATATATGCCTTTTTATTATCTACTAGCGGATGTACCCGGCTTCGCCCGGGGTTTTACCCGAGTAAAGGCTTGTCTAACGAACATTTGTTAAAACAATTCTCTATTAACTTATAAAAAAAAAAGATATATTTTGATAATTTGAAACTCGTAAATTTGAATCTCTCGATAAAGTGAACATTTTTCCCGGTCCCTGTGTGCCGTGTCATCCTGAATTTTGTCTTTCCTAATTTTCTACATTACAAAATCATCGTTTTATCTAGTGAACATTTTTTCCCGGTCCCTTGAAAAATACTCGATAGGTTGAATAAAATCAATATTAATTGGTTCCCTCGATAATTGGAAGTTAAAGGAATAGTATCTTCGCCTTGAATTGTATCATTATTCTTGTCTCAAATAAATTGCCGTGTCATCCTGAGATAATCTTACTTTTGATAAATAATCTTTAAGATAATAAACTTAGTGATAATAAAACTTATAGTTAAAAAAAACTTGTTATCATCCTCGCAATGGTGGCGCTGCTTGCGATTTAAATCTACAAATCTGCAAATAACTCTAAGGATATTCAAGATATTCAAGAAATTATTTTTAAAAAACCTTCCCGGGGATATACCTAATAATATCCTAAAATTTCACGGCGATTGGATGTATGGTTATTGAATCTATAGAGTACACACAGACAGACATTCAATTATATTTTTATTATTATATTTTTATTATTTTTAGATTTAGCTTGCTAATCTAACCAAATCTACTTGATATGATTTATCATTCTTATCAGTTTGCTCCTTGAGTTTTAAATGTAGAATCACTGTTATATTTTTATTATATAGTTTTTACACTATATTAATTCATATGAGCTTGCTCTATGATATATTTTTATATATAATATAATATACAAATTTAATCATATATTAGATATTCTAATATAAATAAAACTCCATACAGATTTTAATTATCTTTTATTGTTTGATTATGAAAAAGTAAATTATAAAAATAATTTTAGAAAAAATAACTTCAGAACTTTTGTTTTTTTCAGTGTTTAGTTAGTTTAAAGATGTTTTTTATTAGTTATTCTTAAAAATATAACAGATAACAAACAGTAATATCTATATTTTTATAGATTAATTATTCATTTTATTACAAATTTAATCACCACAAAAACAATTAAGATAAATATATTTGAAAAAAAAAAAAACTTTTCAATAGAATAACAAACTAAAAAACTAAAAGAAACTACCAGCATATTAAGGTTAGCACCTCTTTTATGTTAATTTAAACTCGCTAAGAATTGCCTAAGAAAGAATTGTCAAACTTGTCCCTCTCTTAAGAACCATGACACATTTCAAACGACTAGTTGTAAATTAGTAAATACTATTTATAAATTAACATGCCAAATTTGTCAATTATCATATATAGGACAAACGTGTAATCCATTAAATATACGAATAAACCTACATAGAAACCACGCTAAAAAATCAATTGGTAATATATATATGAAAGAACACAATCAATTACATACTTTTAACAACTTTAAGATAGAAATACTAGACATATGTCAAAACAAAAAAACAACGACTATTATTAGAAAACAACTACATTTATAAACACAACACATTATTCCCTTATGGATTTAATGACGAATTAAACTACACATACAAACCACAAACAGAAGAAATTTCAACTTATGAAATCAGCTGCAAATACAAAAAAAAAAGAATTTAAAACTAAAACTAATAAAACTAGAGGTAAAACTACCAATAAATTAGGTTACATTGAATTTGAAGAATTACTGGACCCAAAACAAATGTATACTAACAACTTCGTCGATAAATTTATTAAAACATTATTTAAACTAAATAATAATAAATTTATCAAACTTATAGAATATATTAAAATTAATAATCTGACTAACAGATTAATAGTATCACACACGACATCTTTAAATACAGAAAAATTAAACAATCTACTAATAACATTAATATTATCATTAAATTTAATAACAATTTATTTAATCATATTAAGTTTAATGATATTTTTAATAACCAAAACATTAATAATCTTTTCCCTATAAAAAATTTAAATTTCAAAACAATCTGGAGATACAACAAAAATATAGGTAAATTAGTTTGCAATTATAACCAATTTATTAATAATTTAGCAAATTTTAAAAAAATTAAATGTAATTGCAACAACTATATTGATAGATATAAGTTCTCAGGTCATATATTAACTAGCAATTTTTCTTTTTTAAATCCAGAATATCAGGATATTTTAAATAAAGGGTATAAATATATACCTCAAATTAAACACAATTATAATAATACAATTAAATCTATATTAAAAGATATAGATATTTTCATAAATAAAACTAGTATAAAATACAGTATTCCAGAATTTACTTTTCTGGAATGGAAACATAATATTAAAAAGGAAATTATAAATTATTATAATAATACACTTAAATACACAAAACCTAATTCAGATATTCCTTCTTTTAAAGAAAATATAATTAAATTACAGAAGGACTTTATTATCACTCCTATAGATAAATGTTCCAATAACTTATCTATAATTTGTAAAAATCTATACCACGATATACTAAAAAAGGAAATTGATAATAATCATAAATACACTTTTGCTAGAACTACAGCCACAAAAATAAAAAAAGACATCAAAAACGTTGAAAATTCACTAAAAATTTATAATCACTACAAAAATCCAAACATACCAAAGTTCTATATAATTCCTAAACTACACAAAAAACCTATTTCTTTCAGAACAATCACATCTGGTATAAATTCAGTTATAAAAAACATTGATATACAATTAGCTTCAACACTACAATTTATTATAAATAAATTAACTAATAAATATAATTATAAATTTATCGACTCAAATAAAAAAATCATTAACTATTTAATGAACAATTGGACAAACATTGAAACAGTACACACATTTGACTTTGAGGACCTATATTCTAAAATAAATTTAAGAGATCTAAATAATAAAATAACCAATTTATTTAACGAAATCATTAATGACAAAACTTTCCACATTAAAATTATTCATAACAGATATAAAACAATTAAATTAGATCTTAAAACAGCAAAAACTCTACTGGAAACATTTTTAAATTTTAACTATATAGAATTTAAAAATAAAATATATATTCAATCAGAAGGCGTTCCCATGGGAACATCTTCAAGTCCTTTATTAGCAAACTTAATATTATTCTGGTACGAAAGAGAATACTTTCTACAAAATAATGTTAACTGGCAAATGTTCCGTTATGTAGATGACATCATAATATTTAATAATCCACAGTTCAAAAACTTAATACCTAAAATTTATCCTAAATACTTGAAACTTAAGAACAATGAAAAAATTTATAGAAACAAAAAAGTTAACTTTTTAGACCTAAATATAGACCTTACAAATAATGCTATTAAAATTTATAATAAAAAAAGTAATTATAATTTCAATATTATAAAATACTGTAATATGAATTCTAATATATCATTAAATTGTTGTAAAGGTATATACTTTGGACAGTTTCTAAGATTTTATAGAATAAATAATATATTAGAAAATTTCATAGAAGAGATGTTAAAAATTTAAACATGGAATTTATTAAAAACAAATTTAGTATCAGACAAGTAAAATATTTTAACTGTATATCTATTATAAAATACTTTTAAAAAAATAAATGGAGGTATCCATTTATTAAATCAACTTTCTATAATTTCTCTCAATAATAACTAATACAAATTTATAATCTTTAACAATTAGTTAAACTTAAATTAAATAGCTGATTTGAAGATTTTTTCACAAGATGTTTAAAGTAATATTGTATAGAATTCATTTTGTTTAATATCCAATTTCTGGGGAGGAAAATGGAAATTAAATAAAAGTGAATTTTCACATTTAATAGCTTTATTAAACTCTAATAATTTGCCTTTTTAAAGGAATATTGAAAGATGAATAAGTGTTGAATCAGTTATTTTAATATAACTGGCTGTAAAGATTATAAAGTTTGGTTTTCTTCCCTTAACTATCTTTTCTTTCTTCTTTGAATGTCTTGTTGTTCTAAAACTTCAGAACAAACGGTCTAATTTTGTCCCCCCCCCCCACAACATGTGTCATCCAGAAATAGATGTTTACAGTTGAAGGCGTCGCGGGCAAGGTAGGTTCACAGTTGGAATTTGTTAACACTTATATTTGTTATATCTGTTCATATAAATGTTTCACTGAAGTAACTTTATATTAACACATAAAATCCGGTTGAAAAGAGGTCTATGACGTAATAGAGAAGGGATGAAACGCCGCTGAACTTCTATTTGAGAATTCCCGGTTCAGCAGATCTCTTTTTTCAATAATTACTCCAATTTTTTATTTTTTTTTTGTATATGTCTGGTCTACCATTAGGGTTTCAAAACATAATAACCAAACTTATAACAAAGGTTAATTAATAGTATAGATATATAACTAAATACAACTATTTATATTCATATTTTAAAATTAAAAAATTTAAAAAATCATTAAAAAAAAAAAGGATAAAATATAAAATTATAAAATTATATATATATATGTTATATTAAAATATTTTATTTAAAAAATCATTTAAAAAAAAAGGATAAAATATAAAATTATAAAATTATATATATATATGTTATATTAAAATATTTTATTTAAAATTATGTAATATTAAAGTATTATTTTATTTTTAAAATATATTTCATGGATACAAATATTCTGCTAAATCGACCGCCAGAGGTCACACTTTGCATATAAAAACTCGTTGTTGTTCTTCCCCGTTGGCCGACCCAAAACTTTTGTACATTATGTAAATAAGCTTTTCTTTTTTTTTTTATTCTTACGCCTTAAGCCAGGCAATACTTTTATCCAATTATGTTTTTATATTTCTTAGCTCAATTAAAGCAATTTCTAATCTTCAGTATTTTTATTATTTTCAAGATTCTAGCCACGACTGCATCACCATTACAACCATTACAATAATCCTCAACATGATCCAAAATATCAAGCAGAAACACTAATCTTTTTTTTATTTAAATATAATATATATATACTAACAATCTTATCTACCTTCTTTACAAAACTTTTTGTTTTCTTATTATTAGTTTGATTAAAAGTGCATGGTTCTGTCTTTCTCTCTTTTCTCTAACTACTAAAATGTATAATATTATATATATTCTCACTTCTATTATTCTATATATAGGATTAGAGTATGTCTAAATGACGTGTAAAAGCCGATGCAAAAGACGTTACGTTGTTAAATTTTATTGTTATTAATTATAAATATATAATTAACTAGATGATGTGTTAGAAGTAAAGGATTTTTTTCTCTCTATCTATACTAAATAATAACAATTTACAAATTTTATAATTTGAATTTAAATAATCAAAATAAAGAAGATAATTTTAATAGAAAACTTAACTATAAAACTATACAACTATTTATTGTTATAATTAATTTAGATTTAGCTTGCTAATCTAACCAAATCTACTTGATATGATTTATCATTCTTATCAGTTTGCTCCTTGAATTTTAAATGTAGAATCACTGTTATATTTTTATTATATAGTTTTTACACTATATATATATATATATATAGATTAGACGAATGACCCGGCTTCGCCCAGGAATTCCCCCGAGTGCAATTTCTTTCATACTGAAAGAATATTACTAATAAATAGTATTAGAGCCATAGAATAGCAACACCGAAGTAATACATTATCACAGGCAAAAATTATATGTGATATCAAAATATGCAATATATTAGTATTTAGGTATTTTATTTATTTATTTTTCAATCCATTTAGGTGTTTTAAATATAGTTCAAATAGTTGGCAGATTTTCCACCCAACCTCCGAGGTACCCGCCCCAGCGTGTTAACTCTTATATATAGTGGTGCATCCTCTGTAGGTCTATTAAACTCTTTGGGTAAAAAGGGATAGGGATTGAAATTGCTTGAGAAGAGTGACCGTGATTGACCAAGCCTGGCCAGCAGCCTGTAATCTAATGTTTTCAGACCCCAGTCAAACATTCGTAGATGTTTTTCTGAAAAAATAATAAATAAATAAAATAATATTAATATAAATCATAATAATCTGCAACTGTCCTTGAATATTCTAATTCTAGAGATGTTACCTTTCAAATATATACGTATATAGAAAGAATTATGAAAATAATATACCACTCAAACAACTAAAAATAAAGACTAAAATAGCATTAAAAAAAATTATTCATGACAACACAGAAGAATACACAAAATTTGAAGTCTTATTTTCTGGAGCCAAAACATAAATATTTCTTCCTGAGCCAACTCTAGAGCAGGTAACATACTCGTACAATTGCCCATTCGAGAAACAGGGTTGCTCCAAGTCAATGCCAGCAATTTTGAGGGACTGACCTTGAGCCTTGTTAATCGACATGCCAAAAGAAACTCGAATGGGGAACTGCAATCTTTTAAAATGCAAAGGAGAATGTTTATCGTCATGAATCAAAGGAATCCGGTGGATAAAAACCTCTTCATTTTGAAAACAACCAGTCAAAATGGTTGCCTCTACCACACATGAGGCCACAATCTTTTAACACAGAGACGGGTACCATTGCAAAGGCGGGTGCATCAATATTTCTCAATAAAATAATGGGAACACCAACACTAAGTTCTAAGTGATGTGGTGGCATCCCAGAAGGTTCTAAAGAATTTAAAAACTCTGTAGTATATTCCACGCAATCATCAGCATCAATGGTGGAATCCACAGAAGTATATAAAATGCTTTGCCCTGTATTTCTTTCAAAAGCTGAGCATTTATGGCATCAAATACACAATTCCTTAGAGCCAAAATTGCCCGCTCACAAAGCCAAGGATTGTAACTCGCCCTTCCCCGGTTAAACATCTCCCCAATGTTAGAGAGAGAGAGAGAGGAAAAACACTATTCTATAGGCCAGAGAGGGAGTCAACAGTGTTAACCAATTCATTTTGGTAAATTAACATTACCATCCGTATCATTAAGTCGGCCACTTCCAAGTTGAAGCAAAAATTGTGAAAATAACAGTGAGTTAGGATCTCCTGAATTGACAGCCCGCATATTTGTTGAAAGAGTAAGTCTTTCAACAAATGACCAAAGTGGGGATGCCTTTAAGCAAGCATGCAACTCATCTTCTATTGTACCTCTAGGGATAATGGGCAATATCTGCCTGAAGTCACCGGACAACAACAACACTACACCTCCCATTGGTCTCTGATCCTGCCTACAATCTTTAAGTGTTATATCAACTGCCTCTAAAGCATGCCTGTGTGCCATAGTACATTCATCCCAGACAATAAATTTGCATTGTCTAAGAACTTCGCCCATTGCTAAATCAGCATTCAAATTACAAACGGGTACTTCATCTCTGGTCAAATCTGAGGGTAATTTGAATGTCAAATGAGCAGTTCTGCCACCATGCAACAGAGTGGCCGTAATACCAGAAGAAGCTGTAGAAAGAGCAATGTCCCCAGTACTTCGTACCTTTGTAAGAAGAAGATTGATCAGAAAAGTTTTTCCTGTGCCCCCCGGAGCATCAAGAAAGTACAATCCGCCAGCATTGGAATCAATTTTAGAAAGGATCCTTTCGTAAGCCTCCTTTTGTTCAGGGACTTTGGCAAGTTTCGGTTCATTCGAAGCCACAAATTGTAGTAACCTGCTGAGATCATACGATGTTTCTCTTAAAAGTTCATGACTGGTTCGGTGAGTAACATTTCGCTGTGGGGACCTCATGCCAAACTTTGTCAAATGGAAACCAGTCATTTGCAGAACTTTTTGTTCTAAAAGTATTAAAGCCTGATTTGACATATCGTATGTAAGCTGTGAAAGACCGTCATTGGCTTGCTGTCTGGCAAGAATCAGAATATCTGCAGACATTGTTTCTCTAAATTGTGCCCAGATATCTAGAGGGTTGGTATGGTGGCAGCAGGTAAGAATAATAGCAAAAAGTTCCCGGATTTTTAAAGGAGACTCACTTAGCACTGCTTCCTGAATACAATGATGCCATTGCTGGTCATTCTCAAGCAATCCCAAATGCAGGCATGCCTCTTTATATGTTTGTCAGAGCACACCATTGATTGTTCTGGGGGCTGCAAAAGAAGTCGGACCACGAACACTATAAAGCAGCATGCGAAGATAAAAACATTCCTCAAAATTTGGATGAACGGTGTAGACTCTGCCAATAGCATCAGAAGCAAAAGCAACTTGGTCAGCAATGCGAGTGCCTTGTTTTCGAGGCTGCCATGATTTAGAAGCAGACCAAATGTAGTAAACAGGAACTTCAACATAGAGAAGTGTTTTTGCAAAGTTATCGCGTTGGCAAAGGGCAAAAATATCTGTCAACGTGGTCTTAGGTGGACGGTGAGCCTGTAGTGCAGCATTTGCAGAAGTAAAATATACACGCTGCCCATTTTCCAAGGGTACAGAGAGATGTTGAACCATTGGATGGCGTCTGTGAATAGGGAATCCCAGAATGCGCCAAACATCTTCATTGCTACTAATATATCGACCACGTTTGTACTCTAGCACTTCATTAGACTCTGTTTGAGCACCAGTAACTGCAAAAATTGATTGGTCTGAACCCTTGTATATGTATTTGCAGATATATTTTATAGCAGAGATTGAAGCACAGGACTCCACATTGATGTGAGCATCAAATAGTCTGCATAGAAGAGGCGAATATGGCACAACATACCTATTATCAATGGTAACATTAGTCATGCGCACAACCTGAACACCATTCTCAATGTTGAAAACTCTAACTATGTTAACAAAAGAAAAGCCACCTTTCTCAGGCCTGCGACGTCTGTACAATGGGTAGCCATCCCTATCTGTCTGCGTTTCAGCCAAGAGTAGCCGTGGATATTTCTTTTGGCATCTACCCCGTTCCATGCAGCCAAGATTAGGATACCCATGTCCACATGGCCCATGAATCATATTTTAGTTACAGTCCGAAACAGTGAAGCATCAACCTCCTCATTAGGGATTTCAGCACAAATGATCGAATCAATCTGGTTTGGGCGAATCTTTTCTTTAAGCCACAATAAAATGTGCGCATGTGGTAGCCCTCGCTTTTGCCATTCAATGGTATAACACCAACATTGGGGCTTGCCAAAAACATCACCCTTGGTGATCAAATCTATAAGCTTGGTAACATTCAATTGAAAAATGCTAGCAACCAAGTCATGCCGAACAAATGCACCTTGGGTGGGGAATTGCATTAGTTTTATCTCAGGCCACTCAGGATTGCATGTAAATGTAATAAAAAGGTCTGGGCGACCATATTTACCGACGTAAGCCATGCAATCCTGGGCATACTCATGCATGTGCCTTGGACTGCCCACAAAGGAAGAAGGAAGAATAACTTGTCTTCCAATAAGGGCATGACTCCTGTCAGTGCGAATAGCATCTAACAGATTGATTTATTCGGTTGCACGAAGTTGAGCTTGATGCGCTGAGATGTAATGCAGCCTTTCAGATTCCACCTTGGCATAAATGTCGACCAGAATTTGATGGGTCAAATCTCCAAAAGCCAATAACCAATTTGTTATGCCAGGATTACGGCTACGAATCATTAGCAGTGAAGCATAAAAATCCATGCAAGAAACCATCTTGCGCGCCGAAGGAACCCCATCAATCAGCTGAGGGATATGGAAACGAAAATCATCTTGACCATTCTAAAAAACCAATGGGTATTGCAGGGCGTCATAAGACCTATGAAACTCGTTGATCCTCTGCACACCACTGCCTCTTTTGGAAAGAACAATGTCACGTCTGTCACAGTTTTCCTGCACAATAACAATGGAAACCTCATTAATGGTTGGAGCATTGAATGTGCGAGGATGGTGTCCAGGCGGTGCCTTGTCAGCCTTAATGACCAACTTGTAATCAGGAGAAGGCATTTTTTCAATGGAAGCTTTGAACAAATGAACATAAGGATTATGTCGATGCAACATATCTTGCAAAATGCTAACAATGTGGGGCTTAGTGATGGGAAAGTTTCTATGGCGGGTGGCAACCTCTGCACTACTATCTCCGATGAAGAAAACCTGAAGGAATGCTGGCTGTAGTTGGCGGCTATCAGAGTTGAGTGGTGGCAAAACAGAGCCAATTCTATGATAGACCTGGCCTTGGACTTTAAACGTTGGCATGTAACCTGGCAACACAACACGACTACCACACCCAAAAGATGTCATTTGGAAGGCATTGTTTTAGTGACGGACACGTTGCATGAACTCAGCCGAGTGAGGAGAAGACCCATCGAGCAGAGTTCTGAGAGCTTCTGGGGGTTCAGGTAAATCAGGAATTCTGACCTTCCCTGCAGAACAGCTCATTCCAGGCCGCTCACCATTGTACTTAAAAGGCAGTACAATGTATAGACATTGTTTATCCATATGGCCAATCTGAAGAAAAGTAAATTGTTCATAATTCAGGGCCGAATTGTAATGGAAAGCAGCATTGAGCATATCAGCCAAAGTGCTAGCTCGTTGCCTGAAGTGCCGCAACCAGTCAGCCTCCTGTCGTGTTTGGGACTGCTGGGGAGTCTCTGATGCGCGTTGAACTCTGTGGCCCCGCCGGTCACTTTGGAGGCGGGCTTGAGACTGTTGGGGATTCTCCAATGTGCGGCTACTTTGGCCTCTAGCAGTTCGGGCAGCCATGCGGCGAGCTGCAGGAGTTTTTACTCCAATTGCAGATCTTTTGCGAGGCATATCAAATGGGATGATTAAATTTGAAAATATGTCCTAAAAAAAACAGAAATAGCACAATCATTGTAAATATCAAAACAACAGTGTTCACTAACCATAACTTGGTAACTAAAACAAATTTCTCTCTCAACATTTCAGCAGAAAAAAAAATAAGGCTAAAAAAACTAATGGCAAAACATGTCAAACAGGTCAATCTTTAGCATGCTCAACTATTTTTTTTCCCTGGCCTAATATCTGCGTAGACAAAAAGAAAGCAGCATAATAGAACTACCACAAACAAAATATACAGAAATGGCAAGCGAATAAAACAGTAAAATAATTGGAAGGGTGAGGAGACAGGTTCTCTAATATAATTCCCCATCTCTCTCAGTAAGAAAAAAAATAGGCTTAGAAAAATGCAAGCAAAAATACAGACATGTTAATAAATGTCAATAAATGTTCAGTAAAAAATAAAAGGGCACATGGAACTTAGGCAAATATATGACAACAACAGACTAAATTTTAAACTATCAATGAAACATATGATTTTTTTAAAAGAATAACAAAATAAGGCCATTACAACAATGACAAAACATAAACCCATTGTTTACATACAGTAATAAAAGTTTGTAAATATTGTCAAATCTGCATTGTTTACTAACCGTAACGTTGTAAAATGTAGTGCCCTATCAAAACATGTCAGAAAAAAATAATAATACTCAAAAAAAAAAAACTAATGCCAAAATAGCCATGTTAATATTTTAGGCTGATAAAAACCAAAGGGTATATGGATTATAGACAAACACATGTTTTGGCTGTTAAATAAGACAGTAATTCATATTAAATTTTCACTACTGTATTTTTTGCATATTGACTATTGTTTGTTCAATTTTAAGAATTATCATATTGACTGTAAAAAAAACAAAAGCCAGAACAAAAATTAATAAAAAATAAGAAAGCCATTGTTTACATACAGTAACGCTAATTTTGTGAAGTTTTTTTTTTTTTAAATTGCATTGTGTGCACTTACCGTAACTTAGTAATATAAATTTATCTCTCAATACTTTTTGTAAAAAAAGTGACACTCGTATAAATAGATATTTTTAAAAAAGTACGCAAGCAACTTGAAAAGAAATGCAGAACGCTCATTGGTCGCTTAATTGGCCTCGTGTTGTTAATTTGCCTCGTATTTACTCCGCGTAAGCCTCGTATTTACTCCGCGTAAAAAAAAGTTCTTCAAATGAAAAAAAGAAATAGCCAAAAATACTAAGCAAAATGTAGCCGAAAATTTTCCTCAGGTTTATAAAAAGCGACATGCGAAATTTGGTACCAATTGGTTCAGTAGTTTTTGAGTTTATCGCGAAACAGACAGACATTGACTTTTATATATATAGAGATATATATAAAGAAAAAGGGTATTTACTGATCGTGCAACTAAAGGTTGCCGATGGCTTGCGCCATCTATCGGAATAAGATATTGATAATGTGGTAAACAAATTGACAAATTTAGTAATTGAAGCTGCATACTCTTCTCTTGACGTCAAGCATCACACCTCTATAAACACGACAACTTCCAAAAATTGGTGGAATAAAGAGCTTAAACAATTAAAAGAACATTTACATTATCTCAGGAATTTGTATTATAGAGGGGGTAACCTGAATCCGAGTATTTACAGAGCGGCAAGAAATAAATACTTAAGAGCCATTAATAGAGCAAAAAAGACGTCGTGGAAAATATTTATTGAAGAAAATGAGTCTACGAATGCTTTCGGGAATGCATACAGGATTTTTAAACGGTTAAGATCGACCGACATTCAAGTGGGCATACCATTACTGAATAAAACTGCAGAGTGCATGAGAGAGCAAAAGATGAAGGAAATGCTAACAGCATTTTTTCCTGATGATGATGTGCGGTTGGACAATCAGGAACACACTTTAATTAGAAATCACATCCCAAGTTTTACCAACAGGGAAATCATTTTTATTACTGAAAAGGAAATAAAGGATTTGTGCTCGAATCTTAATATCAGAAAGGCTCCTGGTCCAGATAACGTGAGTAATTATATGATTAAGCACTCATTATTATCAATCCTACCCAGTTTAGTCAAACTCTTTAATGAGTGTCTGGTGCTGGGTTACTATCCTGAAAGCTGGAAACTTTCGGTATTAAAAATTATTACGAAACCGCAAAAAGCTGACTACGAAGCAATTAATAGCTATCGCCCAATTTCACTAACATCAAATTTCTCAAAAATATTTGAAACGATCATTAAAAATAAAATACTCAATTATTATAATCATGATAACTTACTAAGCCATAGACAGTATGGATTTACGAAAAGAAAATCTACAATAACGGCATTGGACAAAATAACCGAGACCATACTGAAACACAAACAAAACGAATTGGTTGCATTTATTGCCATTGATATAAGTGGTGCGTTTGATAATGCGTGGTGGCCTGCCTTAATAAAAAAAATGGACGAAGACCACGTCCCAGCAGTTCTTATAAAAATCATCCAATCATTTTTAAATCGGAGAAGAAAAACAAGTCTCACCTTCTCGAATACAACAATTTCAAAATATTTATCAAAGGGATGTCCTCAAGGCGGACCAGTATCACCTTTATTGTGGAATATAGTCCTGAATGATTTGTTGATAAACTCGCATCCTCAAATTCTGAAATAATCTGTTATGCGGATGATGTTTCCATTGTTTGCTGGCACAAGACCATAGAAGGGTTAAAAATGAAACAGAAAGTACTTTAAATTTTGTAATACAATGGTGTACAAGAAATAAGCTAAAACTAAGCCCGGAGAAAACCGGCTTAATACATATGCACGGCAAACAAAATATTCCAATGGGAACTCCAAACTTCATAATAACACCAGTAAAAGAAGTAAAAAATTTAGGTATAAAATTTTCTAATCACAGAATTAAGTCAAAAATTAACTTCACACCCCACATTAATGATATTCTTTGTAAAATCAACCGTATGAAAAATCTGTTATTTTCACTCTATGGGAAAATGTGGGGATTGGATGCTAAAAAAAGATTAATTTTATATAAAACTCTTTTCAGGCCAATACTAACCTATGGATCTGAAATATGGTATAAATTTACTAATAAAAGAAGTAAACAAAGATTAAACTCTCAGCAATATAAGATTCTTCTTTGGGTAGTGAGAGCCTATAAAACGACCTCATCAAATTGTATTCATAGTTTGTCAAAAATACCTATTCTCACGGATCACATAGAATCGTTGATAATAAAATACGATTTGGCCAATTTATCAAAAGAAGAAATTAATGTATTCAGACCGCATGCCCCAACTATAATTCATAACTTCATAGAATCAAGAATGGCTGAAACAATAGCTAACACTAATGAAACATTCCGAAAATTTTTCCCATTTGGAATTCCTTTTTATTTTCGTCCGAATTTTTATAACTCACAGTTCGTAACGGGTCATGGTAATTTTGGAGAATTTTTGTCGAAAATCGGGGCAACGGATGATCCTAGCTGTTTCTGTGGAAAAGACAACCAAGACTCAATACATTTATATATTAATAGAATGTCCGATATTTCACAGCTTCAGAAGTAATCATTTTTATCCCATCGAAGAAATTTGCGAATTTGTATATAACAAAGACACTTATGTAAAATTCAATATTTTTTGTAAATTCATTTTGGATTTTCTCTTCTGTTTGAGAGGGCCATCGTTTCAGTTTTAATTGTGTTTTTAGTCGGTTATTGAGTTGTATATAATGAATTGTATATAGGTTGCTAAAATAATTTATTTTATATTTTCTCTTCTGTTTGGGAGAACCATCGTTTCAGTTTTAATTGTGTTTTTAGTCGGTTATTGAGTTGTATATAATGAATTGTTTATAGGTTACTAAAATAATCCATTTTAAATTTTCTCTTCTGTTTTGGAGTGCTATCGTTTAAGTTTCAATTATGTTTTTAGTCCGGTTATTAAATTGTATAAAATGAATTGTATATAATCTACTAAAATGTATTTAGGCGCAAGTATCCCGAGCTGGGATATCGCGTCCGATATGTCAAATAAATAAATAAAAAATATCGGAATAAATTTCAACTAATCGTCGATTTTTAATTATTCAATAATTGGCCAAATACAGTTTCTTGACTACTAAAGAAAATCTAAACTCGTAGGTAAAGAGATTCCCTTTTTCTTAATTTATCCACTTGATCCAAGTACAGACTCAATTTTGTACTATTTTTCACACAAACGCACACACACACACACATATATATATATTAAAAATGGCATATCCTGACCAGGAGCACATGTGCTTTACAGAAGGCAGAGCGCCATCTGGTGGAACAGAAATCAACTAAACATTGATTTGGCCTGTTCCCTGATATTTGGCCAACCCAATTTCTTGATAAATCAAGAAAAGCCGGATATATATGTGATGATTTAAGACCATGGAATTGTTGTAAATAGTCCAGATATCTACTGCCACATGTTCCACCCCATGACTGTATATAACTTCTTATGTACTGCAAATAGAAAGCCTCAACTAACATCAATCTGTACCGCGTAAGAATCTAATAAAGTATAGCAACTGTACAGATAGAAGGAATGGAGACTAACAGGATAAAATTAAGGTTAAAACTAATCAGGCTTAGGTGAGAGTAGAAGTAAGACCTAGGAAGTAGGCTTAGAAGAGAACACACTATTAATAAATTTACAGTCAATTTTATGAATCGCGGAAATCATAAAAGTCGAGTTTAACGGCCAGTATTTCCTGGGCAAGGCCGGGTATATCTTCCGTCAAAGGCCTCAGCAAAGACCAATTAGAAGACAATACCTAAGTAGGTCAACCAATAGCCAACGGCCATGTGACATATTCCTACCAATTAGGAAAGAATCACCTAAATAGGTCAACCAATAGAAAACAGTCATGTGACAGCTTCCTACCAATTAGAAAGAAGAAAGGTCTTGGTGTTAAATCGAGAACCTAGGTTAGGCAGTCTGCGCTTGGATCCCAACGGTAACACTTGCTCTAAAGATCTCTCTCTCCCCTCATCCCATTCCTTCTTGACGTCAGACGCTTCATAGTGGAATCTCTGTTTGTTTATTTCACCTTTGGCCCAGCTGTGTCGCCTTCCACCACGACTGCACGGTAGAGTTGACATCGAGGGTCGTCTAGCATCAGGTAACACTGGTCCCAGAGGTCCCAAGATATCACAGACTCCCCCGTCCGAAGAGTCGACAGGATAGTGGACGCCAAAGTACAAGTAAGCAAATAGACCACTGTCTGTACAGAAAGATGGAACAGGGAAGAGAGGAGGATCCAAAGGAACCAATGGAGTCCGATCCCGACTCCGAAAGTGGCGAAAACACCACTTTTCCAAAGAAAGAAACCACCCTCGGTAGGACGCAGGAAGTTCCCCCCAACCACAGGACGTCACGCCCCCTCCGCCGGTGTCAGATGTCCTGGGGAGTTTAGCCAGGACGATATATCAGCTCTCCTCGGCTATCGCGGGATGTGGAGCTACCGCGTTACGATGGTTCGTACGAGGCGCAGAGCTTCTTCGACAACTACGACGCCCAAGCTGATCTGGCCCAACTACAATACTCTACAAGACTGAGAAAGCCAGCAAACCTCCTGCAAGCACCCCTCCGAGTTACCAACACGCGAGCGTATGTTACTGCTCCCCCTACCATCTCTAAACCACGAGCCCAGCGCAAGCAGTGAACACTTAACTGTCCCAAGGAACCTCCAACCATGGCACAAGACCAGGACTGTTCTGACATACAAGACAGCACAACAGTAGGTTCCTCCTTCTATAATTTTTGTTGAACAATTGCTCGTTCGAGCGGAACTGTCCAATAATGTAAACCTACCTCTACTACTTGATACAGGAGCATCTATCGCTATAATTAGGCAGAATACTTTTAAAATAATAGAAACCAGTTTGTAAAAGAAAAATACCTGTCCATCCATTCAACTTAACTATTAACGCCATAACTAACAATATTTTCACCATAGATTATATCTTTTTGATCTTAAAAATAAGTAACATAACGCGGAATCTAAAATTCCATATCATCGATACACCCTTGCCTTTTGGCATTTTATTCCTTAATTTCATAAAACGATTTCTACTAATTATAAACTGTTCTCAGCTACTCCTGTATCAAGATAATGTATCCCTACCAACTACCTTATACAAATTCACCTCGTGCAAGCAACACGTGTCCCATGGACAGGTTAATACAACTGTCCCATTTACTAAATTTTCCCCTCCTGGAACGGGTTGCTCACACGTGGTGAACTCCAACACTATTATTTAACCTCATTATAATGTTCCTAATCCCATTTTCAACGCCCCTATGTCCTTTTCTTTCATATCTTTGGACAGAAGTAACCTAAGTCACAGCCTTCCAAAACTATTCCAATCGTTAAAGTCCAACATAGCTACACTCCCTCGTACCTTCCTTTTACACGCATAGTTAAATATCGACAAATCACTCTCAACAAAATAAACAACACCCTCTCACATCACCTTTTCCAATTGACAACACATTTTTAGTGCGCGACTTCACACCCAAATCCAATTTCGAGCCACACAAGCTCCATAAAATCGCCCCACTAAACACAAAAAAATATTTTTTTCACATTAAACGTGCCATATCCACTAATAATATAAAAATTCTCGATATGTTCGTACAACCAGCACCCATGACTTTAGTAAATTTGTTATTCTTAGTAAAACAGGTTAGATTTTGTACAAAACAAAGACTTCACGTGACACCTTTTCATGTACAATTTTTTCGCTTCGTGTCACAGCGCCACACCACAAAACTCTTTAACTTTTCAGGCCAAAGACGCCTTCATCACGCCTGTGACACATTTAACCACACATTGTTCACGTCGATAGTCGCAATTTCATTCAATTCTAACCCGATATCAATGAATAACATTTTTTACTAAGTCCGCAAAACCTCGAAACACAACAACCAGTCGATTTAATATCAACAGATACAATATCCGGATTTTCGAAATACAAACACAAATCGAACAAATGCTTGAACACACAGGATAATTACAACTTCTGTATCTCCCTATGTCAGTCCCATAACGCTTGTCATCAAACGTGACAAATCAAAACGCTTTTGTAATTACAATTATAGAAATAATATCACCGAACGTAGTTTGAATTAACAGACCCAATCGATCCCTAAATAAAAAAGATGTCACTAATTCATGGCCATCAGAAAACCAGGCGTTTCCAAAGGTGGGAGACAACCACCAAGCAAGCAGCCTCGCAAAGGGCCCTGACCTAAATCCGGAATCGCATTAAAAATAGCTTCGCTCTCCCCTCTTCCGCTGGAGATGGACAAACAAACACCCGACATCTTGTTACGACCCGTCGCCACCCCGTGTTCTCTAATGAACGTTCACCAGCTATGAAATCAAATATTAGTGCGTGCCTTTTACTATATATCGTTCTAATCCCTAACCCATTATTCTACTCCGATATCCCGTTTAGCTACTAATAACTTGCTTAACACGTTATTTTACATTTACTAATAAATTGTCCACTAACAGAATAAATGCCGCTTTAGGAAGAATCACGTTTTCACCTAAACGTGGCGCAGGGAACAAAAAATCGACAACATTAGGACTCAGTGAGTTTCACAGTTAGAAACAATGTGATCCACGAGTCGCGTCAAACATAAAACAAATTCGATAAGTTAGATCAACTCATGCCAACAAGACCAAAAATATCGCGATCGAGGACAATTTAAAGCTCTCTCCACCCATCCTAAAAAAACAGGAACATTCATTTGGCCTACAACTTTCCATTCTTTCACGATATATAATTTCTATGTATAATCTTACTTGCTCTTCTTTCTCGATGAACATTTTTTTTTAAATTTTCATTTTAATATCTTGTATATAATCATTATATAGCTCTTATAATTGTTTTTTACGTCAACCAATCAGTTTAGATTATTGTCATTTTATTTTATTTTTCTTTACCAAAACTTATTTACTTTTGCTTTATGACTCTATTCCATAATCAAATTTATATTTTATCTTTCATATCTAATAATCTCAAGTTTATATTTTTTGTTTATATCTCACTAATTTGCATTTATCATTTTATATTTTCTCTCACTTTATAAATTAGATGTTATTTACATTGTTTCATCTTCCGCTACCATGTCAATGCTATCGAGTATATTACTGCTCATTTTTTTTTTCATTTAATATTTTCACTTTCTATTACCCCTTATATACTGCTGTAGTGTGTTAATCTTTGTATCATATCATCACTATTTTTACTTTTTTTAAAAGATTACTTTGCATTTAACTTCGCAATTCTATTTTCGATTTTTCAAATCCTTTAACGCTATATGCAAAGCCTTAATTTCGCAATTTCATATCTCAATGATATATTCTTTTATAATCAAACTAAAAATCATGATCTAAAAACAGGGCAATCTTCAATAACCTCTTAATCAACCACTTTAAAGGTTACTTCTTAATAAATACTAACATTCCTTTTACGCAGGAACTTTTAACTCCTTCGCAGGCTAGACTTGACCTACTTTGATTTCGTAATTAACAATATTGTCACACCGTCCCCCAGATTTACCTATCCCAACTTCTGGCTTGGATACGTGCAAATTGTATTTTTTTTATATATTCCAGGGTACTCTCATGCCACACGCTGGCACATCTTTTTTTTATTTTACTCTTTTTCTCGCTAAGCCCCTGACGACTCCAATTAAAACTTTGATTTCTGGTCACTGATCTTCGCCCTCATTTATCCTGCATGCGTACGTCTTAACGACTAATTACTAAAACCCATAACAATCACCCTTATCTTACTTTTCGATTGTGGTACTGTAACTTTATTAGGTCCTTAAATTTACGTGTGAAACATGGCCTAGGTTCTCCGCGCCGTGCACATTAAATGGTTTGGGACTTGAGTCAAAGTTACATTGCCTCAACCAAGTAATAACTAACCCCTCAACCCTTTCTAACGCCCATCACGAAGAGATCATGATTTTCCCATCCAATCGTTTTTATTTTCACCTATAATCATTATATGTTCTCTATTAAATATTTTATTCATATTTTTATTTTTACTTGTATGTTTAGTATTAGTTGTTTATGCTTTATTATCTCTTATGGATATACAGAAATCAACCCCATGTTATATACCAACTCATTTCAATTAATTTTTAAAAAATTACTTCCTTAATAACAGTCTTCCTATTCCGCTCTCTTAAATCCCTCCATATGAACCCTCTCACATCCGGGGCCATCTGTGATGATTTAAGACCATGGAATTGTTGTAAATAGTCCAGATATCTACTATCACATGTTCCACCCCATGACTGTATATAACTTCTTATGTACTGCAAATAGAAAGCCTCAACTAACATCAATCTGTACCGCGTAAGAATCTAATAAAGTATAGCAACTGTACAGATAGAAGGAATGGAGACTAACAGGATAAAATTAAGGTTAAAACTAATCAGGCTTAGGTGAGAGTAGAGGTAAGACCTAGTAAGTAGCCCTAGAAGAGAACACACTATTAATAAATTTACAGTCAATTTTATGATTCGCGGAAATCATAAAAGTCGAGTTTAACGGCCAGTATTTCCTGGGCAAGGCCGGGTATATCTTCCGTCAAAGGCCTCAGCAAAGACCAATTAGAAGACAATACCTAAGTAGGTCAACCAATAGCCAACGGCCATGTGACATATTCCTACCAATTAGGAAAGAATCACCTAAATAGGTCAACCAATAGAAAACGGTCATTTGACAGCTTCCTACCAATTAGAAAGAAGAAAGGTCTTGGTGTTAAATCGAGAACCTAGGTTAGGCAGTCTGCGCTTGGATCCCAACGGTAACACTTGCTCTAAAGGTCTCTCTCTCCCCTCATCCCATTCCTTCTTGACGTCAGACGCTTCATAGTGGAATCTCTGTTTGTTTATTTCACCTTTGGCCCAGCTGTGTCGCCTTCCACCACGACTGCACGGTAGAGTTGACATCGAGGGTCGTCTAGCATCAGGTAACACTGGTCCCAGAGGTCCAAAGATATCACATATATATATAAATATATATTACTAGAATTAGAATGTACTAATCCACCTTATATAACTCATTGACAAAACTTAAGGAAGTGGAAAGTCTTTGATATCGCCGTCGTCTGTTTTTTTTTTTTTTTAAAGGAAACAGAGGAATTTGTATGCACACGTGGTTATCTCGCGTGTTTCCAATAAAGGTCATTGTGTATCAAATATTTTTCGGAGGTATTTTCTGAATCCATGCTAACAATTACAAATTATTTACGTGTTTTATCCATGAGTGTAAATAATGCCTACATTTTGCACACAATTATTTTACAATTAATACTTATATCTGCCATCTAAAAAGCACATGTGCTTGTGGTCAGGAGATGCATTCTTTATTTTTAATATCAACACCTGACCCACTTATCATTTATTTTTTTCTATTGTTTTTCATGTGATAAGCGTCTTTACGCAAATTTGGCCTAAAATACCCATTTCTTGATTTTTCGGGAAGCCATTTGACTAAAAATCTTTTTGGTCGCAGTGGTTACAGCCTTCTCCACGCTGACGAGCGCCAACAGCGCGAAACGCGTTCCTGGATAGTTTTTCTTGATTTATCAAGAAATTGGGTTGGCCAAATATCACGGAGCAAGCTAAATAAACGTTTAGTTTATTTTTGCTCCACTAGATGGCGCTCTGCCATCTAAAAAGCACATGTGCTCGTGGTCAGGAGATGCCTTCTTTATTTTAAATATCAACACCTGACCCACTTATCTTTTATTTTTTTCTATTGATTTTCATATACATATTTATGAATATGAACAGGCTAAATAAATGTTTAGTTGATTTCTGTTCCACCAGATGGCGCTCTGCCTTCTGTAAAGCACATGTGCTCCTGGTCAGGATATGCCATTTTTAATATATATATATAATAGCCAGAAATATCGGAAAATATATCGGGGTGTGTGATAGTTTATTTTATAAAGATAATTTTTGATATAAGTTAAATTAAACAATCATCCGAAAATGTTTTAAAATTTCCATCATGTTGTTGAATCAGAGTTATTCAGGGCACCTAGAGATATGAGGGGTGCCGCACCACGGGCATGCTGACGGAATACTACAAGTCCCCACTTTAGAAACTTGCTACCATCTGATAGGTATGTGGCCAGAACCAGTTCAAGTGAACAAACTACTAAGTATTGCTTATACTTTGGTAGAACTTTCCGATTTATGTGTTCATTCATTGAAAGTGTAAAATCTAATAATTTTTATACGTTTTTTTTCCGATGAATTGTATTCAATTAAGTTCAAATCCACAATTAATTGATATTTAGTATTTGTAAACTCTCGGCCCACGAACACAGTGGAATAACTTTAATGGTCCAACGATCCTTGTACAAGTCTACTAGGGAGTGCAAGGGACCAAACGACCCCCAAACATATTGAAAGTTTGGAGTTAAACCTTCATGTGTAGACATATAGGATGTCCTCGCTATAAGCAGATACAAATCTCTATTTCATATTTCCGCGTTAATGTGTGCTTATATGTACTTAAAATCATAATGGATATTGCACTCTCTAAAGTAATAGTTCATAGACTTAAAATACACAACAATAATGAAAACAAAAGTATTATTTACTTATTGTCAAATAGCATGCTTCCATTAACATGTTAGAGTCATATTGTCTATAATTTCTTATATACGATTAGCAAAATATTACTTTTCAATAAAATAGAAGATGGAAACAATATTCTAAACTATATAATTGCGACATTATCTACTCTATAAATGAGTTTAAAACAAGGCGTAATATTTCAGAAAAACGCATCCTCTGATCGTGAAACAGAAAGTTTATAATGGAATTATTGCTGCAGAATACTGGCCTCAAATATTCCGTTTAGATAAATCAAGAAAGGACAGGAAAGTCTCTAGGACCAGCCCTTTTGTTCGTTGAAGTAACGCATGCTTACACCACTCTGTCCAACAGCCTGAAGCATGTAAGTGGTTGTCTTTTTATTTATCAAGGAAGAATGGTTGGCCAATATTCCAGGATATAAAATTTTAATGAATAGTGGATATTTATTCCTAGAGATGGCGCACGCCATCAATAGCGTTCAGGTTTGCAATCAGAAATTTCTTTTTTCCAAATGTTATCTCCTAACCCAGTGGTCGACAACCTGCGACTCGTGAGCCACATGCGGCTCTTGGATGTGAAGCTGCGTGTATTACTCGCATAAATAAAAACCTTTATACGTGCTATTTATTTTTAACACGAAAATATTTGTGGCTATTTGAAACTTTGAAATTTTGTAGATTGTAATTTTTGACTCTTCCGACTCGAAAGGTTGCCGACCCCTGACCTAATACCGTACAACCTCACTTTTATACCATTTCTTTCCTACAGGGGGTAATGTGCTTTTTTTTTTAAATAGTAGGATGGTAATGGCGTCCTGCCGGTACTCACGATTAACTCAATTCATTTTTCGCAATTACCTTCTATATATACAATAAGACGTTTCAATATTAAGCTGGATTTCAGTTTATAATTAACGTTTTAACTAATTAGTTGTTAATGCATATATTGAAGCGGCACTCTCTGCTTCTCATAAATATTTTAGAGAATTTTATTTGCTCCTTTATTTTAAAATGAGGATAATTTCGAATTCTAAGAAAATAGCTTGGAAATACATTAGTTAAATATATTAGAAATAATAAATGAATACTATCTTTTGTATATATTTTTGAATCTCAGCGTAACTACTCGTCTTTCCTCAATACAATGATTCGAATTCTTGTTTCTCTCCAGAACAGCATGCCAAATGAAGACACACCCTCAGTTACAATACAAAGCATTATTTGGGAGTGGAACTGAACATTAAGATGGCTAAGATCAACCTGACGATAGGTTCTGATAGGTGGCACCTGGAGAGATCCGTTCCAGGAGCTTGAGTTATCTAATGTTACTGATGTATATATATAATATGATGCATTAACGCGCCATCTGTTATCAAAATTCGAAACTATTTTAAAGGCGTAAGATTTTTTTTTGAAATTAAATAATTTCTACTGCCCTTACTGCAATGTAAAAATTAATGGGGCATATCCTGAGCAAGCTCACATGAAGATTTCTAGATAGAAGAGCGCCATCTAGTGGAGAATAAATAAACTAAACGTTCATTTAATTTGCTCCGTGATATTTGGCCAACCCAATTTCTTGATAAATCAAGAAAAGTCAACCACGAACGCTTTTCGGGCTATTGGCCTTCGTCAGCGCGGTGCAAATTTTACCTCTACGACCAAAATTTGGATCTAGAGGCTTCCTGAGAAATAAATAAATAAGTATTTAAGGCCAAGTAAATACGCTTCTTATGTGAAAAAGCAATAATTTTTTATATCTTTCATTTTTTATTGTTTTTTCACACATATATATATTCAATATTAAGCTGGATTTCAGTTTATAATTAACGTTTTAACTAATTAGTTGTTAATGCATATATTGAGACGGCACTCTCTGCTTCTCATAAATATTTTATGAGAGTTATCATAAACAATAAAAAAAAAGATAAGTGGGTCAGGTGTTGATATTAAAAATAAATAAGGCATTTCCTGACCACGAGCACATGTGCTTTTTAGAAGGCAGAGCGCCATTTAGTGTAGTAAAAATAAACTGAACGTTTATTCAACTTGCTCCGTGATATTTGGCCAACCCAATTTCTTGATAAATCAAAAAAAGCCATCCACGAAAGCGTTTCGCGCTGTTGGCGCTCGTCAGCATGGAGTAGGCTGTACCACTGCGACCAGAAAGATATTTTGGTCCCAGAGGCTTCTTGAGAAATCAAGAAATGGGTATTTTAGGCCAAATTTTAGTAAAAATGCTTGTTACCGTAAATTCAACACCCTGAATGAAGCATCCAAATAACATGAAATTTACAACATGCATTAGCGGAGGTGAGATATGCAAATGATTAGAAATTCAGCGAAGACACACATCACGCGCGCCTGTGGCTCCACTCAAAGCATTATTTAAGGCTTGAAGACTTCAACGATTTCAAGTTCAGAAATTGTGTTTTTCTTGTATTTTTTTTTCAAAAAAAAAAAAACAAAAAAAAAAAAACGATCAATAATGCCTCGTAAAAAAAGCGATCATCTTTTGATCAAGTATCCGAGTTCGACAGAGGAAGGATAGTGGCCTATTGAGAATGTTGATTATCTTTCAGGGAAATCGGTAGTTGTGTTGGACGAAACTAAACAACTGTAATCCGTATGTGATCGTTGGATGCAAGAAGGTACGACCGAAAGACGTGTTCGATCGCACCCACCTCAGTGCACAACTTCATGTGCTGACAGGCAAAATATGCGCATGGCAGTGACAGATTGCTCAGTCACACAACGAACCATAGCACAGCACATTCAGTCTGTAACCCATCATTCAGTGTCTGAGCGTACCATTCGACGCCGTTTACAGCAGAGTAATCTGTCAGCAAGACGTCCATTGCTTCGTCTACCCATGACGTAGAACCACAGATGTCTCCGACGTCAATGGTGCGATGAAAGAAGGATTTGGGCGGCAAAATGGAATGAAATTGTCTTTACCGACGAGTCACGCTTCTGTCTGCAACACCACGATGGTTAGATTCGAGTTTGGAGACACCGTGGAGAGATGAAGCTGAACAGCTGCGTTATGCACCGCCACACTGGTCCTTCACCCGGTATTATGGTATGGGGCGGTATTGGATATCACTCTCGCACTCCTCTAGTACGCATTGCCGGTACTTTAAACAGCCAACTCTACATCTCCGAGGTGTTGGAGCCAGTTGTCCTTCCTTACCTTCAGGGCTTACCCACAGACATATTTGACAGAATAATGCGCGACTATACATGGCACGCATTGTCCAAAGGTTCTTCGTCAATCGCCAGATTGAAATACTTCCCTGGCCGGCTCGCTCTCCGGATCTTTCGCCGATAGAAAACATGTGGTCCATGGTTGCTTAACGATTGACTCAGATTATATCCCCAGCTGCCACATCAGATCAACTTTGGCAACGCGTGGAAGCTGCTTCGTCTGCTGTACCCCAAGAACACATCCAAAGTCCCTTTGAACAATGCCGAGGCGTGTGGCAGCGGTGATCTCAATGGCGGCTACTCTGGCTACTGATTATGGCAGGAACCACACTTCGCAGAAGTCTATAAATTTAATCATTTGATACTTGGTCAACATGATATCTACAAAATAAATTTTGTTGTGATATCTCTTGTCTTTCTTGGTTTTGCAATTTGTGTGGCCAGCGGTGTAGTTTCATTAAAATATTCAATGCGCTTTTGTGAAGTAATTAATTAAATAGGCGAATTAATTTTATAAGAATATATATCCATTTACAGCGCCTACGCAAAATTCTATTCATAGAGATTTATTCTTTTCACCTACGTATCAGGCGACTTTCCATTTTATCAGCCCACGTATTTATGTTAATGTGAGCTATTAATATTATTAAAGCTTTTTATTCCTATTTTATTATTTTCCTGAATGAATCTAAAGATAATTTACACATTAATACGAGTTAAAAGAGCAGTTTTTGGCCAAATTTTATTATAATTATTGCAATATGTTGAATGAATTGATTACTTGTTATTTTTCAAACAAGTTATGTAATTTTAAAAATAAGGGACACTCAAGTCTCCTAAAAATACATAGTGTGATCGATAATTTCCAGGAATGCTAAACATTTAAAGAAATACAAAAGTATAATGAGGTTTTATTTAAATTTATGAAAATAATCACCGTCACTATCTATACACTTGTTCCATATTTTTTTTCCAGATATCAAAACACCTTGAATAATTTTCATCTTTCAGGGTTTTCAAAATATTCTTCGTATTTTCCCATTATTTCAGGTATTGAGTCAAATCGACATCCTTTTAAGACTTTTTCAATTTAAGTGTAGAGGAAAAAGTCGTTGGGAGTAAGTCAGGAGAATAGGGTGGCTAGAGAGGGTAGTAAATCAATTCCGTATTTAGCCAAATAGAGTTGTACAGTGAAGGCCGTATGTGGCCGTGCGTTGTGATGATGCAAGAAAAAGTGATAAGAAGACACTTAAGCTTCGATTTGATCATCCTTGCTTTCTTGAATCTTGGTTCTCCAGGCTCTAGCCACCGGCTTGATTGCCTCTTAGTCTCGGGGTCAAATCCGTACACCCATGTTTCATCTCCCGTGATAACAATTTTGAGCCAATGGGGATCAGAATTGAAAATTTCGACCATGTTTTTGCACGTTTCTTTGCGATGCTCTTTGTGCTTATTCGTTAAGAGATGTGGGACAAATTCAGCCGGGGATCGTTTAAGATGCAGATCATTCTTTATGATGGTTTGGCCTGTTCCAAAAAAGAAATACAAGTCTTCTGATAGCTCTCTGGGAGTTATTCTTGGGTTTTCTTTGATCGATGACTTGATTTTGAGTGCATTTCCGGGGTCTCTTATCGATAAAGGTCTGCCAGTGTGTAGATGATCCTTGACGTTTGTTTGACCAGCTTTAAATCGTGCAAACCATTCAAATGTCCTCGATTGTGATAGGGCATCTTACTTAAAAGCCTACTTCAACATTTGAAATAATTCGGAAGCTGTTTTCCATAATTTAAAGCAAAACTCTATGCAGACCCGCTGTTTTCAATAGAATCCATACTAAAGTTAGAAAATGTTCTGGTATACTCAGGCTTTTAAACTATAAAAAACGTGAGCGCGTGCGTCTGTTTGATCAATTTTTTTTTCTACGTGTTGATAAATGTTTTACCTATAAGGTCTTTATAAAATTATTTCATTATTTTGAATATTTTATGTGATCAATCTTATTCCTAGAAATTATTGAGCATACGTTGTAGTATAATACTTTTAAAATATATTTTTAATGGGATGTAAATTAAGCATACATATGTACCAAAAGAGTCACCTATCTCTATGAACATTAAAACATCACTGTAATAAACGTAATGACGGTGATAAATAATGTGCCACAACAGCAATTTCGGAAATTTTACACAAAAGTCATCCAGTATACCGTGGTTTCGAGCTATGGCCTTAATCAGTACTGGTGAGGATTCAATTTCATAACATCCTACGAGAGGAGTATGAAACCGTATGGAGTATGAAATTTGTCGAAATTTGAGTTCCATTTATACATGAATTCTACCCTTCGGAAACCATATGTAGTACATATATCTATATCGATTCAAAGTCTCAAGTGTAACTGGTGTCAGTCAACACCATGATTCCATTCGTTTCATGCCTGGGAACTCACTTCACTCTTGGGTGGATATACGGGACTATCCCACTCACTCCGACGTCGACAACTGACCCTTCACATTTCTTGTCATTTTATCCATTCTCCTGTAACTTTTTGTTTTGTTTAAAAGACTTAAATATACACATTCATACACACATCTATATTTACAATATTAAAATAATATCAAATGTCATCTCTGAAACGAGCGTTATGAAATTCCATAATTATTTGTTTTTATTTTGAATGGATAGAAAAGTATCATTTCAAGTATCTTAATCTACTAAGAGATTTCAGGCGTTTTGAATTTTAATGAAGAGCTCATCAAGCTTTTGAAAAGCTCATTGGGTTTTAGAAATTTATTTATATATAGTAAAAGAATGTTTGTGCCGAGTACCTATTGTCGATCTGACTTAAGTTTTTCTGTTGTTTAGAAGTGACAAATTCATTTAAATGAAAAGAAGATTGATTCTTATTTTTTTCAGTTCGCAAGGCAAATTGATTCTTAACTTCCATGATGATAGTATCGAGATTCTGATAGATTGGATGTAAGAGATGATGTGGGCGACAATAGGATGAATGCCCCCTCCCATTAATGACAATGAAGACTAATGTCGCCATTCTCCCCGAGGAGATCAACAAGACGCCTTCTATCCCCACGTGGCTGCCTTTCCTTCCTACACATCTATCTCTTCAGATATTAGCTGACTTGATGTCTGTTTTTTACGCTATTTTTTACAACGTTAGCTTATACATGCCTACATTTTAGCATTGAGCGTTAATATATATAGCTAATTTCATATGAAACCGTAATAATTAAATACAAATTGCAATAATATAGCAATTGTTCGGAGAGTTGATGCCAGCAAAGGTATATGATAAATGGTTGTTCTTGTTATCAGCATAAACTCTAACGTTTCGAACTGCACCATTTTAAATTATACGCTCCTTTTAATCGCATATACTCTACATAACAGTTTTTGTTGTGTATGTGATTTCAAATATATACAAAAATAAAAATATATATATACTCATTCTGGAAGAATGAAAATTCAGAATATTGGAAGGCAAGCATGAGATAAAACATTGAACCAGAATTATTATTTGTTTTCGCAATGGTTTAAAGCTTTCTTCAAATTAAATTCGAATAGCAAATAGGACATTATTAATCATTATTATCAAGTAGACCATCCTACTTTAAAATACTGCCACTTCAAGATATCTCTGAATCGGCTGCAGACACTAAAGCTTTATCAACCTTCAAGACAATTGCACTTCTTGCTTCCTTGGCATTATTGAGGTATTTTTAAATTACATCAAATATTATACAAGAATTATTATAAATAGGTTTTAGAAAATTGTTGTTGTTATAAACGCAATATATGAAGTTGTTACTACATGGAAAACACTCGGAATGATCAACGTCAGAGTGATTGAGAAAATTCAACCTTATTTAAATGGATATAGAGAGAGAGTCAAATAATAGATAAATATGCTATAGAGAAAAATGTGCAATTAGTAACCTGTTCACCGAATAATAAATACTGTGTTACATAGACCCCTGAGAGCTTTGACCCACGGCTTGTTGCTTCTAACATGGATTTAATGTGTTCCATCTTGAGAAATGTGATGTAAATGGACTTAGAGTTACGCAGACGTATAAACATAATTAAATTGTGTATATATTTATTTATTGGGTTTTGACTAGGACTAGAGTAAACACATTTTGTCGAGATATATGTAAATTTTGATTGCTTAATTTTTGGATTAAATTTGTTTTGTTAAATTGCTTTTATATATATATGTATGTATATATATGTTTGTCGGCTATGCACGTCTTTAATACGCAAATATTCTGGCTGAAACTTTAACAGGACAAAGAGTAAACTCTGTGTGTGTGTGCGTGGAAGAGGTTTTTAATCACATTTTCAAACTTGAAAATAGAAATTAACCAGGTACTGGGCAAAATTACTTATTATTTTGTTATGAAATTATAATTACAATATTGGTGCATAGTATTTGATTGTCAGAAACAAAATTCTTACGGAAAATATTCACTGAATCAGACCACAGGCGAAGCCAGGCCATCATTTTTAGAAGGCAGGAACAAGATTCAAACAGCAAAACATTCACTCGAGGAATTGATGAAGGCCGAAGCCAGGTAATCTATATATATAAAACAAAAATTCAACAGCAACTTTCTGACTCTTTTTAATTAAAATTATAAATAACTTATTAAGATAAAGGATATACAAAACCAATTCAAATTAAACCAATATTGAATTCTCGTATTTTGTGATAAAAATAGGATAGACATAAATGAGAGGTATCTGACCCTGGAATTTGATAATTGCAAATATCTCGGATTAATTTGCTTATTTTGAAGTAAGAAAATGTGATGTCTTAATATTGCTTCCTCATGATTGGCAATTATGCCAATAGTGTGAAAGTGCGGGTGTGTGTGTGTGAGAGTATATATTTTTTACTTTACTAAAAGTGAATATTATGAATTCGCTTATCTCACACAAGAGATAATTTTTTACATAATTTTTATATATTATCACAATTTATGTAAAATTTACTATTTCATCATTATTACAACTTGCTCACTCGCGATGCTACTATTCAATTTTTGGACTAATTTTCATAAATATCAAATTTTAACTGAAATAGAACCATTTGATTGAATTAGGATTAAATAACAGAATAAACTGGGGCTGGTGGCGTCCAGGTTTTATCCGAATGAAATTTTCTTTTACCATATAATAAAAAAACAATAAATAAAATTTGAAATTAAAGACAAAATGATCATGATAATAACAATATGTAATATTAACAAAATCAATTGGAATTATCATGACCAATAATTAAAACCATATGTGCAAATAAAAAGTGTGAAATAAGTGTAAAACTATATCAGGCCTCCAGGAAAAAGTATATTTCCCAAGACATATTTATTCTCTAGCTTTCGGGCACGAACGCCGTTCTACAGGAGAAAACCTGGTATAATAATTCGCCAGTAGAACACGAGTTAAATATAATCGGATAATATTTTACATAATTTTAGAGAAACTCTGTAGATATAAAAATGTTTTCATATTAACTATTATACAATGAAGACCAAAATATAAAAATATATATCTAATGAGAAGACAAATAAATACAGGCCTCTAGAGCATTACTAAGGAAGCAAGGAATACATATTAAGCTGTAGTTATCATTAGGCGATTATATAAATTTACGGAATGTCTATTCTTCTGTTAATACTATTGTGCTTTCTTGATATTATGTATTCTATGATGGGTGTCTTTTGTTTATTGGGGATGTTGGAGTAATGGGTTCTTGATTCTGATAGTGCCAAGGAATAACCTGTGTTAGTTTTTTTATTATTATTTTAAATATAACTCTGTGTATATATGTTTGTATTATATTTGACCAGGAGTGCCTGGTAACGTGTGTGAATTTATTGTATATATATATGGTGGTTGGAAATAAAATAAGAGTTGAGCTTTTGTGAGACTAGTGCTTTTACGTAGTTAGAATTTGGAAAGCCCGCTACATTTTAGGAGAACAATTTTGCGCTGACTATGCCTCTAGACTAAAGAGTGAACAGAAGAAAACCAGCGAAAAGAAGTTAGCGAACATTTTTGGTCCCTCGAGCCGGATGGATAAAAGGATGATCGGATGTACAGATGTACTGACTGATTCAAATGATTACAAGATTTAGAAAAATTCACTCTTGATTAGAAGATAAAAGTTTGAAAATCGAAAATTCAATTTGTTGATACTAATATAATCAAGAAAAAAGGCCAATGCAAATTTGGCAAGATTATAACAAAGAAGAATTTATGTAAAAAAGGCTTTAAGAAAGTTTTGCAAATTAACTTCATAAGATAAAAACGAGGTATAGCGCGTTAAGTAATAAGTTAAATTAAGAACATCAGCAAGTCTAGAAAATGAAGCGGGCAATAAAAAGTAGAGCCGTTCAAAGAACGATTATTTCCTAGATGATTAAAAAAGTAGAAGAGGAGTTGGATGAAGAAACGCCTTCTGAAAATATAATAAGAATAAACTCCTCGAAAAGAACAAGGCAAATCTTCAAGATGAAGATAAGTTGATCTGGGATTTGATGCTAGAAGATGAGGAGAATGTTGACAAGGTACTAGAGGAGGAGAAGGATACAGTGATCCATTATGATGAGAAGTGGATAAATCTTGAAATGAAAAATAAATCATTTTCTCAACTCTCTGATGAAAAATACGGATGCCCTCCATGATACTAGTTCGGAAAAAGGCTCGCTGCCTGGAAAAAGAGTTTGCCGATTGCCCAAATTGGAATTAAAGATCTATGATGGAAGCAGTCTAGAATGGCTGTGGGCTGCTGGTGGGCTCAATTTAATAAGATCCACGAAGATACTGATATGTCGGCTGTGGACAAATTCCAATATTTGGTGCAATCCATGAAGGAAAATACAAGAGCCTCAAGGCTGGTGAAAAGTTATCCCATCACCGCAGACAACTACCCAAAGGTCATTGCGGCGTTGAAAGACCGCTTTGGAGATAGAGTAATTCTCACCGAGGTATATGTGAGACAACTATTAGGATTAGTAATGAATAACGCCCGGAGAAAGACCATAAAGATTGAAAACCTCTATGACAAGTTGGAGTCCTACTTACGATCTTTGGAATCCCTGGGGATCACTCCAGAACAGAATGCGGCGTTTTTGTACCCGCTCGTTGAGTCAATTCTGCCGGAGGATTTAATCACGGTGTGGCAGCGTAGTGCCCTTTCGGGATATAATGATGAAAGTGAAGATACACCTCAATCTATTGATAGGCGGCTCAGCTTGTTGTTAAAGTTTTTAAGGCAAGAGGTGAAGGGGAAGAGCGTCTGGCCTATGTAAGAGCTGGATTTGGGGAATCCTCGAATTCCAAAGGTACAAGGCCCAATACCACGAGGCTACATGTGGCTGAAGTCAACAAGCCAAGAGAAAGAAACATGAAGGCATGTCTATTCTGTCGTAGCAACCACTTGTTGAAGAATTGTCAGAAGTGGTTGGCCATGTCTGTTCAGAAGAGAAGAAAGGTATTGATGAGGCATAAGGCTTGCTTCAAATGTTTCCGAGTAGGTCATCATGAGTGTCAATGCTGGAGAGATGTAGAATGCAATATATGCAAGAAATCGCACAATACCTTGCTGCATCTCGGGGAGCAGTTGGTGTCAAATCAAGGACCATCGAGCAGTAAGGATAACATCCACACGAAGACTGATTCCACTGCAGAAAAGCCTGATGTATCATTCGCTGGCATGCATGTTAAAACAGCGGTGCCAACGGCGCTTCTAGCCACGGCTTTAGTGCGGTTGGTGAACCACCTGAATGAAGAAATAGTGGTGAGAGCCTTGCTGGATCAGGGTTCGCAGTCTTCTTTTATACATAGGGACGTGCTTCAAGGTTTGAATATCCCGGTCTCCAAAGTGAACGCTCAGATCTATGGAATCAATGCTACTAAGGGAGAGGAAGTTAAGGAGCTTGCCCATTTTGTCATCAAGCCTCTAGAAAATCAGGACTGGGAGTTGCCATTGCAGGCTTTGGTAGTGAATAAAATGACAGGACTATTACCGAGTAGGGACCTTCGCCTACCAATGTCCGGGAAGTTGAGAAATGTACAACTTGCGGATCCCTAGTTTATGAAGAGTGGGAGAATTGATCTAATTCTGGGAGCTGATGTATACGGTTTGCTCTTGCTACCTGAAATCCGAAGAGATGACAAGACCCAGTTGTGTGCACAAAACACGAAGTTAGGATGGATTACTTCAGGAAGATTGTCGGGAAGCGATATCGGCAATACGCAAGTATTTACTACCCGTGTACAGTATGAAGATAATTTAGAAACTATCTTTAAAAGGTTCTGGGAGGTTGAAGAGGTTCGGGTTACCAACAAAATAACTCCACAAGATGTGTTTTGTGAAAACCTGTACAAAAGTAGTGTTCGACGTGACACCAATGGAAGATATATAGTTCCTTTGCCCTTTGATCCACGGGTTGGGATGCAGAATTACTTCGGAGATTCCCTGGACTTGTGTGTCAGACGGCAGATGGCCCTGGAAAGGCGCCTAGCTCTAAATGATCAGCTGGGAAAGGATTATTGCAAGTTGATGGAGTAATATGAAAATTTGGGACATATGACCCAGCTGACTAAATTCCCAGTTGGTGATCAAGTGGGACATTGCTACCTGCCTCATCATGCCGTCATTGGAGGCCAACCTGATCAAAAGAAGTTTAGAGTGGTGTTTGACACCTCCGCAAAAACAAAGAATGGATTTTCATTCAATGATAGACTGTACACTGGCCCAAAGCTACAGGGCGATATATTCTCTGTTATAATGAATTGGCGAAAGCATAGAATAGTTATTATGGCAGACATAGAAAAAATGTATAGACAAATTTTGGTCCGTCCTAGCGATGCAGAAAGGCAGAGAATTATATGGAGGCGAAGATCGGAAGATAAATTAATGGCTTATAGACTTTATACTATTACCTATGGCACTGCTGCAGCACCCTTTTTGGCTATGAGAACCCTATTAAAATTAGTAGAGGATGAAGGGGCTAAGTATCCTAGAGCCTCTAGAGCAATCATAAAGGATACTTATGTGGATGACATTATTACCGGTGCAGATGATCTAAGAGATGGAATGGCGTTGCGTGATGAACTCATCGAGTTGCTTAGATGTGGAGGATTCACCTTGAAGAAGTGGTCGTCAAATGATCTGACGTTTTTGGGCAACATTGCGAAAGAACATTGCGCACAAAATATTACATTTGAACAATCCAAGGTTATAAGGACATTGGGTTTGGGATGGATCCAAAGTGAAGATTGTTTCTTATATGACGTTCAGTCGTTGGAAAAGATATCAGTGACTACCAAACGCGAAATGCTTTCCTTCATCGCCATATTATATGATCCCTTAGGATGGTTGGCACCTGTCCTTGTAACGGTAAAATAATGGTTCAAAGGTTGTGGATAACGGGATTACATTGGGATGAACCGATAGATGAATCATTGATTGAAACATGGAATAATTTTAGAAAGGAATGAATTTCAGAGGAATTTTGAGAATACCCCGATGTTTGGGTCTCGGAAGGAATACCCAGGGAGTACAATTGCATGGATTCGGTGATGCCTCTGAAGACGCCTATGCGGCAGCCGTTTACATAAGAATTCCCACTGATGATGGTGTCAGTGTAAGACTGTTGACATCAAAGACTAGGTTGGCTCCCATTCGGAAGATGTCAATTCCACGCTTAGAATTGTGCGCAGCTCTTTTACTGATCAGACTAATGAAATATATAATGGAAGAATTGAATAGCAAAGTGGAGAGGGCTACCTGTTGGCCCGATTCTACCATAGTCTTGAGTTGGATAAGAACAATGTCTAGAAATCTCCCTACTTTCATCGGCAATCGTGTGGCGGAGATTCAGAGTTGTCCACAAATCAGGGAGTGGCGCTATGTTCCTACAAGAGATAACCCAGAGGATATCGCCTCGCGAAGAATTCTGGGGTCCGAGCTGAAACAATCTTCCATCTGGTGAAGAGGACCTACCTGGTTATCGGCAGAATCAACCAAATGGCCCAGAATGCTTCCTGCGTTTGAGAACCAATGTCAAACTGAGCTCCTGAGTGTTTATGCCCTCAGTGAAACACCTTTCTTGGTGGCTATAGGAGAAATGAGCTCAAATTTTAATAGGTATATCCGAAAAGTGGCCTGGATATTGCGTTTTTGCCATAATTGCCGCTAGAGTGCGGAGCGATATCAGTCGCACTTAACCACAGCCGAACTGAGAAATGCTCATAGGAGAATACTTCAAGCAATTCAGTTCCAGCAGTTCAGGGAAGAAATAAGATGTTTGACCACTTTAGGATCAGTGAAGCGCACAAGCAAGATTTATGGTTTAACGCCGTTACTCGACGATCAAGGAATCCTTAGAGTCGGCGGTAGATTAAATAGGGCTCCATCTATGATATATGAACAAAAACATCCTGCGCTATTGCCTTCATCAGGAAAGGTGGCTCAGATGATTGTTCAAGCAGTTCATATGCGGATTTTGCACGGAAGTGTGCACCTGATGCTGTCCACATTAAGACAGAAGTATTGGATGCTGAGAGCAAAAGCTCAGGTGAAGAGATGCATTCGAGAGTGCGTGACATGTTGTTGATACAATCGCGTCACTCAAGGCCAGCTAATGAGCGATTTACCCAAGGAGAGATTAACACCGGGTAAACCCTTCTCAATCAGTGGTGTAGATTATGATGGACCTGTGAACCTTCGATTGTCCAAGGGTAGAGGCCGAAAGACTGAAAAAGGTTACATCTGTCTATTTGTGTGCTTTGTGACCCGAGCAGTACATCTTGAATTGGTCACAGATGCCTCCACACCCACCTTCATGTCGGCCTTTAAGCGATTTGTAGCACGAAGAGGACATTGCACTCGGCTATATAGCGATCAAGGAATAAATTTTGTGGGAGCTGCACGACAATTACGTTCATGTTTCTATCTGGCTCAAAAGCAATTAAAAGAACTATCTGCCGTGTTAGCTAATGAAGGAACTGAGTGGAAGTTCAACCCTCCAGGAGCCCCCCATTTCGGTGGTCTTTGGGAAGCTGGGGTCAAAGCTTTGAAGTATCATATGAGGCGAATCATTGGGAACAATTTGTTGACATATGAAGAACTGCTGACCGTTCTAGTTTCTTGTTTGAATCTTGTTTGAATTCGAGACCTTTGTACCCAATGAGTAATGATCAAGGGGTATTAACTCCCGCCAATTTCTTGCTAACTGAACCATCCTCTTGTGTCCCGGATGATGACCTATTATTGGTAAAGGTTGGTGTTGGTTATCTCCTAACAAGATGGCAGTTGGTTCAGAGGGTCTTGCAACATCTGTGTAAAAGATGGTCGAGGGACTACCTGAATAACTTACAACAGCGCAATAAGTGGAAGACCATCTCTCCCAATGTCGACATCAATACGTTAGTATTGATAAAAGAGGAAAGAATGCCCCCCTGCAAAGTGGCTTATGGACAGAGTGGTGGAGACACATCCTGGGAAGGACGGCCTGGTGCGGGTTGTTTCGTTGCGGACATCGGTTGGAGTGCTCCGAAGACCCTTGGTGAAGCTGGTGCTGCTTCCGGTGCCCCCTCCGAAACTTGATGTGTGGAGGAATGTTCGTTTTTTATTATTATTTTAAATATAACTCTGTGTATATATGTTTGTATTATATTTGACCAGGAGTGCCTGGTCACGTATGGGAAATCATTGTATATATATGGTGGTTGGAAATAAAATAAGAGTTGAGCTTTTGTGAGACCAGTGCTTTTACATAGTTAGAATTTGGGAAGCCCGCTACATTTTAGGAGAACAATTTTGCGCTGACTATGCCTCTAGACTGAAGAGTGAACAGAAGAAAACCAGCGAAAAGAAGTTAGCGAACAACCTGTTTCTCTTACATGATGATATACTAGAGATCGATGCGACATGGGCTGGCTGATTAGCACCTACAGAATCGCGAAAAAGCTAAAAATTGGCTTGATGAATGAATTTCCTCGAAACCAAATATTTTTGAGGATGGTATCGATGAACTACCCAAATTATGTTGTGTGGCAATTATTTTTAATAAATGTCTAATGTAATTTTGTTTCAATTTTATAACATTTTCTAACTGAAAAAAAAAAAAATCGGAGTCATACACTGCGCACCCAATATTATTGTTTCTATCGTCACCAAATTCTTCTATTGTGTTTCATTTTCAAATTATTTTTCAAATTATTTCGCTCTATAGTGATAATACCATCGTGATAAAAAACTTTATTAAAGCATTATTCGTTGAGCAAATATACTTGGTGAGAACCCGAGCGAAGCCGCGGATCATAATTAATAATTTTAACGAATGCCATTTGATTTTTAAAAACAACATTTTATTTGATGAATATTAACTTAGATAAAATGCACTAGGATAAAACCGTACAGGTCATTTGTCATCGCTTGTCCAATGTAATAATCTGCCACAACGCGAAATGGTCCTTCCGCTTCGTCAGGCCTCTCACCCGGGCGGCATTCTCCAGAGGCCCAGACATGCAGGGCTGGATCTTCGGGCGAGGCCTGGATGTTGGCGCACTGGCCATTTTGGGCCAAGACCAGCATATATAAAATTTTCCTCTGTATAGAAGTGGGAAGGGTTCAAGAAGACCCCATCCCTGTCTGGAGGAGGACTCTCTCAAGGTTGAGAAGCCATTTTCGCTGAAGAAATTTGTACATATCGCGAAAGCAAAACAAAGTTTAGTATTTTGTTTCAGATCTATACGTGGGACAGGCTGAATTGTCAATATATGATGTGAATATATTCCAATTTATAATTAGAATTTACGACAAGCTATTGTTCTAGTCTGGAAATACAATTTAGCGAAAAGGTAATCATCAAATAAGTCTGACACCAAAGGGTCATCTATATGTTCTATATTAATAAATATTTACATGAGAATAGGCGAAAATATGACTTATTATATTGATAGTTTAACATTTTACTTGCATCTTTAGAATTAAATTGTATAGAAATATGTTTTTTTCTAAAAATAAAAAAAGTCGAGAACCATCTCAAAATGAGTTATCGGGAAAATTATATAAGTTGTGAATAAAGAGATTAATATCCTTATATATATTGAGTGAAAATATGTAATATAGGAGACTATTTGGATAATTTCCATATTTTTTGGGCCGAAATTATAAAAGCGTCTTTTTCCAGACCTAATCCCTGGTACAATTTGATCCAGATAGGTACAATGTTGTTGCTAACGTGATAATCCACACATATTTCTATTTTATTTTTATAGTTGTATTATATAAAATAAAAGGATTTAATGCTTTGTGTTAATAGTTGTATTAGTAACATGATGTTAGAAAAACATTAATATATTATTAATCGCATTTCTTGACTTCATATTATGCAACATTGACCGATGATTATATATTCTGGGCTCGAAACTATGGCAAAGTCTCTTTACAGATTTACCTTTATGATTTGTTCAATTGTTTCTATTTATCTCAAATAATTAGCAACGTATGTAGTAAAACAAACCGTGCTTTCCAAAATTATTATTTATTTCATAGAGAGAGAGAAATATACAAATATTTTTTTTTAAGATAGAATTTCATTAATAATTTATCACGCGCTCATATTTATCTCTGTAGCATAATATGCAATTTAGTTCGTTATTTTGCTGATATTTCTTATCATCTGGTCAAACCATGATGGTGATTTCTTTCATACCTTGTGCTCTATAGACTATATGTTTTATCTAGCCAGGAATATTAGATATTTATATAAGGATCAAACGCCCACATTTCTATTTTAGGTACATAGATATAATGTATTGAATATCTAACGAATCAAATAGAGAGGATATCTACATCACTGAGACATGTTTGTAGATTATTTATGTTCTGGAGTCCAATTGTCGAGATCAGAAACTCCATAATCGCGTTGGAAAATAGGCCCGGACTTTCTGCTGTAGATAATTTTGAAAGTCCCATAGCTGGTCTTATGGGCGAAGACGCGGGGAGCTGGAGCACTGTAGGACTTCAGGGAGGAGAGGATCTTGCCGACGTAATTTGATATCATATCTTTGAAATCTAGATTGAAGCTTTTTATTAGCTATAAAGCTAATGTATAAACAAAGCTTATGCTGGTCCTGGCTCTTGAAGTGACGTCTCAGGAATTGTAAATATGATTCTCTCGGTATTCACCTAGAATGTTGTGATTATTATCAATAGTGACCTTAGGATTCTCGATTAGCACTCTTCTTTAAGAACCTATCTGATGCATATTTTAGCCCCCGGTTCTTAGAAATTTAGAGTAGATTCCACTTATTTTTGTATTTTCTGATGATTATTCCGGTTTTGGTTCTTTGAGAACTTTAGGGATTCTACAATGGATAATTTCACATACATACCAAACTGGTGCTAAATCTGGTGGTGATGTTTGGAGATGACTTCTAAGAATTATTCAGATTGTTTCCATATCTCAATGTACACCAAGCCGAGGTCAATTTGCTATTGGTTATTGGAAGTAGTTCATTAGCATTTTAGCTACAAAGCTCTTATGCTATATTTCTCGACACTTTAAAATAAACGAGTCATCTTGTTTGCTTACATCATTGTTGTTTTTATGGCGTTGCTAAATATGTGCGTATCAGGAATAACATAACATTTGCTAATTAAAGAAAATTAGAGACATTCGCGCGGGTTATAAAAATATTAGGTGAATTTGATCACACAAATAGATTTTAAAAAAGCACTGTTTTCTATTTAGATGTAAATTACTTCTTATATTTTTCAGTATTTCTATGAATGATCACATTTAAAATATTTTTCTAGTCGGGGAAACAATTCTTTAGTAATATGTGTATTTATGGTGGATTCCATTATTGTATGTCTGAATCATAAGAAAGGTTTTTATTTGTAATTGTTTTATAAATGTTATGTTCTCATCATATAATCCCATTGTGTTTTTACCAAGGAGTTTCAATATCAAGTTTTATTGCCATATATGTTATATGAAGTTTTATTAACATAAATGTTATTACAGAGTTGACCCTCCCTACTACCATTGCTGATAAAATGAACCATATTTTGGCTGATACGATATTGAATATCCTCATCAACAACTCTGGGTCATTTAACACTGAAATTTGTTTCAATTTTTAACGCTACCTTTTTTTTCTATATTAAAATACTTTTTTCCCCTACAAACCTTATATTTAAATGATAAAAATGTGAAATACACATTGATTTTAATCATTTTCAGTAATACAATAATATATGGGAAAACATTCACTTGAGACTACAACGGGAAATGCTAAAAGATATTCTAGTAGTGTAATAATCAATATCATAAAACACATAATCTGCTTATCCTTATTTCTATCTTGTTTTCCAAGCGATGCTGATATCTAGCTGAATGACCCGTCTTTTGCCCCAGTGAATGTTTACCAAACGAATTTTTCTTTTCCAAATGTTATTTAGTATGGTAATATCCTTATTATTCAAAAATAAAATTTTATTGAATAAAAATGGTAAATGAAATATCAATAGTCAGAGAATGGAAAATATTGAATATGATAATAATGAAGTATTAATTCTTATCATCACACGAGAGTACTAATTTTTAAAACAAAAAATATTCTGAACTAGCAGGAATTTATCCCCCAGATTATGAAAATATATACCTCCTTTTATATGCTGATGACATAGTACCAATAGGTAAATCCCGAATAAATATATATATAGTTTAAAATTAATGAGCTAAAATACTATGAGACAAGACATCTGGCTTTGAATGAAGATAAATCTAAGCTATGGTGTTTCGTAACGGAGGTCGAGTGGCACAAACAGACAAATGGTTTGGGGTCAAAGAGCTCTAACTATCACGCTGAAATATTTGGGATAGCCCCTTATAATAACAAACTCAACACACACACACACGTCAGGCTTCTTTTAACTTTAAAGGTAAAGCACTCGCCGCTATCGATGCAGAGATTTCTAATAAATTCGAAATTAAATTCTTTTCCCGCATCAATGAAATTGATGGATTTAATTGTTATGTCGATGTTGCCATATGACGCTCCTTTGTGGGAAAATTAGCAAAGCAAAGCGATTAACCAAATACAAGATATTTTATTCGTCAAATATGGAACCTACCAAGATAAATACCAGGATACCTATATCCTTCGAATGGAATCGGGACGGATTTCGCTGAGAGACACCGTCTTGAAGGTGACATTTTAAATTATTAGGTTAGAATTCTAAAAATGGATACAAATAGATTACCTTAGAACTGTTCTGCACAATTAAAGAAGACATCATACACAACAACAACAGAACAATCCTTATATAATTTATTCTGAGAAACTGACTCAATTAAGAGATTTAACTAGATATGTTCTTGGTTGATATATTTCCCGAATGTTTCTACGTTATAAACGGAGAAATTCTTTTAATTAAAAAACCGGAAATAGACCAATATCTGCAAATTGATCAAGATAGGATAATTAATTAAAGGTTATATCCCTATTATCAGCATCTGGATGTGTGATTTTTACCAAAGGATCATCTAATTAGTAATATACCACTTATAGTCATTAAGAATATTAATTTATTTTTTTCGAAAACCATATGTTGATTAAGAGCATCTTAAATATCTGGGAGAGAAGAGAGAGAGAGATATTGAGATTGAAACTACTTTATTTCAAAGTATAATATAAGATTATATAAGGTTAAATACAGAATAAATATTATTATATATATTGATAAAAATATGAATAAATAGAGTAAAATAATTGAAAAAAAAATATATATACATATATATAAAAATATAAACAAGGTCTTCATTGGTGGTGCCCACCGCGGGAAAGACTCCGCCACCGGTGGACTGCGAGAGTTCTCTCCCACAGAGTGGGAAGGTCTAGGTGTTGGCTGGCGTTGCCCACCTTAAGACCAAGATGGTACTGTAAGATGGTAGCCTTCGCCACACTTGTTATTTCCACTGCCTCGGGATGGAGGCCGACGCCGAAGAGCCAGGGCTGCAGATCCAGGGGCACTTCGCAGGAGGCGAACACCTCCCGGAGCAGGGGTCGCACGGCTCGGCAACTCCAATATCTGTGGGCCAGCGACCCGTCGCTGGACCCACAGGCGGCACAATTGGCACGCCTCGAGGCAGGATGGTCAGGATGTGGTAGGGCGTGGAGGACCAGCCGTTGGGCGACATCTGCGTCGTGCCCCAAGAAGCAGTTTCGACGCAGGTCGGCCCAGGGGATGGAGTGGGGCACATCCACGGTGGGGGTCCACCGGGCATCCAGCTCTGCAATAGGATGCGCCTGGAGCCGTGCCGAGTCCAATGCCCGGCGCGCCCTCTGATTGGGCGGATGATGGGGATCGCCGATCCCCGCAGGACGATGGTCTCCGCCTCGTAGATGGAGCTGGCGTTTTCCCGCAGGAGACGTTGGCAGAAGGCCCTCAGATGCTGCACGTCCAGGAGCGCGGCCCGCGTTGAACGCGCTAGTGCAGGGGCGCCATCGGAGAAGTACCCGACAGACGCTTGTAGCCAGCGCTCGGGAGCCAGCAGATCTGGCGGCCGCAGGAACCTGTTGTCGCCTCGAACACGCACGGACCTCAGGCTGGCGGGATGAAGAATCCGGTGGTCAAGTTCGAGGACGCTAGACGCAGCCTCCCAGAAGCTCAGTAGTCTCCTCCTCCTAGGCGAGAGCCAGACGTCAGGAGCCGGCGGTGTCAACCACGTCCGGCTGAGGACCAGCCAAGAGTAGCCGTTAGCGGCGCCGCGAAGAGAGGCCTGGACCCCCTTCAGGCAGGAGAGCCGAAGCTGGCCCGCGATGTCAAGCAGGCCGACGCCACCATCGGAGACTGGACGAGCCAGGATGTGCCCGGGGCGCCACGAAACTCGGCTCGCACCCCACACGAAGCGCGCCAACCGCGCCTGCAGCGGGCCAACGGAGGTTTCAGGTGGAAGGTAGCCGTGGAGGTGGTGCAGGATGGAACCCAGGACCTGGCTGTTGGCCGCGCGTGCACGACCCACCAGCGACAGTTCGCGGGTGAAGGGCGACCACCTCGCGATGGCTCGCTCCAGCAGCCCCATCAGGTGTGAGGCCTGGGCGGCGACGGTGTTCCTGGTGGTGATGGTGCAGCCTAGGACGGTCAGCGACTCGGACGTCCAGGAGATTCCCAGAGGAGAATCCGTCCGGTGCTTCCAGGAACCGCACCAGAGCACACAGCTCTTCTTGAAGTTGACAGCCACCCCGGAGGACATGCGGAACATTTCGAAGATCAGGGGCACGAGCTCAAACTGAGCGTCGTCCCTGATGAAGAGTACGATGTCGTCCGCATAGGCAACGACGCTGCCGCGGCCCAAGATCCTCTCGAGGCGGCGTAGCAGTGGCCCAACTCCGATGCTGAAGAGCGCGGCGCTGAGACGGCAGCCCTGCTTCACCCCGTTGAGAAGCCTGAAGGCCTTGATGTAGACATTTCCGACCCGGATGGAGGCGTCTGCTTCCCCGTAGAGGACAGCAATCCACCCTGAGAAGGTAGATGGTAGGCCCAGCTTTTCCGGCAGGGCGAACAGGTAGCTCCTGCTCAGGGTGTCGAAGGCCGACTTTAAGTCCAAAGAGATGACAGCCAGCGGCGTGTCATGTCTGGATGCCCCGGCAGAGAGAGAGAGAGAGAAGTGTAGAATTTAACATTCTATTCTGTAATTAGTTAATTAGATAATTCAAACTCTCGTTTGATAAACTTGATACATCAACATCCCTGAATCAATCACACGTTTGGCGTATTTCCTTAACGTGCAACTCAGGTTAGCCACCGCGTTCTTTCCTTCACAAATACGTCCTGAATAACAACCTAGCATCTAGCCGATAAGTGGCAATTTCTAGATAGTACTGCATCGTTCCTCCACAATGCACAGTCTGCACTATTTAAAAAAAAAAATTATATATATGCATCATACTATGTACAAAAAAACATGGCGCCTCTACCAGCGCTGATTTCTGGCTAGATATGTAAGGCAATAGAGCAGAAGGCTCTCTTCCGTTCAGTTCCGTCCACTTTACTCTGGTATTTGTTATTGAAAAAAAGCCATTTTAATGACACTTAACATTATTAGAATTATAATCCTCTGTATAAATTAGATTAATCAAATATAAATCTCCGAGGATAAGTTTCTTTATTATTTTTAACGAGTTTACAAGCTTCTGGGTTTTAAACGACCCTGCTACAGGTAAAATATTTGAAAAAAAAACTATGCTGTATTGTAGTTGTTTGTATACATTACTATATTTACATATTTTGGTTTGGACTATTTCGATATTACTTTAAAAATTAATTTATACAATGTGATATGTGAAATAGGTTATCTTAAAGTTAACTACAAATCAAAGTATTTATATATTATCAATTAAAAAAGTTTTGAAATATGTTAATATTGTTTTGGATGAGAGAGAGAATAAAGGGATATTTTGTATTAAGCTTTTAGCTGAAAAGTTTAAAGGTTTTTTGATAATAAGGACTTTTTAACTAAACTATGATACACCTCCGGAATTTCAATATGTCTATTTATACTTTTTTTTTTAATAGACTAATGTCTCCAGTAGTAATCTTTTGTATTTGGTTGGGATGTTTGAGTATATAGCTTTTGGTTCTTGAAGATTGAAATCATGTCCAGTATTATTGATGTGATGTACTAATAGAGTTGTTAATATCAATTCTGGTAATCATATCAAATTTTATAAATTAATATTAGGGTGATATCTAAATAGTCCAAACCAATATATGTGAATATAGTAATGTATACAAACAACTACATTGCAGAATAGTTTCTTTATCTAAAATTTTTACCTGTGGAAGGGTCGTTTAAAACCCGAAAGCTTGTAAACTCGTTGTTATAAAGAAGTGTAATAAGGAAACTTATTCTAGCAGATTTATATATTTGATTAATCTAAACTAAACATTAGAGAAATAGATATATCAGAGAATATGTTGGAGGAAATATAATTACCTGGTCAGTCTCTCTTCTACCTCCCTCTCTGAACGAACACTTTGGTAACGACTTGTTTTTTTCAACCTCCATTGAGCGGCCATCTAATGAAGTGACAGGGGTATCCATATTACTGGCGCTGTCATTTTTCTACATTGTAATATTTCTACACATGTTATGTTGAAACAAATGATAAAAAGTTAGAGAGAGATTGAGATTTGAATAGATTTATATATAAGGGTTATATATATATAGAAAGAAAAAGATAAATTTTGTTTCAAATAAATTGCATTACAAATATATTCAACTTTTATTTTATTCGTTTAAATTTAAAAACCTTTGATAGTTTTCATAATAGAGAACCAACATATTATATAATGATATTATTTTACTTCTGATACAAAGAATATTATTTTTTACCAAGAGAGATGCACACAATATCTTTTTATTTATTAAAAGAAGGATATACCAAATTACAAAACATATTTTTTTACCAATACAGATGTTATTACTTAGAATTAAATAGATAAACAAAGGAACTAATGAATATTTTATTCTAAAGTTTACACAAACATTTTCTTTGTTGTTTTCTAAATATGAATTTAAAATTCTGCGCCTACGCACAATATCTCGGCGTCGTGCAAGATAATTATCGATGCAGAGTCGCTGGGTCAAAAATGGAGTTTTAAAGAGCCCTATCAAAGTGTCGTCAACCCCAGACATCTGCTAATACAAAAGTCATTTTCCACGGACTTCTTTTTGATGCAAAACCTGTTCTCTAATGGTACTTTGTGGGGTCACCCGAGTACTAATGTTTTTGTGGTGTTGTTTTTTTTCTTTGTGTTTGTATAGGTGTGTCTTTGTGTCTAAATATGTGTTTCTATATTGGTATTTATGGTGTCACCTGAGAACTTTTTTGTGTGTGTAGTGTTGTTGTTTTTATCTTTGTGCCCCGCTGTAATAACCAAGGACATTTCTCCATATTGTTATTTGTGATGTCATTCGAGTGCCTTTTTGTGTGTGTGATGTTGTTTTTAACTTTGTAACTTAGTGTAATAACCAAGGACATTTCTCCATATTGTTATTTGTGATTTCATTCGAATGCCTTTTTGTGTGTGTGATGTTGTTTTTAACTTTGTTACTTACTGTAATAACCAAGGACATTTCTCCATATTTTTATTTGTGATGTCATTCGAGTGCCTTTTTGTGTGTGTGATGTGTTTTTAACTTTGTAACTTACTGTAATAACCAAGGACATTTCTCCATATTGTTATTTGTGATTTCATTCGAGTGCCTTTTTGTGTGTGTGATGTTGTTTTTAACTTTGTTACTTACTGTAATAGCCAAGGACATTTCTCCATATTTTTATTTGTGATGTCATTCGAGTGCCTTTTTGTGTGTGTGATGTTGTTTTTAACTTTGTAACTTACTGTAATAACCATGGACATTTCTCCATATTGTTATTTGTGATGTCACTTGAGTGATTTTTTGTGTGTTTGATGTTGTTTTCAACTTTGTTACTTACTGTAATAACTAAGGACATTTCTCAACATTGTTATTTTTGGTGTCTCTAGATTGAAATTTTGTGCGTGGTGTTGTTGTTTTTGCTTTGTGTTTCAATGTGTAATAACCAAATACTTCTCCATATTGGTATTTTTGTCACTTGTGTACATTTTTGTGTGTGGTGTTGTTAATTTATCTTTGTGTTCCCACGGGTAGTAACCAAGAAACTCTCTACTCTACTACTATCAATCCGTTATATATATAGTGAAGTGAGATTATCTTGAGGCGAATGTTGCGAACAAAACCTAAATTTACGAGCACAACATAACTTTAGAAACATAAATCAAATTTCCCTAATTATAGTTTCCTCTATTATATCATAAGTCAGACAGCAGCCATATTGCTTTTTGCGTTAAGAGATCTCCCATTTTGATACCATGATTTTTACTTATGGAATATAAATGAATATTTCTTTATATAACTGGTATACGAGTATACTCGTACATATATATTGCCTTCTCAAAAAATCCTATATAGGTATATTATTCACATTGAATATAATTCCTAGCTTTTTAAATAGACTGCCATGTAGATGATTTTGGGTTATCGCAATCTTGAAAGCACATTTCATTCTTTAGCCAGTCGAAGAGCGTCGAAAGCAGCGGTTTTGTTCTCAGGTGAAGAAACCTTTCACCTCACAGACAACTCATTGTCTGCAATGGTACTTTATATTATCTGTCATCGAGTTCATAGGATTTTTATTATGATCAACATTTTGACATAAAACATTAGATGACTTAGGACCTCTCCATATAATGATACTTTTTAGAATCACTAAAGTATATAGTATTTTTATATTATTTTCATGTCTTAAAACATTAAGTTACTAAGTACTTATTCATAAAGATATTTTGGTGGTAATCGACGTAATGGGTTGTTGTGGTGTTTTTGTTAGCTTGGTTATTGAATTTAATATATACAAAAGACCATATCTCTAAATATTTAATACACGGTGCATATAAAATGGTTTTATGCCTAGGATTTTAAAACAGATTGTAACTATTTTGGCTCGCTGAATCTAAATATGAAATCAGGTTTTCTCTATCACGCTCTAATTTTTTCCGTGCTTTTATTTTTGTGTGAATTTCTGCACAAAACATGCCTTTCTAGCCTGAATTCTTGAAGTTCTAAATCACATATAAAAGTATTGGCTCCTATATACGTGACTGTTTTGGACATTTAGAGAGGAACAAGAGCTCTCGGGGGATGAATTGGCAGTCTGCCGTTAGTTGTCCTGAAAAATTAAAATAAATGGCGTTGTCTTTCCTGTAGCTGAATTCACCTTCAAGGTTTTAGGATTAGTGTTTAGGAGATACAAGCAATGTGAAATATCAAAATAATAATGTTCTCAAAAGATCTCAATTAACAAACTATTATACTGAAATTCATAATATAAAAATATATAAATATTATATGAAAATATAATATATATGCATATATATGGTAATTTAAACCAACAACCCCATACTGTGTATATAACTTATAATAAGATTGTCATGTTGTATATAGAGACACATCTATAAATAATTATGCGCATGATTAATCTGTGTCATCGCATCGCCCTATGTAATGTAATTTGTACAAAGTGGATAAATAAATAAAATCTGTAATAGATTTAAGAGTTGAGCTAGGGCAGAGATCGAACATATAGTATTGCCAAAACAACAGACTCTAAAGATGGGAGTCATAAATCAGGTAGATTCACAGTTCCCACGACAGGCCACCCACACTGTCACATGTGGTGGAATGCAGAGACCCCTCTCACACCTGGACAGGTAAAGGCGCCCTTTCTCAAACGCCCCTGTCACATAAGGTCACCCCGTCTTTAACCTATAAATCATCACCTTACAATCTCTTGACAGCTCAGTCAGTTCAGTTCAGTTGAGTTTAGTTCACCCTTAGCGTCAGCTCACGTCGGTCGTACCTTATGTCGATCTCAACTATCATGTAGACGAGTAAGAAACTTCTATGTCTCCATCTTTCGCTCCTGGCTCAACTTTTATCTGTTTACGGAACTTTCTTAGTGCAACTGTGTCTTCGTTTTTTGTGTGGATATCCCCAAGCTTTTCCACTCTGCCTCGACCACGACTGCCTGTATTTTGTGAGAACTTTTAAAGGTCTTCCAAGGTGCAGAGAGGTACTGGAAAACTCTACATCCTGACTGTTCCTCTTGGTCAACACAGTACAACAAGAGCTACCAGGACTTCAACTATTATTTCATATATATATTTTAAACTGTATAATAATGACACTTTTAGCATATTTCACATATCTTCCAAATAAAGCCGATACTTTATAAGATCATACCCTTCTATTTAAATGTACACTGTTCATATTTGATACCACCCCCATATTTTGTATATATGATATATATTTATTAATATAACCTGTGCATTCTTATTTGTATTTAAACTCAAAATGATGACGTCAAAATAAAAACAGAAAAAGAGTGGTGAGCTGGTGGCAGCTGCAGCTGCGGGCAGAGGGGAGGAAATAGCCGACGCCCAGATGCCCACCTCTCCAGGGCTTTTTATAGACGACCCCTGTCAACAGGACAGTTTTAGCAGGGGGTTAGGACAGGGTGTGCCACAGTGGGTCCTTTCACAGACCGCCTCTGTCTCTCTCGGTCTCACTCTTCATGTCTTGGGGAAATTATGATTGAGGAAGGCTCCACCATCTTGCCAGAGTCCTCCTCCAGACGATGAGAGGATCCTCTTGGACGCCCCGTATCTCCAGGTCCAGGAAGTGCTTGTAGATACGGGTCTTGGGAGACGCCAGGATGGCCAGGGCGTCGTCCTCCAGGTCATGCCCGAAGATCCATCCCTGCAGGTCAGGGGGCCGCTGGATGATAGTGAAGGCTTCCAGGATGACAGGCCTGATCCGCCCACAGGACCATAGCGGTGGGCCAGTGACAGGTCTCCGGACCCACAGGCGATGGGAAATGTCTTGGGGAAAGGCATCCAGGTTTTTGCCATGGCCTCTACCTCTGTCCCGTAGGTTGTCTCCGATCATTCTCGGTGCTAACATCTAGCCCTGCCTCTGCTTCTTGTTGTCCGCGTGTTGTTGCCTCACGTACACGACTGCCAGTTTATCCATACGTCGACAGGATCATTTGCAACAATATTATATATATGTATGTGAATAATATATGAAATTTCTCTTTTCACTTTGCATATTCTTTGAAATCATCATAAATTTTAGAAAACCATTATATCTCTTGTCACACATGTGCATGTCATATTTAGAGATTGTTCATTTGTGTTGCTGAATAAACAAATTGAGTTGCAGTAAAATAAACTATGTAAATTATCTTGATGTGTTTGCTACATATGCGGATAATGCACCTCAAAAGACAACAGAAAAACTGCTGGCGACTTTGTAAATTTAGCCAGTTTTGGAAACTTTGGTGTTAATCTTGATTGTCAAGATGAAATCTGGGCGCCGCATCAGGTCTGTAAAACTTTTAAATAACATTTACGACAGTGGACTATCAGAAAAGAAAGTCTTAAATTCGGTATAGCGATTGTTTGGAGGAAACCGGCAAACCACTTCGATGACTCTTATTTCTGCCAAGTAAATGAATAAATCGATATAACCGTAGAAAGTGAACTTTCCTGATTTACCTCTGCAAGACGCACGGTTCACCCTCGGAAGAAGTGCCAATGTTTCGCCACCTACACCAGATCTCTGTGTAGAAAAGTATTGTCCCTCTGCTCATTCTTCTAATACTGGTGACAGTGATTATCAGGTGATATCATCAGTTCCTCAATGTTTCAACCAGGATGAGGACTTCTCCAGAGATCTCCACCTGTCAAAAAAGGCATCTGAATTACTTGATTCTAGATAGAAAGGAGGAAATTTGCTGGAACAAGGAACCAAAATTACCTTTTATCGAACAAGAAAAATATCTGCTACCTGTTTATTGACCGCTCAAACCTCTCTTCACTGACTATGGGCTAGTGTAATATATTTTATAAATTTTATTTTCTATGTGTGTGCAAAAACTAATGCCATATTTGAGTTCAGGGTATCTGATTCATATAAAATCAACTCCAAATATCCCGGCAGCTGTTTCCCAGTGATATTGTTCAACAGAATATCCTGTCTCAAGTGTCGACTTCTTGTAAACGGCTGAATCTACTTCACGGTAGTCAAGCTTTCAAATGGGGCAAAATAGACGATGTCCCCATATCCGATTTTATATATATTAAAGCGACCTTTTAAGCCAGAATAACACACACACATTTTTGAGAAATTAAAATACTATAGAATAATTCTGGATGAAATCCAGCTCTCTCAAATATCCAGAGCTCTCTAATAAATTGGTCATTATGCATTGTTTCTGTTCCCTTTTTGAAAACTCTAGAAGTTCGGTAAACTCTGCCTTAAGCGAACAAAGTTGTAAGATGCTTGGGTCCTCTGAGTGGCGGGCGCTCAAGTAAGGTTCGACTCTGAGGTGTGAGAGAGATTGAACGGAGTTTATATATTTATAAATAAATTAATAAATATTATATTTTAGAGCAATTAATATAAATTCTATTTTGTTAATATATTGTGTGCTTATTATATATAGGCGTGAAAAATATTTACATGGAAGTGTTTGTTAAAAATTGATTTAATTATTTAGGAGTTCATTACGAAACTGACAGAAAAAAGCACGTTTATATAAAGAAAGATATAGTTTGTGATATTTGTAAGTGATGAAAGTATGTGTCAATTAAATATTGAGGAATATTACATAAAAAGAGATAGAGAAAAGTTTCACAATTATATCTATAGGAAGAATATTTGATATTGCGACGATCTAGAAGAAAATATTTACAGATTTTACTTCTTTATAAAAATATAGAACGAATAAGATGTTAGCACATCTCAAGGTGGGATTCTCTAAAGAAAATACACTGGCTGATTTTTCAATCTTATTAGCATAGGGAGATATTTATTGTATTTCTTATAAAATAAACTTTTCTATTATAAATAAGCGATGTGTAACACGCGAAATTTATATCAGGTATTGAAAATATATTAAAATCACATATGTTGTAAAAACAATTTACATAACTGAGCCGAGCATAGACATTTCTTTGTCGAACCAATTTTCAAGGAAATGGAATTTCTGACGCCAACATATTGGACATCATTAAGAAATGCATTAATAAACATTTTACAATATTCTATATTGGACTAATTAAATTAAAATCCCTAATGGAATTTCTGAGGAATGCATTAATTTTTTACGGCACATTTCTTCCTATCATCTATCATAAATATTAACGGTATGAAATAGAATGGATAATGTGACACTATCTATAATAAAATTTCTTCTATATTTTATATGAAATTATATTCCCCGAAATACACTGGTCCGAAAATTTAAAGAAACAACATATTTTTCAATTTACCTCAAATTTTGTTGAACATTTATCAATGAAATTTTATACACAAATTTATTATTACATTATTGATTGGAATACCCGAAATCAAAGAAAACTTAACACGTATTTTATGCAAATTAGCCGGTCAAGCAATGATCTTCTTGCAGTCAGTGCATACATATCTTTGATATTGTTGTTAATATGGGGTGTGATCGCCTTTAACTGATAGACAGGCTCTACGTCGGTGACCCATACTAAGAATTAGGAAGTTTATCAGCTCCTGTGGAATCAAAGCCCACTCTTGTGTTAAGGCTGTTTCTAGCTCATGAGTGTTTCTAGGAGGGGGTTGGAGGGATGAGATCCGCCGTCCTAGGTTGTTCCATACATGCTCAATGGGATTTAGGTCTGAGGATCGAGCTGGCCAATTCATCCGAGAAATTGCTTTTTTTTTTGGAGAAAAGTGTCGACCACACCAGTCCTATGTGAACGGGCATTATCATCCATTAGAAGAAAGTTTTCTCCCATTTCCAATGCTTGAGGCATCACATATGCTGCCAAGATCTCGTCCCGATGCCTCTATCCAGTCAGGGTTCCTTGCCGAAAAATATGGAGTGCTGTGCGACCGCCCAAGAAGATTCCAGCCCAGACCATGAAACCTTGGCTTCTGTAGGGATCCCTTTCAACCATATTCCGGGGATTATTTCTGGTTCCTACCTCTCTCCAGACAAAGACACGACGAGAATCGCTGTTTAGAGATAATCTGGACTCATCAGCGAACATTACACGCCTCCATTCATCTAGATTCCAGGCGACATGTTGTCTGCACCAAAGTTTCCTTGCTCCCTTTTGAGGTGGCGTCAATGGCACACAAATTATGGGTCGTCGAGCATAGAGGCCCTTCTTGTGAAGCCTTCTGCGCATTGTATCAGTTGATACTAAGTCTCCTGTAGCTGCATTGAGATTACTTCGTAGTTGCGATGCTGTCATTCTTCTATTGCGACGCACAAGGACACTCAAATAACGGTCTTGATTTAACGTTGTGACCCTTGGCCGTCCTTGTCCGGGTGTTCTGGCACAACATTAGCTGTCTTTTGATTTTTTTTCCAAAGCCTTGAGACAACGTTTCTTGTCATTCCAAGCCATCTTGCTACTTCTGCCTGTGATTGGCCTGCTTCCATCCTTCCAATAGCTTGCCATTTTTTTTCTTGTGATAAATGTTGCCTATAAGTCATGAAAACTTTAAAAACCAAAAAGGGTCAATAAATATCTAGTGGAGCGTAAAATTAGGACGCTTTGAGAAAGACTCAGGCACGTGCTGGAGGCGGAGTCAACGTAGACGGTGGTATTTTGCATATTGGGAACAACTTTATTTGTTTTTCTGTTTTACATATTCTCTTAATTCATGGAAGCTTTTGAATATACCAAAACTTGATATATATCCCTTAATATAACTTTTCTTTTTCTTAAACATGTATTGTTCCTTTAATTTTGCGGACCAGTGTATAATAAGAACAATTGGAAAATGCCAAATTTGGAAATTTTATTTTATTTTTATTCTAATAGAGATTTCCCGGTAAGTATGCCGTCAAAATAGAAATAAAGTTTAAAAGATAATCTAACAATATGTCAGAAAAAATATGTATAGTGATGGTGTCTTTTGAATGGAGCAGATTAGACCACTATACCGGCCAACAGAGGTGCCTCGCCCGTATGGATGTTCTCTTCTGGAATGATGTCTGTCATATAGAGGGCTGCAAGGATGGCAGGGAAAATTTATATATGGTCCGGAGTGAGTTGAGTGTTGTTAGATGATATATATATAATCATATCTGTATAAAACATCTTCATATCTTCTGAAACTGTTTTCTCTAAACTCGATGCCGCGCAATATTCTCGTATCAATTTGCAAGCTCTAGTATTGAACAGTTTTGTGATCACACGGCCCACCTGAGAAATCTAGTCCGTACTATGGTTCAACTCATTTAGCTTTGAGAACGGACGTGCTGCATATTAATCATAAACTCTGACAGTTTTCGAGTGCTAAATAATTCTATTCAAATGAACAGATTTAAAAATCATGCTCGAAAGCGTCGTGAAGTACAGATTTAGAAGGACTGAGAAAGGCGTATTGCGATTCGTCCTTCATTTCAATTTTGTGACGTAATTTTCAAGTACCTATAGATTAAATAAATGCTATATATCTATATAAAATAAAGTATGATTATAATTATCCCCCTTATATTTTATATAGATCACCAAAACCAACTTGGGGTGTATCGTTGGCAAGAGAGGGAAGAATTATTACTTTACTTTCAGTTCTCTATTTATGGACAATACGATATAGAATAATTTAATACGAAGATTGATCCTCTTGTAAGATTTTTATTTTTGTTTAATTGATTCAATATATATATGTTATGAATAATTTGTTTGTTTTCAGATAAAGGGTTGATAAGACAAAGGATCGATAAGATAAAGGGTTGAAGGTGCAGTAGTGATAAGAAAATATGATTATTCACCATCAAGTAGCTTTTATTTTCAATTACTTAAGGAAAGATTACACATTAGTTATTTTCACATTATATAGAATTTATAAAGTTAATCCTATATTAGTGATTCAAAAAGATTGATATGTTAACAACGCATATTTACAACCAAACTGAAAGTCATTCTAAAAACGATGATAACCAAAAGTAAAAATATCAATGAATAAAAAAATATATATATGATACATTTTGAATGATAGAATGTAAATTTTATTTTATTTTATATTTTTTTTTTTACTAAAGATTTAATTAAATGGTGTATGTAAATTTTTGTTTTGTTTGAAAAAGATTTGAAAAAAAAAATAAAGACGATGATTATTGAGGTGGAGACAGCCACAAACGACTGCTTAATTGTCATTTCCACACATTGAACTTTGGAAAAATTACAATACGACAAAGTAGTCGACAGGATTCGAACTTGTTCGCGGAAATTTTATTTAATCTCAGGGCATGGGAAAGAGGAAGGCAAGCCCAAAAATTACTTCATCTATTAATAAGACTGATCTTAAAGAAAATTCGAATATGGAATATTATCCCAAAGATATGATACCAAGCTTTAACCCTGAAGAAGGGCTTAAATACTCGCAATGGCTGAAGGTTTTCAACCAACAGATCAAGCTCCGGAATATCAAACAAGAAGATGCTCTTTTCATGATACCTACTCTCTTTAAGGGCAATGCTCTTGAGATTTATGCCACAATTTGTGACGAAATTGACACATTGGAAGATTTACATTCTAGGATGATGACATTCTTCCCAGAGTTTGAACGCGGCCTACATAAAAAGTTTTGGCAACTAACTAAGCAAGAGATGCAATCAGTTCGTAGTTATTATCTTGAAAAGATAAAAATTGGCACACAGCTACACATGCCAAAGGATTTAGTCTTGGAATCTCTTACATCTGGTGCCGGCCCACTCGAGAAGTTTCTGATTGATTCCTCGCCACATTCCTTAGAGGACTGGCTTCGTATTGCCGAATCATTGGAGCACACAACTCAACAAAGGGACGGAAGATGGAATAATGGACGAAGGAACAACTTTGCTGGAGGAAATCGCCCCAACATGGCCTCGCGGTGGCGATCTATCACGCCGCAGCATGGAGATGTCAACGCCGGCCAACTCCACGAACCTGGCCATCCTGGGACTTCATCCATCGGCCTACAAAGTGCGTCGAACCCCGGTAATCAAGACCAAGTGGGATATTGACGGTGCCCGGGGATCAGAGCGGATGTGGGGACAGCAGACTCATGGTTCCTGGGTATGTTTATGATTCTGTTTGATTCAGGTAGTGAGATTAATATCTTACCTACTCATTTTTTGGCCAAGAATTTTTCAAATAACATAAATATTTCTAGTTACGATAAAATAAGTACTGTATCTAATAATGTTAACATAAAAGGCCAGATTTGTTTGAATATAAATATTGGAATTATAACTAAAAATATTTTGTTTTATATTATTGATAATCTAAATTTGAACTTTTTGATAATGTCCACAAAGTACCTAAAATATTTTAAACTGAAGATTGATTTTGATAAAAATGTTATTATGCAAAATGATGGTGTTTTATCTAATTTTGATTATACTTTTTCTAAAGAAGAACTTGATGCCTTACAATATGATAATTCTAAAAATTATTTAAGTCTTGTTAGGTCTAAATATTGCAACAAACATAATTATTGTTTAAAACTATCAGGGAAATGTAATCGTATAAAAAATGTACATGCCATAGGTAAAACTATAAATCAATCTAACATATATTTTCCTTCTTGTTTTAAATCGAGACCTTTTTATCAACCAAACTTCCGACCTTTGCCTTTACCAAACTCAGAAGATAGTTATATACATAATGACGTCAGACTGGGAAATAATTTCCATGTTTTGATGAATGACTATGATGATATTTTTGGTGAAAATAAGTATAATGTTAGACCTTTAAAGGTAGATCCCCCGAGACTAACACTCAGAGATAAGACTCCTGTTTGTCTCAGACCTTATAGACATAATCTAAAGGATAACGGAACAATTAAAGAACAAATTAGTCAGTTGTTGAAATATGGCATAATTAAGCCTGCTTCATCACCATACAGTTCACCAGTAACCCTAGCCCGTAAAAAAGGAGAAAGTGATAAGACTAGACTATGTATTGACTTTAGAAAATTAAATTCAAAATTAATGGGTGACAGTTTTCCAATTCCGTTAATTGAAGATATCATCCAGAAGGTTCAAGGGTCGAGAGTATTCTCATGTCTTGACATTTTAAGTGCATACTGGACTGTTTCCTTGCATGAAAAGGATCAATACATGACATGTTTTACCACCACAGAAGGTTCCTATCAATGGTGTAGACTACCATTTGGTCTACGTACAGCTCCCGCCATCTTTAATAGGATACTTAGTTCAATATTACAAAAATATGACCTTAAAAATGTAATTTCTTATTTTGATGATATATTGGTTTTTTCAAAAGATACGCAATCCCATTTGGAACATCTTAAGGAAATATTTGAAATTCTACAAAAAGAGCGTATCCAACTTAGGAAGGAATAGTGTTTATTTTTTATGAAAAAGATAAATTATTTAGGTTATGAAATTTTTGGAGACCAAATGTCTCCCTCGGGCATTAATGTTGATATAATTAAATCATTGCCACCTCCTCGTAATGTTAGGTGCTTAAGATCATTTTTAGGAAGCGTTACACATTATGCTAAGTTTATAAATCATTTTAATAAATTAAGAGCTCCCTTAAATAATCTTTTGAAAAAAGATATAAAATTTACATGGACTGACGAATGCCAAAAAAGTTTTGAGGCTCTTAAAGAAGCATTAGTTTCGAAACCAATCCTCCAAATTTATAATCCGTTATTAACTACGCATATCTTTTGTGATGCTAGTACTGCAGGTTTAGGAGGCGTGCTCAAACAGGAGTATCCTGATGGCACAATGAGACCCATAGCGTTTTATAGTAGGGCCTTAAGGGGGGCAGAATCCAAATATACCATTACAGAGCTGGAATTATTAGCAATAATAGAAACGTGCAAGAGATACCATCCCTACCTTTCAGGTCAGCGGGTAATAGTTCACACTGATCATCAAGCACTAATTTGGTTAAATAATTTCAAACATACAAATGGTAGACTATTTCGATGGTCATTAAGATTATCAGAATATGATTTGGAATTCAAATATAATAAAGGATGTGAAAATTATGAAGCTGACATGTTGTCCCGCTTACCATATTCTTGCTTCCTATCCATACAAGATTTAAAAGAAGGACAAGAATCCTTAGCTAAGCCTTCATCTAAATTATATTTCAATAAAGACAATATCACTTATATTCGATTAAAAAATAAAGATAGAATAGTAGTACCACCATCCTTACAACAAGAATTGATAATTAAGGCTCATGAAAGTTTAGGACACCCAGGTATTAGTGCAATGGCTAGGGTAATATCAACACAATATTATTTTAAAGGTATGATAGGTAAAATAAAAAATTATATTTTGAAATGCAGGACCTGTCAATCTGTAAAGAAGCCGACTACACCCTCATATGGACTCATGGGTACTTTACCGCTAGCTGAGAAACCATTTGATGTAGTTGCTCTTGATAGTATTTTAGGCCTAGGAGAATATAATAGTACAAAAAATTGCCTTCATGTAATAGTTGATCATCACTCTAGATACATTTGGGCTTTTCCTTCTAAGAGTACCTCGATAGCAACGTATATAAATATTATAAATCAGTTATTAAGTATAGGTAAGCCAAAGATTATTGTTACCGACAGACATCCCTCATTTGTCTCCAAAAGATTCAATAAGTTCATACAGGAAAAAGGCGTAAAACACGTTATGACATCCCCTTCTCATCCACAATGTAACGGGCTGGTAGAAAGGGCTAATGCCACTATCATTTCGAAGTTAAGACTCCACCATCAACAAAATCCCAGAATTCCGTGGCACAAGCTATTACAAAAAGCATTAGAAGAATATAGGAATACTCCCCATTCAATAACTACAATTCCTCCCGTTTATTTACTTTTCGGCATTAATCCATTTTATACCAGTGACCTAACAATAGCCTATCCCCCCATAGAAGAAGCTAGGAAAACCGCCAATGATAATACAAAAAAACTACATCTTAAATTAGTCAAAAGATATAATGAATCCCATAAAACACCCAATTTAAAAATAGGAGATAAGGTACTGTATAAGATCCCTTACCAATCAGGCCAAGGTAAACTTATGCCAGCTTTTTACCCAGAACCTTATACGATAATTGCCATACCTTCCCCCCAAACAATAGAAATAGATAAGCCATGTCAACCCGAAAATAAACGTACAACAATAGTTAATATTTCTAAAATAAGACTCTGGGAACCAGTATTTGAAGATACCGAGGAAAACCTACACACAATTTTTCCATTTCAAGAAGAGGACCTGGAACAATGCTTGGGCACTCAGCTTAACAGGCAAGTTTTTCCACTACAAACCCTAAATTTTGCATACTTCCATTCAGCAATAAAAGTTGCTATTGAATGGGATTATACCTATGTGTATGAGGGTATGTAAACAAGTAGTGCTTGATATTTAGAAATTTTTCCCCAGTTGTCTGCATTATGTTAGTTAGGTTTTGTAAGGCCACCTTTTCCTGTGAATTCCCCACCTAACAGGCCTTGGTCGCCTTTTGCCTCTAACAATATAGTTTACTTGTGTAATATAATTTTTGCATTTTTTTTCTTTTTTCTTTTTCTTCTCTCTTTTTCCCCTTCGAAATGTATCTCATCCTTTACCTTCCATCCCCTCCCAACCTCCGTTGAGGAAGAAAATTTAATACAAATTTTTCTTTTTTTTTTGTGGGGGGTAGTGATACATTTTGAATGATAGAATGTAAATTTTATTTTATTTTATTTTTTTTTTACTAAAGATTTAATTAAATGGTGTATGTACATTTTTGTTTTGTTTAAAAAAGATTTGAAAAAAAAAATAAAGACGATGATTATTGAGGTGGAGACAGCCACAAACGACTGCTTAATTGTCATTTCCACACATTGAACTTTGGAAAAATTACAATACGACATATATATATATTTTAAATATAGAAATATTTGAGTTTTTATATTATAAAATATATATATGTAGTAATCCCGACCAAGCCGGCGTGGAATGTACTGGGCAGTCGTGGTAGTGGGTGCGTGATGGGATTCCCGCACAGGGACAGCAAGGAACAGAGGCAGGTCTAGATGGTAGCTCCAAGAAGTAGAGGTAGACCACGGACGAAGGCAGTCGAACCACGGGTGTCGCGGATGCCCTAAGCCTACGCGGATAGAAGGGGGGGTGAGAGATCCGACCGACCGTATAACGGCGTCGCTCTGACAACAACTATTTCTGTCTCTTTTCTGGGGCTTTTATATTGGACGCCCGCATTTGGTGGTGGGTCCTGATTGGTTCCCATAATCACGCCACTTTTCTGGCGCCGGGTTGTTTTTGTCGTCTGGCCTTTGTCGTCGTCTAGTCTACCTTTACTTCTTTGTTTTATTTGTCACTTCCATTGTTACAAGGTCGATACATATTTTTATATAGATATGGGGTTATAATAAATATTAAAAGGATTTTTTTTATTTTTATTTTTATTTTATTTATTGTTACAAGAGCACGAAGTCCAAAGGACTATTGTGCTGTGCTAATATTATTTATATATATATGATTAATTATTTACACGATGGATTAGTAGTGTTTTGTAAATTATTGTACAAATAGTTCTAAACTTAACAAAGTTCTCATAAGATAGAGTATATACACAAAGAGAATTTGGTAATGTTTCAAAGTATCTACATACAATTTGATTAGTCAGAGGGCAAGATAAAAGAAGATGCTCTGGTGATTCAACATCTAAGCGGCATTCACATGTTGGATCATTGATAGCATTCAGTTTGAACAGGAAACTTAAGTAGGGTCCTTTGCCAGTTAAGAATAAAGTAGTGAATTTATCCGAAGAAATGAAATTTGGGACAGCAATTGGAAAGAATTTCTTGAACAGTTCATTAGATTGAGAAAGATAAAACTTAAATTTTAGATCCAGATATAGTTTGTTTAATTCTTTTTGAAGGGGTTTTTTGAGTGTTCGATCTGTGAGAGAATTTGTCATATTATACTTTGTTTGTAATAATTCAAGATAATCGGACAGTAAAGGGGTTTTCGCTAGTATATGTGTGATGTAAGAAGATGAAGTCCTATAAGCATGAATGCATCTAATAAGAATTTGATATTGTATAGAATTCAACTTGGATCTTTTTGCTGCAGTGATAAAAGGAAACCAAATATTTGATGCATAGCTTATTGTAGAGCGTATCATAGCTTTATATAGGATCAATCTACGCCGAGTATCAATGCCCCAAGTACGTGCACATAATGAGAATAATATATTCTTAAGTTTCGTAGCTTTCATAATTATATTGTCAACATGTGTTCCAAAATTAATCTTATTCCTTTGTCTATGATTTTTAAAAATAACTCCCAAAATTTTAACAGTTTCTGATGGTTGAATTATTTTTCCATCAAAATTAATGGGCAATTTTTCATAGTTATGTAGATAGAGTATACCTGTTTTGTTTGGACTTAGTGAAAGTTTTACCTTTTCACACCATGCTTTGATTTTTACTAAACATTTGGTAATATTATACTGAAGATCATAGATGTTTGAACTCCATACCACAAATGTCACATCGTCCGCGAAAGCAATTACTCTAGCAAAACTTTCGTTAAAAGATAAGTTGAAATCATTAAGTAATATATTCCAAAGAATAGGAGAAATAATACCACCCTGGGGACATCCCTTATTTATCTTTTTTATACACTTTACATTAGTATATTTAAACTCTACACTCCGGTCTTCAAAGTAAGAATTAATTATTTTTATAAGTACCGCTGGAAAATTTGCCTTGTCCAATTGTTGGAGAATTGCCGGATGCCATGCGTTGTCGAAAGCTTCGCTGATGTCCACTGTTACTATTGCCGTATTTTCTGTTTCTCTTTTCAGAAGACTTAATTTAGTTATTTCTTGTAAAGCAGAGATTGTTGATTTTTCTTGTGTAAATCCATGTTGAGCAGGATGCATAACATTATTGCTATTAATATGATTTAAAAGTTCAATATGAATTAGACTTTCAAAAATTTTACCTAAATTAGAAGACAAGCTTATAGGGCGGTAGGCTTTCGGATCTTTATAATTTTCTTTATTAGGTTTTTTTATAATCATTACTGCTGACTTTCTCCAGGCCTCCGGATAATAATTAAGTCCCATACAAGCATTGAACAATTTTGTTAACACAGGAGATATATGATGAACTGCCGTTTTGATCATCTGATTGCTTATATGATCTATTCCTGGAGCCTTGCCATTTTTAAGTTTTTTAATTATTGAACAGATTTGAATATTATCAAAATAAATGATTTTATCATTAGAAAAAGTATAACTCTTGTCTCTGATTAATTTATGATAGTTTGTGTCAGAAGATTGACAGTCATTCGGAAATAGAGAAGATAAAAGATTTTTCATTTCTGATTCGAGCACATCTTGAGATACATCTAGAATTGGTAAATCAAAAGACCTAGGAGAATTTTTTTGTTTAGAAGTTTTGTAAGTATTACCAAAAGGAGATGTATTTTCAACTTCCTCCAGGAATACCCTCCAGCTTACATTTCTTGTTTTTTCAATAATATTCATATACTTATTTCGTATTTCTTTATACATTTTTTCATCAACTAGCTGTCTATTAGACCGTTTACCCCGATAATATAGATTTCGAACATATTAAAAATGATTTTTAAAAAGTTCCAGTTCATCCGTCCACCAATTAAATGGATTATTATTTAAATATTTTGGTTTTAATCGTAGAGATGCATATGCAGCTTCAATTAATATGTCAGTTATGAGAGAAACTACACAGTTTATATCGTTTTTATTTACTATTTTACCTAATTTCATCATTGCCTCATTTATCCTAGACACATTGATTGCCTGCTCATATTTTTGCCAATTGGCTCTTTTTTCTTGAAAATACCACGTAGAATTATTTTCATGTAATAAACTTTCTGTTTCCAGACTAATGTCGAATGAGATTGCGTGATGGTCTGTGATTTGCGAAAGATTTAACGTTTTCCATCCATTAACAAGTACATGAGCATGACTATTAGTAATAGTAAGGTCTATTATACTTAATCCTCGACATGTTTTGTTTCGATTGTTATGTATGAGCATATTGTGAAAATCAATTATAGGTTGAAGTCTTCTACCGTTTTGATTAATAATATTATCAAACCACATCTGACTTCGAGCGTTAAAATCTCCAGCTAAAATCAATGGATTTGTGTTAAAATTTTTAATTAATTTATCAAGGAATTGAACATGACAGGTATCCATTTTATTAGGGTGTATATAAATATTTGAAAGAATAATTTGCCGTTTAGTAGTTTGTACTGATATAGTGGTTGCAAATGAATTTGAAAACTCTTTAATTAATTTACATGATAAGAAAGGGTTTGTAACGATTGTTGCGGTATATATTGGAACTCCCGGTATATTTGCATAATATATTTTTGAACGCATATTAAAGATTACTTCATTATTTATACTATATGGTTCTTGAACTATAATCATATCATATTTTTCTTTAGAAATAAATTCCCTTATTTCATTATTAACCAAATTGCTTTTCCGCGTGTTTTGTTGTAGAATTTTTAATTTGAACATTGACCAAAAAAAAAAAAAAAACCAAGAATAAGTCTATTCTAATCCAAAGTAACAATATCATGATCTAAATCTGCATAACATGTTCTTTGTATCTCATATTTCATTTGTTGAAGGAACACAGGACATAATTTGTCATTAGAACGATGATTATTGCTATTACTATATTTAGGATGTGTAGAGCAATTTATGCACTTGTGCAAGGATTGACAGTTAACATGTTGGTCATTGTCTCCGCAATTTTTACATTTTATGATGTTACATGAATTTTTACTATGACCATAACTAAAACAGTTTTGACATTGACGTACAAGCACCTTATCCTTCATATATGTAACCTGTATGTCTGTATATATACGTTGTAATTTCTTCATAATTTGGTATGTAGCCGGGGAAATGCGGAGAACAACATCCTGTACATCAGTATTTGATCTCATAGCGAACAGAACCTTTATCTTCTTCTCTCGACCTTCTAACTCTGGGTTCATATTGCATAAAATCGAAGGCAATTCCTTAATATCTGTAGATTTAGTAATTGACTTAAGAACAATTGTAGGATCTAGTGGTTTTGGTGCATAAATTAATGCTTTTTGATTTACCTCATCAATCTTTTTAAACTCTTCAATCAATGTATTCAAATCTTCACCTGAATCAACTTTAAGTATTACGCCAGATTTTGATTTTATTATTTTATTTATTTTGACTTTAGATCTATCATTTCTCATCTTTTTAATACCATTATTTACCTCGCCTAATACTTCAGCCGGGGAAACATTTAACTTGGATTTAAATATTATTGTTTTATCCGTTACGTTTTGATTTTGCATAACTATTTTATCGTCTTCACTAGTAGCTCTCGTAGCTTGAGCATATGACCTATTATAAAATTGACTTGAAGGAGATATTTTCTTTATTGATTCGTCCAGATTTCCAAGTCTATCACAAATAGAGCCATTGATTACAGCGATATCTCCCATTGTATCCATCAATATATTCAATTGCTTTAGCAAACCCTGTACAATTGTAAGATCATTTTGATTTATGCTTTTATTTGTAGATGAGTACTTTGATTTTAATGTGTCAGCAATTTGTTCCGAGATGATCTTATGCTGAATCCTACATTCCTCAGTACGTTTTTCAATTTTATCGACCATATTGTTCTAACAAGCGGCAAGCGATCGCGCCGCGCCGTCTGCTGATATGCAAATCAGCTGTATATAAAATGTTTAAGTATACTTAAGAGTTGGTTATTATATGTATAATAATATAAAAAGTAAGGTATAAAAGATTTTAAATTTCAAAAACAACTCTAAAAACAAATTTGAAGTAATATTTACCGGAATTCGCGGAGCGCTGCAAAAACACGTCCGCCCGACGATAAATAACCTTCAATGGTGGTGAATTATCTAACTCAAAATATACTACAGAATGTGTCCCCGGTGATGAAGGTTTGGTTGGGGGAATGACATGTAATAATTGATGATCTAACAAACCTATTATAAAAAAATAAAGGAAATAATTTGTATACAAATTAGTTAAAATTATTATAAAGTTACAAGTTAAAAAGAGAAAGATGTTGTAAATGGTGGTGTATCAATGAAATAATAATCAAGGTTATAAAAATAAAAACGCACAAAATGAATGATAAAAGATTAAGAGAAAGTATATAATACAAAATGGTAAATATGGGAAAATGAATCGTTAAAGGAAAATAATATCTTATTGCATAAAAGATGAGAGGAAAAAAAATGAAGTTAGTTTATTGACTGAACGTATAATGTGACGCTAAGTTTGAAAAAGGGAAAGGGGATATCTGAGCATGTTTCTGCAAAGTAGTATTCCAAGCATTCTGCAATGCAATGCGAACTTGTTTAAGTGAGGCATTGTTTTCATTAACAGAAGGCCTAAGGTATTCCGTCTGCATCATTAGCTCGGACAGTGAAAAGAGGTGGGAAGATTGATGGATGTAAAAGGGAGAGGTAGAGGTAAGAGGGATCCCTGTTGTCCATAATGATTGTGCCCGGTTGAATTATGAAAAAAAAAAGTGAAAAGTTGAAAAAATGGTGAATTGATATGATGAGTCGGGCGATGAGAAAAAAAAATAATAAAAAGATCGCGCTGGATATCCTGAACTCACTATTGGGAATGGGTATAGCGAGGAAGGATTGTTCCAGTCGGATTAATCAATGAAAAAAAAACAAAAATGTTCGGCGAACTGGAATCCCTTGGAAGGTAGTTGGAGGTTTGAAGGATGCGGAAAAGGGGAGGTGGATGTAATATATTTATTGTTGTCATTTTTGATTGTGTCCGGCTTGTGTGGTGAAAAGAAAAAGTTGAAAAAAGAAAAAAATGATGAGCCGGACGATGAGAGAAAAAAATCTAACTGGGTCTCCTGAGCTCACTATTGGGAATGATATAGTGAGGAAGGGTCTTCTAGTTAGTTTAATGAATAAAAAAAAAAGAAAATGGCTGACGAACAATAATCTCTTGATGGATGTATAAAGTTGGGAGGAAAGGTTCATGGGAGAGAGTTAGAGGTTGTAAGGGAAGCGTCAAAATACCATTTTGAAAATCTATTAAGAAAAATAAAATGATAAATGTTTTATCTGTTTAAGAAATATTAGAAATATTGTTAGTTGTAGGTTTTTTAAAATGGTGCCTAAAATAGTTGAAGTTGTAAAATTCTAAGTCTAAACATGATGGAAAAAAAGAAAATAAAAATATTAAAGGTAATAATATATAAAGGGTTGATTGGTAATTGATGGCATTAATGCTGATGGTTAATAAACAAAATAATATTATCGATTAATATTGAAAGGTTTTATCTACATCTGTAAGTTAAAAAAAAAAACAAAGTCCAACACCACAAAACTAGTAAAACTGTAAGCCTATTTACAAATAAATGAGAGAAAAGCTATCAAACCTATTAAATGGGAAATAATTTGGGGCACAAAAAAAATTAGTTACTAGAATAAAAATAAAGATAAAGGGGAGTAGTGGTGACACACTGATATAATATTATAAAACTACAAAAAATATATAAGAGGAGTACATAGGAAGGATAAATTTAAAGTAAACACACACAATACCGAAAGTAAATATTTGGGAAAGTTGGTATACTAGTTACAGTTTTTTGTTACTTAAGGTGCCTTGAGTATTTACAACATAGTTTAATGGATGTAATACAGGAAGGAGGAGAAGTAGAGATAATAAAAGTAAAATAAAATATAAAAGAAAATTGACTTAAGCAAAAGGTTTGCGATAGGTAGTGACGCAGTGAGGAATAAAGGAAGAAGGTCTGAATTGGTTTCTGCAAAGGACATCTCAGGAGTCCTGCCCTGCAATACGAGCTTAGAAGCGAAGTATTGTTTTCAGGGTTCAGATATATCAAGATGCCCTGTAAGTAGCATTATATCAGATGGGCAAAAGGCGTGAAGATCGAAGGAGAGGTAGGTAATGGGAGAATACGGGAAAGAAATTTTTCTGAGAGAGGTTAAAAAGAGATGGTGGCTCAAGAGCTGCGCTGCTGTCGGTGATTGAGATCGACCGAGAGGCTTCCTGAGAAATCAAGAAATGGGTAATTAAGGCTAAACTTGCGTAAAAACGCTGAACGGGTGAAGAAATAATTTAAAAAAATAAAAGTTAAGGTGCGTGTTGATATTTTAAAAAAAGGTATATCCTGTCCGGCTCACATAATCTGGTGCAACAGAGAGGTACAGCCTGCACCACGCTGAAGAGGGTCAAACAAACCGAAACGCTTTCATGGTTGCCTTTTCTTGATTTATCAATAAAATGGGTTAGCCAAATGTCAAGGAAAAAGTTAAATCAATGTTTAGTTTATTATATATCAATATATTTTATTAGCACACACACAACATACACCTGACTTTTTTTTATTTATTTTTCATGATATTTTAATATTTTCAGCGTTTTTACGCAAGTTTGACTTTAAATACCTATTTACTGATTTCTCAGGAAGCCTCTAGAACCAGCTTTTTCGGTCGTTGAGGTAAATCTTGCACCACCCTGATGAGGGCCAAAAGCCTGAAACGCGTACCAGGTTAGATTTACTTGATTAATCAAGAGAGGGTATTTTTAGCCAATTCAAGAATAATAAAGATTCGATAAAAAGTTGAAATTTGTAACGATTATCAAATTTTAGTAAAATATTTCTAGTAAAATATATATAGACTGGAGTGATGATTGCACAATTATCTAAACGATATATGTCATGAAAACAGGTTATTTTAATCGATTGTAATAAAAAATTTTTCCCCTCAAGTGTTTCAAAAAGCCAAATGCGTCCATATCGCGATCATATTGAATTTTAATCGTGGTATTTCTATAAGAAATCCGTTTTTACAAAATGGCGCGCACTAAACGGCCAAACGGCCATAACTAATCTGAAACACAAATCGTTTCTTATCTCGGAAAAGGTTTCAGGTCATATTATCGACATTAAGAGAGAAAGATTCCTATAAATTCAAATTTATATTAGAAACAAAGCAATATGAGAATCGAAAACAAGTGGATCTCGGTTTAATTAGTATTCCAATCAGCACGCAGGTGTGAGAATAAGCCAGCATGTCAGAAGGAAAAAAGGTAGGGAACATTTGACAGATTCATACAGCCAGCCTCACTCGACTCTATAAATCACAGGCAATGAAAGTTAATTAAGATTTCATGGCTAGGTCGATGTCCCAGAAACAACACTTAGCTCGAGCGAGCGTCAAGTAAAGAAAAATTGCTCTTTTCGCTGCATTTGGTGATTATATGACCCCGGTGTTTTAAGTTTTTCTAATCCATATCGCGCCACCAGCTGGCGTCAACTACGCCCTATAAAAACAAAGAAGATTATTGGCAAGTCGAGCAATGCCCGCAGAATACTCCACTCCTAATGGCCAGGAGTTCTGTGCCGGCATTTTAATTGGACTCAAGCACTTGACAGAAAGATCGTCTTTTTTTATTATTTATTTCCTCAATATGCTCCACTGACAATAAGGATTTATTTTTTATGAATTGAACTCCAAAATTGTATTCATTTAGTCGAAGGTTGCAAGCAGCGATATTGAGAGTTGAAACAAAGGAGAATATGTTATTTATTTTAGCCCCGTTTTTTATCAAATGGCACTAAAGATAAATATTTGAAGGATTTAGAGACTAAATTTATTATCTCACAATCCATTTTTTCCAGTTTATTAAAAATATTGAAGTCAATACGGAGGAAATCGCTGAATATCATTTATATTTCCATAGTCCACAAATGTACAAAGCCTTCAATTTTGAATAATACACCACCAACCAGCCAATGAGTTTACTTAACCGTTGAAAGGTGGTGCGCGTTCTAGGTTTGAGACGCGATGGACATTGGCTACACTTGGCCAATCCTTTACAGGATTCCTAAAACATGAAAAATTGATAATTTAATAAAGTAATTCAACGATAAAGTGACAACGCAAAAGAAACTGGAATATAAGAATCGTTAGTAGGAATAATACATTTTGTTTCTAAAATATTGACATCTCGAACAAAAAAATATCGTATTGATGCCTTAAGAAGCATGCTTGAAATGTGTGAGCCAAAAAGCCTAATTGAAAGTAAAACCTGGGGGTTACGGATATAAGCCCGTTTTAAGCACCAATCCCTTAGTGGAAAGAAAAATATGAGCTAAAAACGTAAAATTTATTCTTTGCAAGTGAAAAACCAAGGTTTTACTTCGACATAAAAGGGATTGTACACTTTCCTTGAGGAATGGCAAACAATAAATATGGAAGTTTACTTAAACATTCTGAGACGTCTACGCGAATCAATTTGCCTTAGAAGAAAGGAAATTTGGAATTCCAAAAATTGGTTTCTCCATCACGACAACGCTCGGCCACACACTGTTACATCTGTGCTGAATTTTTTTGCCAAGAAATGCACTCCTATATATTTTTCCTATTCCTAAATACATAAATTGCTTTGAAAGGGAGGGATTTGACACTAGAGAAGCCACCATTGCGGAATAGAAAATGGTATTGAAGAGCATCCTGAAAGACGACTTTTGTAAATGTTTTGAAGCATTGGAGAAACGATGGAAGCTGTGTGTAGATGCGGAAGGGGAGTATTCAGAAAAATACTAATAAAATTTCTCTCATTTCCACCTTTTTTCAATAAAATATTAGACAGACCTTGTATATATTATTTTACTCTATTATATTACTTAGAATTGGTTGTCTTAACATTTTACCTAAACGTACTCGGAACAACTTCATTCAAAAGAGCGCATTGCCAAAATATATATTAAATAACAAAATTAGACAGATGAGAAGAGGACCATTGATGTATCTATAATCAAGGAGAAGGAAAACACGATCCAGCTAACGTGGGAGAAAGCACGTTCCTTCAATTTTCCATACGACCGGCAGGAAGGAGGTGTCTTAACTAATTGTGTAGAGTTGCAGGGCCCGGGGCTTCAATTACCCAATCTCCAGATAAGATTGGAGGAGGACTTTCTTCTTCTATTGGATCCATCTGACTACGGCTGCAAATGCCACCTATATAACACGGCTTGAGATTCAGCTTGAGAAAAGAAGAAAACTATTTTTTTATCGCCATTTTTATTTATAAATCGTTTTATTTGCGATCGAACGTTGTGACCCATTGTACGTATTACATCCCAAACACGATGCCACACCAGCCATCTCTGTCTTGAGCTCCATGTACCATCTCGACGTCCGTTAAGTCAGTGAGTCCTTTAATTAGTCCACGAAGGGTGTCGGTTGGCG